>OY293413.1:43561444-44102063 GCA_958502065.1 Chrysolina americana | reverse complement strand
GTCGGGTGACTTAGACGCCAGGCGTCTATTCCCCGAAGCGTCGCGACGCCTCGACGGAGACGTCCCCCAGGTACGTAATACCGGGGAATACCGTGAGTTGACGATGTCAACTACCTTGTCCCCGAGAAGTGTGCTGGACCAAGGTACTTTAGAGTCGAGCTTAGACGGAGGGAGGCAGCCTTCCCCGTCGGCTCAGGTAGGGTTAGTAATCGATTCCGCGGGAGTTGTCACAACTCCACCTTTGGAAGCCCGTTTAGAGCAATTTAGAATAACGAGAAATGTTTCTGTTTGTAGGTCGGAGGGCTACGAAGGAGTCCGTGCTGGCGAAGCTCGTGGGGTACGCCCCCTCGGAATGCGCCGAAGCGCTCCGGGGTCATCGGGTGTGCCCCACGCACCACAGCGGAGGCCAGAGGCTATAGATGTGCATACCCTAAGGGAACCGGGTGATGCTGAGGCCCTAGTGGATGAACTAGGGGGTGGTGGAAGGCTCTCGGAGGGAGTTGGGAATGCTCGCATTCCCATATCTCTCCAGGGGCGGGTTCAGTGTACCTCCCAAGGGAATCACTATGCACAGCCTGAATATGCAACAAGAGCTACGAAGGCAGATTTCGTGACGGGTGTCGGCAGGGACACGGAAGTTGCCACCCGAAATCCCTGGGTGACGACGTCCTTGCCCTCCAGGCAACTAGGAGCAGAGCGGTGGGTGGCTGAAGATGGGTTCGGAGGAATCCGAAACTTTGCGGAAGCCGTCCATCCACACCTTTTTACGAGACATGGCGCCCAACGTGGGGCTGCTGAAGACAGACCGTCTTCAGGGATCTGCGGGTGTAGCCTTCCTCCTGCAAACAGACTTAGAGTTCGGGATCTCTCTCCTGAGAGACTCCCAGTGAATGAAATGGTTATGGGTGAACCGGAAACCCTTTGGCGCCCATATGGCACGTTTACCCGGTTGCCAACCGGGAATCGGCATTATAGGGAATCTGAGGATGTCCCTCGAGTTGCTCGAAACGTCGCTTCCAACCCCGGTGATGTCCACAGGAGTGGATATTACCCATCGAGGAGGCCAGTGCCCACAGTCCGGATTCAGGAGAATCCCAGAAGACCAGTGACGGGGGTCGACGACGTGCTCGTGCGACTCGCGGATTTGCTGGAGGACAGACGTCGGGGAACCCTAAACGGTGTTGATGGGGGTTTAATTAACAATAAACCACATCCCAGTTTCAGTGGGCTTCCTCACGAAGATCCAATTCAATTTATCCAATCCTCTGAGGATTATTTGGGGGGCTTTGATCCAACCGTCTGGGTGAGCGTTGCAGCTCAGTGGCTCAAGGGAGCAGCCCAGCAGTGGTATGCTCCATATCGAAACTCACGCCTAAACTGGCAGTTTTTCACAAATCGGCTCCAGGAACGGTTCGATAACGATCTGTTGGTCTCGAGCTTAGAAGCGGAGTTCTTTGGCACTGACCAGCCGAAGGGAGAGTCAATAACTTCCTTCATCCTGAACAAGTGGAGTCTTTCACAGAGGCTCTACCCAGAGATGGACGAAGGAAGGGTTGTGCGATTAATATTGAACCGGATCAGACCGGATATCAAAGTCCATTTGCAATTGCATAGATTTGCAACTATTGAAGAGCTGACACAAAAAGCTGTTGCTGTCGAGACGCTACTTCGTAGCACCAGCCAAAGTGTACAGTTGGGGCCGAAACTTGTTTCGAACACCAACCGTCCTCATCAGGCCGACGATGTGCCACCTAAACGTCCTCAGGGACAGCTACAGGACAACAGGGGTTCGAACCATGTTAGGTCCAATAACTTTAACAACAATGGCACTAAATTCCAGAATTATGATCAATCGAGGCGTTCTGGAGGAAACAACGCTCCTTCGAGCGGATGTTTCACTTGCGGGGGAGCTCATTGGAACAAAGATTGCCCTCAGCAAAATGACAACAAGAACGGTCCCAAACGTCAGAGTGCGGGAACAAAACCGTTAGATCAGGCCAATAAGGCTCATACGGTTAATACCGTGCAGGCGAGTAAAACCTCGCGTCGTAAGACGTCACTTAAGGACGCAGACAAAATTGCAGTTTGCAAAGAAGAATCAAAAAACTCCAACAGGAGCCATCAGGGGGCTCCATCGGAGTAGGTACTCCTTCAACACCGTTTTGCGGTTCTGTGACAGTGTTGGACTGTCATAGAAATTATGCGGCATGTATTCCCAACAAGGAGGAGGAGAAGGAGTTCCAGGATGTTGAAGCTGGAGTCGTTTCAGCCGAAACGCCACCGTCATCAGGCAAACTACATTGGGCAGACCGGTCAGATTGTGAATCTGTTTGTTTCAGTGTGGTAGATGAGCGTGTGGATCGCGCCACTGGTGGTAGGCGGAAAAAAGTTCACTCGTCGGCAGACGTTAAACGTAGAGGGTTGAAAGTCATTTCAAAGAATTCAGGTTCTAGTTTTGGAACGAATGAAAGGGGTTATGAATCATCTTCAGGTTCATGGAGTTGTGAGATCATCGAGGTACCCCAGGTCGTTGTTGGTGGGTCGTTCCATCCGCCACAACACAAGGTTTCGGAGTTAGTGATCGGTATACAGAAGGACCAGGAGGGGCCTGTTGTCAAAGAGAGTGCTAGGGCACTGCAAACTGGGCACAGGTCCGGTATAGGCACAAGTCGAGATGAAAAGGCGTATCCAAGGGAAGATTGCGAATCAAGGTTTCGGAACGAAAAAGTCGTCGAGAGTGACGTACTCTTTTCGGTTCCACTTCGGGGTAGTGAAGACACCGAGGGTGGTGGTCTGTCACTCACTCCCACACAGGACGCAGGTTTCGAGGTCGATGCATGCCAAGTCTCAAGGACGGTATCGAGGGGCAGAGCAGATGGGATCGCAGGTGCGAATCGCCATTCCCCGTTGGTAGATACCAGAGGCGTGGTAGGCATGTCATCTGAGAGAGTTACACGTCTTAATCGGGGCGGAGGCGAGGTTCCTGAGGGATGCAATCGCCAAGTCCCATTGTTGGCTGCAGTTGGTGCTGCAGTACTTGATGTCAATCGCAAGTCGGAACTTCTGAGTTTCATTGAGACCGACCCGCTTAGGGAGAAGTCGGAGGTGGATCTGCTGGATCCATTGTGTCTATATCGTCGCTGTGATACTAGCTTAGCGAACAACAAGGTTGAGGGACGATTGCATCAGTTGCCGCGAATCGAGGCTGAACTGATGGGTCGTCGAGTTAGGGTTTTGGTGGACAGCGGAAGTTCGCTAAATCTCCTGAAACGTAGTTTGTTGCCTGTCACCTGGAGGGTGGATAGGAAGCAAGTGACACCGTTGCAGCTTGCATGCGCCGGTCGTGGCATCACCAGTCTAGGGGAGACAATAGTCGAACTGTTAATAGATGGTGTTGTTCACGAAGTTGTCGTGCAAGTGGTGGATGATCTTGTCGAGGATCTTCTGCTCGGGTGTCCCTGGCTGGCATCAAACGAGGCTATGGTCGACTTTGCACGTCGCACCATGTACGTTGGAAAGGGGCCTAGGCAAACTATTTTCTGGGCGGAGGAGGTCTATCTTCCACCAGAAAAGTTCCCTGAACCACAGGTAGCGGACGTACAGCTACCGGCGTTCTCGAGAAAGGAATTTCGGAGTCTTATCCGAGAGTTTGGAGACGTCTTTTACGAATCTCCAAGGCAACCAGTGACGAGGGCTGCTTGCCACAAAATCCGATTGAAGGAGGAGCTACCCTTCAAGCTCCGTCCGTACAAAGTTTCCGATCAGAAGAGGGCTCTTATCCAAGAGGAGGTGGATAAGATGCTCGCTGCAGGTGTCATAAGTAGGTCCCATTCTGCCTTTATTAGTCCGGTCGTTATCGTCACGAAGAAGGACGGTACGGCTCGGTTTTGTGTCGACTACAGGAAGTTGAATAGTCTGACAATACCCGAGTCGTCGGTATTGCCAGGTATTCACGAGACTATCAAAGAGCTCGGAACAGCGAGAGTGTTCACTTCTTTGGATCTGAAGTCTGGGTTTTGGCAGATACCCATGGATGAGGCTAGTAAAAAGTATACAGCTTCTGCTACGCCTGATGGAGCTTGTTATGAGTTTAACTCAATGCCGTTTGGTCTAACGAATGCACCTGGAAGTTTCCAAATCCTTATGACGGAAGTGTTGGTTGGTTATGTCGATAAATTCGTCAAAGTATATCTAGACGACATAATCGTTTACAGCGAAGATGAAAAGGAGAACCTCTACCATCTCCGCCTTGTGCTGGAGAGGTTCAGAGCACATGGCCTGTGGTGCAGTTTAAAGAAGTGTAACTTCGCTCAGCGTAGGCTGGAGTACTTGGGGCATGTGGTGACGGAAACGTCAAACGAACCAATGCCAGGTCATGTGTTAGCGGTTCAACAATTCCCGCTACCCAAGAATGTCTCTCAGCTCCGAGGATTCTTGGGCACCGTTGGTTGGCTACGGGAGTTCATCCCGAACTTAGCGGAGTTGGAGGCTCCGATAAGTGACATGCTCAAGTCGAAGAAAGGTCGAGACCTTAAGTGGAACTCTCAAGCATTGGAGGCGTTTGAGAGGATCAAGGAAGTCGTGGGCCGTCCTATGGTCTTGGCCAGGCCGGACATGACTCTCCCGTTTTTCCTGCAGACCGATGCATCTGGGGTAGGCATCGCTGCAGTCCTTTATCAAGTTGATTGTCACGGCGACAGAAGGATCGTTTCACATGCTAGTGCCAAGCTCAAGGGCGCGGAACTAAACTATCATGTGAACGAGACTGAATGTTTAGCCATTGTTTGGGGTATCAAGCGATACCGTCATTATCTCGAAGACCGTCCATTCACTCTTCGAACGGACAGCAAAGCGTTGACTTGGTTATCCAAGTTCAAGGACGCAAAAGCGAAGTTAACTCGTTGGGCCTTACTTCTACAGGAGTATTCCTTCACTGTGGAGCACGTCGCAGGTCGAGACAATCAGCTAGCTGATTTCTTGTCCCGTAATCCCTCGGGGTCTCACAGTGAAGACTTGGATGCTGATGTAGAGCGTATGGGGTTGCCACCTATGAAGGTGCAACTGTCTGAACACCAAGGTGTGGTGAGCGTCGTAGAGACGCCGGCTGAAGTGGTCGTGCGGCGGCAGGCCATAGATAGGGAGACGCAAAGGTTGAGGGCGCGTATCAGAACGATACAGGAGTTAGGTCCTATGTCCAGGGACGATCTTCGTTTTATCAACAGGTTTTCAGATGTCCAAGGGGTTGTATATGTTTCTTCTGCTGGCAAGCAGCTATTGTATGTGCCCGAGGCGCTCCGTGAGGACGTGTCGGCTTATTACCATGAACACCCGACCGCTGGTCATCCTGGTCAAGAGGAAACCTTACGTGCCTTGAAACGGCACTATTGGTGGCCGACCATGGAGGACTACGTCCGGGCCTACGTGAGAGGTTGCCTAGTCTGCCAGTGCGTTAAAGCCGTACGGCATCAGGAAGCGGCACCGCAACGGCCTAGTGTGCCGAAGCGACCGTGGCAGATGCTGGCTGTTGACGTCCTGGGGCCCTATGCAGCCTCAAGGAGGGGAAACAGGTTCGTGGTAATTGCCGTCGATATGTTTTCAAAGTGGGTTGAAGCCAAGGCCACTAAGACATGCACGTCGAAAGTAATTTCTCGTTTTCTAGACGAAGAAATCTTATCTCGTTGGGGTTGTCCAGAAGTCGTCATTTCTGACAACGGCCCGCAGTTTCAGAGCAATCATCTGCTAAAATACTACGATGCGAAGAACATTGAGGTCAAATTTTCACCTGTTTATCATCAACAGGCGAACCCTGTCGAGCGAAGGGTCCAGGAACTGAAGAAGTGCCTAAGAGCAAGGATGCTGGAAACCACTTCGGAAAGGTTTTGGGAAGAAGGTCTGGCTGCAAGTCTCTATTGCTTACGGAACCGTAAGAATAGAGCAACAGGGGAGACTCCAGCGGAGTTATTGTTAGGATATACACCTGGTCGTCCAGGAGATTGGAGGCTACCTATGTACCGAGATCCGGTACATAATAGCCCCGAAGATCGGCGAGAACGTCTTGCAAAAGCAGCCAGACGTCAGGCAGTTTATCAGAGGAATTTATTCCCTGATAAAGATCTACCGTCGCCACGGACCTACGGGGTCGGCGACCGCGTTTTAGTTAGGAATTTCGTCAAAGGAAACTTCGGAGGTACACTGTCAGGACCGCATCCGATCACGAGGGTGATGGGGCGAGACAGTTACCTCGTAGATAGGAACGGCACCGAGAGGCTGGTGCACGTAGACGATATCCGTTCTTTGGTAAGCAGGACTTTGCCGGCTGGCGTCCGCCACGACGATGGTGGCCCAGGTCCGGATCAGCCAGAGTCCAACGACGCTGACCAAGAAGTGACAGGGGAAGTCACACCTAGGCCGACGACTGGGGGCGGTCCGAAGCCACCTTCGTTAATCCGGGTACGAGCTGACGCACCCAACTCAACGAATCCACGGGAAGTAACGGTCAGTTTCGATCCAAAGGACAAAGCGGTCCGGCGGACAGTGAAAAGGTTGAGGAAGAATCCACAAGGACGGAAACGCGACTCAGACTGCGCGGGGAAGAGAGGAGTATCCCGTAGGAGTCCGTTGCCGGTGGTGAACTCTGGCCTTTTGGAGATCAGAGATTCTGAACTCCCCGTCGCAAACTCACCAGTAGGGGGGCGTCCTACTACTGAAGTAGACGCTCTTACCCGTCAAGCGGTCGTTCCCGACCAAGGTCCAGCGTACGATTCAGATTCGGAAGTGGAAGCTGCTATCCGAGAGTTAGCACTTCCAGTAGGGGGGTCTCCATTATCATTGATGGTCGACCCGGGAGAGAATGTGAGACAGGAAGGCTCAGTAAGGACTGAGATTCCTAGTAAGAGTACAGGACGGCGAAGGAGATGCCGAGCTGTGGCGCTGGACTCCGACAGAGCTCCGATCCAGCGGCCACCGACAGACTCCGCCCGTCAGTATGTTTCGGTGACCGGGTCTGACGAAGATCCCGTACCAGCCCAGAGCTACAGCGAAGCTCCTAGAGTTAGTAAAGACTGTACTGAGAACGATTCCGACATGGAGGATGACGCTCCAGTAACTTTGGTGGTTCCAGCCTTGGTTCATCAGAGTGCGGAAGGTGACTATTAGGGAGTTAACGTAAATTTAGCTTTTGTCGGTTGTTTCGTTTGGAAATAACTTCGACCAAGTTAAACTCTTTAGTAGGGGGGTGTCGCAGGGCAGGCTCGCCGCGCTCCTACGATGATTTTTTTTGTGTATGGTCACCTTTAGTGAGCCATTTTTACACTTAATAACTCTCAATTTTCACCTAGAAGCCAGTCGAATAATATTAGATTTTTGCATTATATTCAGGTCACTAGTCTAGTCTCACCCTGTATGATGTAAAGTCCCAATCTCCACCCAGTGGAACTCCACTGTACGTAGTTTTACCGATTTACCGGAAATTCCTGACTAGTTTTCAATTTTATTAATTTGTGGCCCCAAACAGTCGAGCACCCGGTATACAGAACACTTAGAGCAAGGTTTCGACACGCTAGTCTCTTGTTGGGTGGAAAGATTCCGTGGCTCCATTTGTTTTCACAAATTATTTTATTTCAATTCGATTTCTCATCAGGTTGGCCAAATCGGAAAACGGGTATAGATTCCTCGGCGAAGGAATACGTGTATTTCTTCGGCGTTCAAGAATCACGTTGGGTTATGGTTTTTCTCGGGGCTCTCCGAATATCGGACCGCCCTAGGAATCGAGATATCTGAAATTCTGACTTTCAATATCTCCCTAGATCTGGGGAGTATTTAGTGACTTTTGTCAAATACTCCCTAGAAAACGCAGGTAACGGGACTTTAACGGTCATTTGCCCAAATCCCGCGCGTTTTCGCGAGCTAGGGTTTTGTTCAGCCAAGGGCGACGCCCACTTTGGCCCTCTAGGCCAATGGGTGTCGCGGATTCAGCAGTCAGGATTGCATAAATATGCAAGCAGCGAAGCAGCAGACAGCCACTCTTTCTTGTCGAATTGCAGTGTAATAATCAATTTTGTGTTTCCGTTAAATAACTTACGTTTGTTTGGCTTTGCCTTTTGTCTCTGCAATTCATCGTTTTGGCTAGCAGTTAGAGTCAGGTTCTCGGTAATAATAATTCAGTTCACAGTAGATTCATAACGTTTTGTTTCTATCTTAAAGGGGGTTAGACTCACTTGTACGGTTTACAGGTGTTTTATTCGCGCTACGAAAGTACGTTGATAGGTAGTTTAACTCTCGAGCAATAATCAGTGTAAAGTGATCTTTTGCAACGGACACTTAGGGATTTAACTTCATCAAAGTTATTTCCCGACTTAATACCTGTACGCGACGTTGACGAAAAATCCCCATCGTATGAAAAGGGGTCAGGCACCAAAACGAGATCTCACCTGATACAATCGGCTCGATCGTAGAGTTCCACGAAGATTGTATCGTTCGAGCTTAAATTCCTCGGCCTGTCAAGACATCATTAGCTGCGACTTTGTCGTTGGCGAGCCACATTTCCTGTGGTACCTAGGGGTTTCGCGTCCTTCCCATACCTATTTCCTGCGGCTGTTCTTGGCTTTTCCACCTGAGACAGTCTGGTTAGGCTCCGTGATCCTTTTACCCAAATTTCTGTCTTGGTTTTTGTCACATCCAGTTGTAATTTTTAAAGTAAAATTTTTCAAGTTTAATTTACCTTTTTGGTGCTTCACACAATTTTTGAAGTTAGGAAATTTTATTTAGATAGTTTTTCTAAACCGTGAATCCTTCCTCCCTCGTCCATTTCCCGGCGAGGTCTTGTTAGGTGTTAGGTTAGTTAGCTATAGGGTGACCCTTCTCATCGTCACACTTGAGTTGGGTCGACGCGAGGTCGATTTTAGTGCACTTCTCCTTTGCCACACACTTGCACACGCAAGTAGCCCGACAATACATTACAGCCGTAATTGTTTGTCCTTTAGAGCAATGACGAATATGAGATTGAGATCTCATATGCTCGCGGAGGAGAATACCCAAGCCGTGTTCGCCGGCGTTGGGCTTTCTCGGACACCTCCGCCGTCGGGTGACTTAGACGCCAGGCGTCTATTCCCCGAAGCGTCGCGACGCCTCGACGGAGACGTCCCCCAGGTACGTAATACCGGGGAATACCGTGAGTTGACGATGTCAACTACCTTGTCCCCGAGAAGTGTGCTGGACCAAGGTACTTTAGAGTCGAGCTTAGACGGAGGGAGGCAGCCTTCCCCGTCGGCTCAGGTAGGGTTAGTAATCGATTCCGCGGGAGTTGTCACAACTCCACCTTTGGAAGCCCGTTTAGAGCAATTTAGAATAACGAGAAATGTTTCTGTTTGTAGGTCGGAGGGCTACGAAGGAGTCCGTGCTGGCGAAGCTCGTGGGGTACGCCCCCTCGGAATGCGCCGAAGCGCTCCGGGGTCATCGGGTGTGCCCCACGCACCACAGCGGAGGCCAGAGGCTATAGATGTGCATACCCTAAGGGAACCGGGTGATGCTGAGGCCCTAGTGGATGAACTAGGGGGTGGTGGAAGGCTCTCGGAGGGAGTTGGGAATGCTCGCATTCCCATATCTCTCCAGGGGCGGGTTCAGTGTACCTCCCAAGGGAATCACTATGCACAGCCTGAATATGCAACAAGAGCTACGAAGGCAGATTTCGTGACGGGTGTCGGCAGGGACACGGAAGTTGCCACCCGAAATCCCTGGGTGACGACGTCCTTGCCCTCCAGGCAACTAGGAGCAGAGCGGTGGGTGGCTGAAGATGGGTTCGGAGGAATCCGAAACTTTGCGGAAGCCGTCCATCCACACCTTTTTACGAGACAAAACAAGTTGGGACATTTCGGGACAAGTCGGAACAAGTCGAGACAAGTCGGAACAAGTCGGTACAAGTCGGGACAAGTCGGAACAAGTTGGGACAATCCGGGACAAGTCGGGACAAGTCGGTACAAGTTGGGACAATCCGGGACAAGTCGGGACAAGTCGGTACAAGTCGGGACAAATCGGTACAAATCGGTACAAGTCGGGACAAGTCTGGACAAGTCGGGACATGTGGGGAAGAGTCAAGACAAGTCGGGACAAGTCGGAACAAGTCAGGACAAGTCGGGACATGGCGTGACAAGTTAGAACAAGTCAAAACAAGCCGGGACAAGTCGGTACAAGTCTGGACAAGTCAGTACAAGTCGGGACATGGCGTGACAAGTTAGAACAAGTCAGAACAAGCCGAGACAAGTCGGGACAAGTCTGGACAAGTCGAGACAAGTCGGGACAAGTCAGTACAAGTCGGGACATGGCGTGACAAGTTAGAACAAGTCAGAACAAGTCGGGACAAGTTTGGACAATCTGGGACAGGTCGGGACAAGTCGGTACAAGTCTGGACAAGTCGGGACAAGTCGGTTGGGTTCGGGAAAAGTTTGGACAATACTGGACACGTTGGGACAAGTCGGTACAAGTTGGGACAATCGGGGTCAAGTCGGGACAAGTCGGTACAAATCGGGACAAGTCGGTACAAGTCAAGACAAGTCGGAAGAAGTCGGGACAAGGTTGGACAATCCGGGACAAGTCGGGACAAGTCGTTACAAGTCGGGACAAGTTTGGACAATCCGGGACATGTCAGGACCAGTCGGTACAAGTCGGGACAAGTTTGGACAAACCAGGACAAGTCGGGATAAGTCGGTACAAGTTGGGACAAGTCGGGACAAGTCTGGACAAGTCGGGACAAGTCGAGACAAGTCGGAAGAAGTCGGGACAAGGTTGGACAAACCGGGACAAGTCGGGACAAGTCGGGACAAGTCGGGACAAGTCGGTACAAGTCGGGACAAGTCGGAACAAGTCGGGACTAGTTTGGACAAACCAGGACAAGTCGGGACAAGTCGGGACAAGTCGGGACAAGTCGGTACAAGTTGGGACAAGTCGGGACAAGTCAGGACAAGTCGGAAAAAGTCGAAAGAAGTCGGGACAAGTCAGGACAAGTCGGGACAAGTCGGGATAAGACGTGACATGTCAGAACAAGTCGGGACAAGTCGGGACAAGTAGGGACAAGTCGGGACAATTCGGGACAAGTCGGGACAAGTCGGGACAAGTCAAGACAAGTCGGTACAAGTCGGGACAAGTCGGAACAAGTCGGGACGAGTTGGGACAAGTTAGGACAAGTCAGGACAAGTCAGGACAAGTCAGGACAAGTCGGGATAAGTCGGGACAAGTTGGGACAAGTCGGGACAATTCGGGACAAGTCCGGACAGGTCGGGACAAGACGTGACAAATCAGAACAAGTAGGGACAAGTCGAGACAAGTCGGGACAAGTCGGGACAAGTCGGGACAAGTCGGTTAAAGTCGGGACAAGTCGGTACAAGTCAGGAAAAGTTTGGACAAACCGGGACAAGTCGGGACAAGTCGGTACAAGTTGGGACAAGTCGGTACAAGTCAGGACAAGTCGGGACAAGTCGAGACAAGTCGGGACAAATCGAAACAAGTCAGGACAAGTCGAAAAAAGTCGAAAGAAGTCGGGACAAGTCAGGACAAGTCGGGACAAGTCGGGACAAGTCGGGACAAGTGGGGACAAGTCGGGATAAGACGTGACGTGTCAGAACAAGTCGGGACAAGTCGGGACAAGTCGGGACGAGTCGGGACAAGTCAGGACAAGTCGAGAAATGTCGGGACAAGTTTGGACAATAAGGGACAAGTCGGGACAAGTCGGGACAAGTCGAAACAAGTCGGGACAAGTCGGGACAAGTCAGGACAAGTCGGTACAAGTCGGGACAGGTCGGAACAAGTCGGGACGAGTTAAGACAAGTTAGGACAAGTCAGGACAAGTCAGGACAAGTCAGGACAAGTCGGGATAAGTCAGGACAAGTTGGGACAAGTCGGGACAATTCGGGACAGGTCGGGACAAGTCGTGACAAGTCAGGACAAGTCAAGACAAGTCGAAAGAAGTCGAAACAAGTTGGGACAAGTCGGGACAAGTCAGAACAAGTCGGAACATGTCTGGACAAGACGGGACAAGTCGGGACAAGTCGGTACAAGTCAGGACAAGTTTGGACAATCTGGGACAAGTCGGGACAAGTCGGTACAAGTCAGGACGAGTCAAAACAAGTCAGGACAAGTCGGGACAAGTCGGGACAAGACGTGACAAGTCAGAACAAGTCGGGACAAGTCGGGACAAGTAGGGACAAGTCGGGACAATTCGGGACAAGTCAAGACAAGTCGGTACCAGTCGGGACAAGTCGGAACAAGTCGGGACGAGTTGGGACAAGTTAGGACAAGTCAGGACAAGTCAGGACAAGTCAGGACAAGTCGGGATAAGTCGGGACAAGTTGGGACAAGTCGGGACAATTCGGGACAAGTCGGGACGAGTCGGGACAAGTCAGGACAAGTCGAGAAATGTCGGGACAAGTTTGGACAATAAGGGACAAGTCGGGACAAGTTTGGACAATAAGGGACAAGTCGGGACAAGTCGATACAAGTCGGGAAAAGTCAGTACAAGTCGAGACAAGTTTGGACAATCCAAGAAAAGTTGGAACAAGTCGGAACAAGTTGGTACAAGTCGGGACATGTTTGGACAACCTGGGACAAGTCGTGACAAGTCAGGACAAGTCGAAACAAGTCGAAACAAAACGGGACAAGTCGGGACAAGTCGGGACAAGTCGGGACAAGATTGGACAATCTGGGACAGGTCGGGACAAGTCGGTACAAGTCTGGACAAGTCGGGACAAGTCGGTTCAAGTCGGGAAAAGTTTGGACAGTACGGGACACGTTGGGACAAGTCGGTACAAGTTGTGACAATCCGGGACAAGTCGGTACAAGTCGGAACAAGTCGGTACAAGTTGGGACAAGTTTATACAATCCGGGACAAGTCGAGACAAGTCGGGACAAGTCATGACAGGTCGGGACAAGTCGGTACAAGTCTGGACAAGTCAGTTCAAGTCGGAACAAGTCGGAACAAGTCGGGACATGGCGTGACAAGTTAGAACAAGTAAGAACAATCCGGGACAAGTCGGGACAAGTCTGGACAAGTCGAGACAAGTCGGGACAAGTCAGTACAAGTCGGGACATGGCGTGACAAGTTAGAAAAAGTCAGAACAATCCGGGACAAGTCGGGACAAGTCAAAACAAGTCAGGACAAGTCGGAACAATTTGGGACAAGTTGGAACAAGTCAGAACAAGCCGGGACAAGTCGGGATAAGTCGGAACAAGTCAGGACAAGTCGAGACATGGCGTGACAAGTTAGAACAAGTCAGAACAAGCCGGGACAAGTCGGGACAAGTCTGGACAAGTCGGGACAAGTCGGGACAAGTGAGAACAAGTCAAGACAAGTCGGGACAAGTCGGAACAAGTCAGGACAAGTCGGGACATGGCGTGACAAGTTAGAACAAGTCGAAACAAGTCGGTACAAGTCGGGACAAGTCGGGACAAGTCGGTACAAGTCGGGACAAGTCGGTACAAGTCATGACGAGTCGGTACAAGTCGGGACAAGTTTGGACAAACCGGGACAAGCCGGGACAAGTCGGTACAAGTTGGTACAAGTCGGGACAAGTCGAGACAAGTCAGGACATATCAAAACAAGTCAGGACAAGTCGAAAAAAGTCGAAAGAAGTCGGGACAAGTCAGGACAAGTCGGGACAAGTCAGGACAAGTCAGGACATGTCGGGACAAGTTTGTACAATGAGTGACAAGTCGGGACAAGTTTGGACAATACGGGACACGTTGGGACAAGTCGGGACAAGTCGGGACAAGTCGGTACAAGTCGGGACAAGTCGGTACAAGTCGGGACAAGTTTGGACAAACCGGGACAAGTCGGGACAAGTCGGTACAAGTTGGTACAAGTCGGGACAAGTCAGGACAAGTCGGGACAAGTCGAGAGAAGTCAGGACATATCGAAACAATTCAGGACAAGTCGAAAAAAGTCGAAAGAAGTCGGGACAAGTCAGGACAAGTCGGGACAAGTCAGGATAAGATTAGACATGTCGGAACAAGTCGGGACTAGTCGGGACAAGTCGGGACAAGTCGGGACAAGTTGGGAAAATCCGGGGCAAGTCGGGACAAGTCGTTACAAGTCGGGACAAATCGGTACAAATCGGTACAAGTCGGGACAAGTCAAAACAAGTCGAGACAAGTTGGGACAATTCGAAACAAGTTGGGACATCTCGGGACAAGTCGGAACAAGTCGAGACAAGTCGGACCAAGTCGGTACAAGTCGGGACAAGTCGAAACAAGTTGGGACAATCCGGGACAAGTCGGGACAAGTCGGTACAAGTTGGGACAATACGGGACAAGTCGGGACAAGTCGGTACAAGTCGGGACAAATCGGTACAAATCGGTACAAGTCGGGACAAGTCTGAACAAGTCGGGACATGTAGGGACAAGTCAAGACAAGTCGGGAAAAGTCGGAACAAGTCAGGACAAGTCGGGACATGGCGTGACAAGTTAGAACAAGTCAAAACAAGCCGGGACAAGTCGGGACAAGTCTGGACAAATCAGTACAAATCAATACAAGGCGTGACAAGTTAGAACAAGTCAGAACAAGCCGGGACAAGTCGCGACAAGTCTGGACATGTCGAGACAAGTCGGGACAAGTCAGTACAAGTCGGGACATGGCGTGAAAAGTTAGAACAAGTCAGAACAATCCGGGACAAGTAGGGACAAGTCGAAACAAGTCAAGACAAGTTGGGACATGGCGTGACAAGTTAGAACAAGTCAGAACAAGCCGGGACAAGTCGAGACAAGTCTGGACAAGTCGAGACAAGTCAAGACAAGTCAGTACAAGTCGGGACATGGCGTGACAAGTTAGAACAAGTCAGAACAATCCGGGACAAGTCGGGACAAGTCGGAACAAGTCAGGACAAGTCGGGACATGGCGTGACAAGTTAGAACAAGTCAGAACAAGCCGGAACAAGTCGGGACAAGTTAGAACAAGTCAGAACAAGCCGGGACAAGTCGGAACAAGCCGGAACAAGTCAGGACAAGTCGAGACATGGCGTGACAAGTTAGAACAAAACAGAACAAGCCGGGAAAAGTCGGGACAAGTCTGGACAAGTCGGGATAAGACGTGACATGTCAGACCAAGTCGGGACAAGTCAGGACAAGTCGGGACAAGTCGGGACAAGTCAGGACAAGTCGAGAAATGTCAGGACAAGTTTGGACAATAAGGGACAAGTCGGGACAAGTTTGGACAATGAGGGACAAGTCAGGACAAGTCGGGACAAGTCGGTACAAGTCGGTACAAGTCGGGTTGAGTTTGGACAATGCAAGACTAGTCGGGACAAGTCGTGACAAGTCAGGACAAGTCAGGACAAGTCGACACAAGTCGAAACGAGTCGGGACAAGTCGGGACAAGTCAGGACAAGTCAGAACAAGTCGGGACAAGTCAGGACAAGTCGGTACAAGTCGGGACAAGTCGTGACAAGTCAGGACAAGTCAGGACAAGTCGGGACAAGTCGGGACAAGTCGGGACAAGTCGGGACAAGTTTGGACAATCTGGGACAGGTCGGGACAAGTCTGCACAAGTCGGGACAAGTCGGTTGGAGTCGGGAAAAGTTTGGACAATACTGGACACGTTGGGACAAGTCGGTACAAGTTGGGACAATCGGGGACAAGTCGGGACAAGTCGGTACAAGTCGGGACAAGTCGGTACATGTCAAGACAAGTCGGAAGAAGTCGGGACAAGGTTGGACAATCCGGGACAAGTCGGGACAAGTCGGTACAAGTCGAAACAAGTCGGGACAAGTTTGGACAATCCGGGACATGTCAGGACAAGTCGGTACAAGTCGGGACAAATCGGTACAAGTCGGGACAAGTCAGGACAAGTCGAGACAAGTTGGGACAAGTCGAAACAAGTTGGGACAATCCGGACAAGTCGGGACAAGTCGGTACAAGTCGGGACAAGTCGGGACAAGTTGGGACAATCCGGGGCAAGTCGGGACAAGTCGGTACAAGTCGGGACAAATCGGTACAAATCGTTACAAGTCGGGACAAGTCAGAACAAGTCGAGACAAGTTGGGACAAGTCGAAACAAGTTGGGACATTTCGGGACAAGTCGGAACAAGTCGAGACAAGTCGGAACAAGTCGGTACAAGTCGGGACAAGTCGGAACAAGTTGGGACAATCCGGGACAAGTCGGGACAAGTCGGTACAAGTTGGGACAATCCGGGACAAGTCGGGACAAGTCGGTACAAGTCGGGACAAGTCGGAACAAGTTGGGACAATCCGGGACAAGTCGGGACAAGTCGGTACAAGTTGGGACAATCCGGGACAAGTCGGGACAAGTCGGTACAAGTCGGGACAAGTCTGGACAAGTCGGGACATGTGGGGAAGAGTCAAGACAAGTCGGGACAAGTCGGAACAAGTCAGGACAAGTCGGGACATGGCGTGACAAGTTAGAACAAGTCAAAACAAGCCGGGACAAGTCAGGACAAGTCGAGACAAGTTGGGACAAGTCGAAACAAGTTGGGACAATCCGGACAAGTCGGGACAAGTCGGTACAAGTCGGGACAAGTCGGGACAAGTTGGGACAATCCGGGGCAAGTCGGGACAAGTCGGTACAAGTCGGGACAAATCGGTACAAATCGTTACAAGTCGGGACAAGTCAGAACAAGTCGAGACAAGTTGGGACAAGTCGAAACAAGTTGGGACATTTCGGGACAAGTCGGAACAAGTCGAGACAAGTCGGAACAAGTCGGTACAAGTCGGGACAAGTCGGAACAAGTTGGGACAATCCGGGACAAGTCGGGACAAGTCGGTACAAGTTGGGACAATCCGGGACAAGTCGGGACAAGTCTGGACAAGTCGAGACAAGTCGGGACAAGTCAGTACAAGTCGGGACATGGCGTGACAAGTTAGAACAAGTCAGAACAAGTCGGGACAAGTTTGGACAATCTGGGACAGGTCGGGACAAGTCGGTACAAGTCTGGACAAGTCGAGACAAGTCGGTTGGGTTCGGGAAAAGTTTGGACAATACTGGACACGTTGGGACAAGTCGGTACAAGTTGGGACAATCGGGGTCAAGTCGGGACAAGTCGGTACAAATCGGGACAAGTCGGTACAAGTCAAGACAAGTCGGAAGAAGTCGGGACAAGGTTGGACAATCCGGGACAAGTCGGGACAAGTCGGTACAAGTCGGGACAAGTTTGGACAATCCGGGACATGTCAGGACCAGTCGGTACAAGTCGGGACAAGTTTGGACAAACCAGGACAAGTCGGGATAAGTCGGTACAAGTTGGGACAAGTCGGGACAAGTCTGGACAAGTCGGGACAAGTCGAGACAAGTCGGAAGAAGTCGGGACAAGGTTGGACAAACCGGGACAAGTCGGGACAAGTCGGGACAAGTCGGGACAAGTCGGTACAAGTCGGGACAAGTCGGAACAAGTCGGGACAAGTTTGGACAAACCAGGACAAGTCGGGACAAGTCGGGACAAGTCGGGACAAGTCGGTACAAGTTGGGACAAGTCGGGACAAGTCAGGACAAGTCGGAAAAAGTCGAAAGAAGTCGGGACAAGTCAGGACAAGTCGGGACAAGTCGGGACAAGTCGGGACAAGTCGGGATAAGACGTGACATGTCAGAACAAGTCGGGACAAATCGGGACAAGTCGGGACAAGTGTAGACAAGTCGGGACAAGTCAGGACAAGTCGAGAAATGTCGGGACAAGTTTGGACAATAAGGGACAAGTCGGGACAAGTTTGGACAATAAGGGACAAGTCAGGACAAGTTGGTACAAGTCGGTACAAGTCGGTACAAGTCGGGACAAGTTTGGACAATCCAAGACAAGTCGTGACAAGTCAGGACAAGTCCGAACAAGTCGGGACAAGTTAGGACAAGTCGGTACAAGTCGGGATAAGTCGTGACAAGTCAGGACAAGTCAGGACAAGTCGGGACAAGTCAGGACAAGTCGGGACAAGTCGGGACAAGTCGGGATAAGTCGTAACAAGTCAGGACAAGTCAGGACAAGTCGAGACAAGTCAGGACAAGTCGGGACAAGTCGGGACAAGTCGGGACAAGTTTGGACAATCTGGGACAGGTCGGGACAAGTCGGTACAAGTCTGGACAAGTCATGACAAGTCAGTTCAAGTCGGGAAAAGTTTGGACAATACGGGACACGTTGGGACAAGTCGGGACAAGTCGGTACAAGTCGGGACAATCCACGACAAGTCGGTACAAGTCGGTACAAGTCGGGACATGTTTGGACAATCCGGGACAAGTCGAGACAAGTCGGGATAAGTCGTGACAAGTCATGACAAGTCAGGACAAGTCGGGACAAGTCAGGACAAGTCGGGACAAGTCGGGACAAGTCGGGATAAGTCGTGACAAGTCAGGACAAGTCAGGACAAGTCGGGACAAGTCAGGACAAGTCGGGACAAGTCGGGACAAGTCGGGACAAGTTTGGACAATCTGGGACAGGTCGGGACAAGTCGGTACAAGTCTGGACAAGTCATGACAAGTCAGTTCAAGTCGGGAAAAGTTTGGACAATACGGGACACGTTGGGACAAGTCGGAACAAGTCGGTACATGTTTGGACAATCCGGGACAAGTCGAGACAAGTCGGGACAAGTCAGGACAAGTCAGAACAAGTCAGGACATGTCTGGACAAGACGCGACAGGTCGGGACAAGTCGGTACAAGTCAGGACAAGTTTGGACAATCCGGGACAATTCGGGACAAGTCGGGACAAGTCAAGACAGGTCGGTACAAGTCGGGACAAGTCGGAACAAGTCGGGACGAGTTGGGACAAGTTAGGACAAGTCAGGACAAGTCAAGACAAGTCGGGATGAGTCGAGACAAGTTGGGACAAGTCGGGACAATTCGGGACAGGTCGGGACAAGTCCGGACAGGTCGGGACAAGACGTGACAAATCAGAACAAGTAGGGAAAAGTCGAGACAAGTCGGGACAAATCGAATCAAGTCATGACAAGTCGAAAAAAGTCGAAAGAAGTCGGGACAAGTCAGGACAAGTCGGGACAAGTCGGGACAAGTCGAGACAAGTGGGGACAAGTTGGGATAAGACGTGACGTGTCAGAACAAGTCGAGACAAGTTGGGACAAGTCGAGACAAGTCGGGACAAGTCAGGACAAGTCGAGAAATGTCGGGACAAGTTTGGACAATAAGGGACAAGTCGGGACAAGTTTGGAAAATAAGGGACAATTCGGGACAAGTCGGTACTAGTCGGGACAAGTCGGTACAAGTCGGGACAAGTTTGGACAATCCAAGAAAAGTTAGGACAAGTCGGAACAAGTTGGTACAAGTCGGGACATGTTTGGACAACCTGG
Organism: Chrysolina americana; assembly: GCA_958502065.1. Taxonomy (NCBI): domain Eukaryota; kingdom Metazoa; phylum Arthropoda; class Insecta; order Coleoptera; family Chrysomelidae; genus Chrysolina; species Chrysolina americana. The sequence continues at coordinate 44,082,783 of OY293413.1, read as the reverse complement.
GACAAGTCGTGACAAGTCAGGACAAGTCGAAACAAGTCGAAACAAAACGGGACAAGTCGGGACAAGTCAGGACAAGTCAGAACAAGTCAGGACAAGTTAGGACAAGTCAGGACAAGTCGGGACAAGTCGGGACAAGTCGGGACAAGTTTGGACAATCTGGGACAGGTCGGGACAAGTCGGTACAAGTCTGGACAAGTCGGGACAAGTCGGTTCAAGTCGGTTCAAGTCGGGAAAAATTTTGGACAATACGGGACACGTTGGGACAAGTCGGTACAAGTTGTGACAATCCGGGACAAGTCGGTACAAGTCGGGACAAGTCGGTTCAGGTTGGGACAAGTTTGGACAATCCGGGACAAGTCGAGACGAGTCGGGACAAGTCGGGACAGGTCGGGACAAGTCGGTACAAGTCTGGACAAGTCGGTTCAATTCGACACAAGTCGGGACATGGCGTGACAAGTTAGAACAAGTCAGAACAAGCCGGGACAAGTCGGGACAAGTCTGGACAAGTCGAGACAAGTCGGGACAAGTCAGTACAAGTCGGGACATGGCGTGACAAGTTAGAACAAGTCAGAACAATCTGGGACTAGTCGGGACAAGTCGGAACAAGTCAGGACAAGTCGGGACATGGCGTGACAAGTTAGAACAAGTCAGAACAAGCCGGAACAATTTGGGACAAGTTAGAACAAGTCAGAACAAGCCGGGACAAGTCGGGACAAGTCGGAACAAGTCAGGACAAGTCGAGACATGGCGTGACAAGTTAGAACAAGTCAGAACAAGCCGGAACAATTTGGGACAAGTTAGAACAAGTCAGAACAAGCCGGGACAAGTCGGTACAAGTCGGGACAAGTCGGAACAAGTCGGGACGAGTTGGGACAAGTTGGGACAAGTCAGGACAAGTCAGGACAAGTCGGGATAAGTCGGGACAAGTCGGGACAAGTCGGGACAAGTCGGAACAAGTCGGGACATGTCGGGACAAGTTTGGACAATCTGGGACAGGTCAGGACAAGTCGGTACAAGTCTGGACAAGTCGGGACAAGTCGGTTCAAGTCGGGAAAAGTTTGGACAATACAGGACACGTTGGGACAAGTCGGTAAAAGTTGGGACAATCCGGGACAAGTCGGTACAAGTCAGGACAAGTCGGTACAAGTCGGGACAAGTTTGGACAATCCGGGACAAGTCGAGACAAGTCAGAACAAGTCGGGACATGTCGGGACAAAACGGTACAAGTGTGGACAAGTCGGTTCAAGTCGGGAAAAGTTTGGACAATACGGGACACGTTGGGACAAGTCGGTACAAGTTGGGACAATCCGGGACAAGTCGGGACAAGTCGGTACAAGTCGTGACATGTTTGGACAATCCGGGACAAGTCGAGACAAGTCGGGACAAGTCGGGACAAGTCGTGACAAGTCAGGACAAGTCAGAACAAGTCGGAACAAGTCAGGACAAGTCGGTACAAGTCGGGACAAGTCGTGACAAGTCAGGACAAGTCAGGACAAGTCGGGACAAGTCGGGACAAGTCGGGACAAGTCGGGACAAGTCGGGACAAGTCAGGACAAGTTTGGACAATCTGGGACAGGTCGGGACAAGTCGGTACAAGTCTGGACAAGTCGGGTCAAGTCGGTTCAAGTCGGGAAAAGTTTGGACAATACGGGACACGTTGGGACAAGTCGGGACAAGTCGGGACAAGTCGAAACAAGTTGGGACGAGTTAGGACAAGTCAGGACAAGTCAGAACAAGTCGGGACAAGTCAGGACAAGTCGGTACAAGTCGGGACAAGTCGTGACAAGTCAGGACAAGTCAGGACAAGTCGGGACAAGTCGGGACAAGTCGGTTCAAGTCGGGAAAAGTTGGGACAAGTCGGGACAAGTCAGGACAAGTCAGAACAAGTCGGGACAAGTCGGGACAAGTCGAAACAAGTTGGGACAAGTCGGAACAAGTCAGGACAAGTCAGAACAAGTCGGGACAAGTCAGGACAAGTCGGTACAAGTCGGGACAAGTCGTGACAAGTCAGCACAAGTCAGGACAAGTCGGGACAAGTCGGGACAAGTCGGTACAAGTCTGAACAAGTCGGGACAAGTCGGTTCAAGTCGGGACAAGTCGGTACAAGTCTGAACAAGTCGGGACAAGTCGGTTCAAGTCGGGAAAAGTTTGGACAATACGGGACACGTTGGGACAAGTCGGGACAAGTCGGGACAAGTCGGTACAAGTCGGGACAAGTTTGGACAAACCGGGACAAGTCGGGACAAGTCGGTACAAGTTGGGACAAGTCAGGACAAGTCAGGACAAGTCGGGACAAGTCGAGACAAGTCGGGACATATCGAAACAAGTCAGGACAAGTCGAAAAAAGTCGAAAGAAGTCGGGACAAGTCAGGACAAGTCGGGACAAGTCTGGATAAGACGTGACATGTCGGAACAATTCTGGACAAGTCAGGACAAGTCAGGACATGTCGGGACAAGTTTATACAATAAGTGACAAGTCGGGACAAGTTTGGACAATACGTTACACGTTGGGACAAGTCGGGACAAGTCTGGACAAGTTTGGACAATCCGGTACAAGTCGGGACAAGTCGGTACAAGTCAGGACGAGTCAAAACAAGTCAGGACAAGTCGGGACAAGTCGGGACAAGACGTGACAAGTCAGAACAAGTCGGGACAAGTCGGGACAAGTCGGGACAAGTCGGGACAAGTCGGGATAAGTCGGGACAAGTCGGTACAAGTCATGACAAGTCGGAACAAGTCGGGACGAGTTGGGACAAGTTAGGACAAGTCAGGACAAGTCAGGACAAGTCAGGACAAGTCGGGATAAGTCGGGACAAGTTGGGACAAGTCGGGACAATTCGGGACAGGTCGGGACAAGTCGTGACAAGTCAGGACAAGTCAATACAAGTCGAAAGAAGTCGAAACAAGTTGGGACAAGTCGGGACAAGTCAGAACAAGTCGGAACATGTCTGGACAAGACGGAACAAGTCGGGACAAGTCGGTACAAGTCAGGACAAATTTGGACAATCCGAGACAAGTCGGGACAAGTCGGTACAAGTCGGGACGAGTCGGAACAAGTCAGGACAAGTCGGGACAAGTCGAGACAAGTCGGGACAAATCGAATCAAGTCATGACAAGTCGAAAAAAGTCGAAAGAAGTCGGGACAAGTCAGGACAAGTCGGGACAAGTCGGGACAAGTCGAGACAAGTGGGGACAAGTTGGGATAAGACGTGACGTGTCAGAACAAGTCGGGACAAGTTGGGACAAGTCGAGACAAGTCGGGACAAGTCAGGACAAGTCGAGAAATGTCGGGACAAGTTTGGACAATAATGGACAAGTCGGGACAAGTTTGGACAATAAGGGACAATTCGGGACAAGTCGGTACTAGTCGGGACAAGTCAGTACAAGTCGGGACAAGTTTGGACAATCCAAGAAAAGTTGGGACAAGTCGGGACATGTTTGGACAACCTGGGACAAGTCGTGACAAGTCAGGACAAGTCGAAACAAGTCGAAACAAAACGGGACAAGTCGGGACAAGTCAGGACAAGTCAGAACAAGTCAGGACAAGTTAGGACAAGTCAGGACAAGTCGGGACAAGTCGGGACAAGTCGGGACAAGTTTATACAATCTGGGACAGGTCGGGACAAGTCGGTACAAGTCTGGACAAGTCGGGACAAGTCGGTTCAAGTCGGTTCAAGTCGGGAAAAGTTTGGACAATACGGGACACGTTGGGACAAGTCGGTACAAGTTGTGACAATCCGGGACAAGTCGGTACAAGTCGGGACAAGTCGGTACAAGTTGGGACAAGTTTGGACAATCCGGGACAAGTCGAGACGAGTCGGGACAAGTCGGGACAGGTCGGGACAAGTCGGTACAAGTCTGGACAAGTCGGTTCAAGTCGGAACAAGTCGGGACATGGCGTGACAAGTTAGAACAAGTCAGAACAAGCCGGGACAAGTCGGGACAAGTCTGGACAAGTCGAGACAAGTCGGGACAAGTCAGTACAAGTCGGGACATGGCGTGACAAGTTAGAACAAGTCAGAACAATCTGGGACAAGTCGGGACAAGTCGGAACAAGTCAGGACAAGTCGGGACATGGCGTGACAAGTTAGAACAAGTCAGAACAAGCCGGAACAATTTGGGACGAGTTAGAACAAGTCAGAACAAGCAGAGACAAGTCGGGACAAGTCGGAACAAGTCAGGACAAGTCGAGACATGGCGTGACAAGTTAGAACAAGTCAGAACAAGCCGGGACAAGTCGGGACAAGTCTGGACAAGTTGGGACAAGTCGGGACAAGTGAGAACAAGTCAAGACGAGTCGGGACAAGTCGGAACAAGTCAGGACAAGTCGGGACATGGCGTGATAAGTTAGAACAAGTCGGAACAAGTCGGTACAAGTCGGGACAGGTCGGGACAAGTCGGTACAAGTCGGGACAAGTCGGTACAAGTCGGGACAAGTTTGGACAAATCGAGACAAGTCGAGACAAGTCGGGACATATCGAAACAAGTCAGGACAAGTCGAAAAAAGTCGAAAGAAGTCGGAACAAGTCAGGACAAGTCGGGACAAGTCGGGATAAGCTTAGACATGTCGGAACTAGTCGGGACAAGTCGGGACAAGTCGGGACAAGTCGGGACAAGTCAGGACAAGTCAGGACATGTCGGGACAAGTTTGTACAATAAGTGACAAGTCGGGACAAGTTTGGACAATACGTTACACGTTGGGACAAGTCGGGACAAGTCTGGACAAGTTTGGACAATCCGGGACAAGTCGGGACAAGTCGGTAAAAGTCAGGACGAGTCAAAACAAGTCAGGACAAGTCGGGACAAGTCGGGACAAGACGTGACAAGTCAGAACAAGTCGGGACGAGTCGGGACAAGTCGGGACAAGTCGGGACAAGTCGGGACAAGTCGGGACAAGTCGGTACAAGTCATGACAAGTCGGAACAAGTCGGGACGAGTTGGGACAAGTTAGGACAAGTCAGGACAAGTCAGGACAAGTCAGGACAAGTCGGGATAAGTCGGGACAAGTTGGGACAAGTCGGGACAATTCGGGACAGGTCGGGACAAGTCGTGACAAGTCAGGACAAGTCAATACAAGTCGAAAGAAGTCGAAACAAGTTGGGACAAGTCGGGACAAGTCAGAACAAGTCGGAACATGTCTGGACAAGACGGAACAAGTCGGGACAAGTCGGTACAAGTCGGGACAAGTTTGGACAATCCGGGACAAGTCGGGACAAGTCGGTACAAGTCAGGACGAGTCAAAACAAGTCAGGACAAGTCGGGACAAGTCGGGACAAGACGTGACAAGTCAGAACAAGTCGGGACAAGTTGGGACAAGTCGAAACAAGTCGGGACAAGTCGGGACAAGTCAAGACAAGTCGGTACAAGTCGGGACAAGTCGGAACAAGTCGGGACGAGTTGGGACAAGTTAGGACAAGTCAGGACAAGTCAGGACAAGTCAGGACAAGTCGGGATAAGTCGGGACAAGTTGGGACAAGTCGGGACAATTCGGGACAGGTCAGGACAAGTCCGGCAGGTCGGGACAATACGTGACAAATCAGAACAAGTAGGGACAAGTCGAGACAAGTCGGGACAAGTCGGGACAAGTCGGGACAAGTCGGTTAAAGTCGGGACAAGTCGGCACAAGTCGGGAAAAGTTTGGACAAACCGGGACAAGTCGGGACAAGTCGGTACAAGTAGGGACAAGTCGGTACAAGTCAGGACAAGTCGGGACAAGTCGAGACAAGTCGGGACAAATCGAATCAAGTCATGACAAGTCGAAAAAAGTCGAAAGAAGTCGGGACAAGTCAGGACAAGTCGGGACAAGTCGGGACAAGTCGGGACAAGTGGGGACAAGTCGGGATAAGACGTGACGTGTCAGAACAAGTCGGGACAAGTCGGGACAAGTCGGGACATGTCGGGACAAGTCAGGACAAGTCGAGAAATGTCGGGATAAGTTTGGACAATAAGGGACAAGTCGGAACAAGTTGGTACAAGTCGGGACATGTTTGGACAACCTGGGACAAGTCGTGACAAGTCAGGACAAGTCGAAACAAGTCGAAACAAAACGGGACAAGTCAGGACATGTCGGGACAAGTTTGTACAATAAGTGACGTGTCGGGACAAGTTTGGACAATAAGGGACAAGTCGGGACAAGTCGGTTTAAGTCGGGACAAGTCGGTACAAGTCGGGACAAGTTAGGACAATCCGGGACAAGTCGAGACAAGTCGGGACAAGTCGATACAAGTCAGGACAAGTCGGGACATGGCGTGACAAGTTAGAACAAGTCGGAACAAGTCGGTACAAGTCGGGACAAGTCGGGACAAGTCGGTACAAGTCGGGACAAGTCGGTACAAGTCGGGACAAGTTTGGACAAACCGGGACAAGTCGGGACAAGTCGGTACAAGTCGAGACATATCGAAACAAGTCAGGACAAGTCGAACAAAGTCGAAAGAAGTCGGGACAAGTCAGGACAAGTCGGGACAAGTCGGGATAAGATTAGACATGTCGGAACAAGTCGGGACAAGTCAGGACAAGTCGGGACATGTCGGGACAAGTTTGGACAATCCGGGACAAGTCGAGACAAGTCGGGACAAGTCGATACAAGTCAGGACAAGTCGGGACATGGCGTGACAAGTTAGAACAAGTCGGAACAAGTCGGTACAAGTCGGGACAAGTCGGGACAAGTCGGTACAAGTCGGGACAAGTCGGTACAAGTCGGGACAAGTTTGGACAAACCGGGACAAGTCGGGACAAGTCGGTACAAGTTGGGACAAGTCGAGACATATCGAAACAAGTCAGGACAAGTCGAACAAAGTCGAAAGAAGTCGGGACAATTCAGGACAAGTCGGGACAAGTCGGTACAAGTCGGGACAAGTTTGGACAAACCGGGACAAGTCGGGACAAGTCGGTACAAGTTGGTACAAGTCGGGACAAGCCAGGACAAGTCGGGACAAGTCGAGAGAAGTCGGGACATATCGAAACAAGTCAGGACAAGTCGAAAAAAGTCGAAAGAAGTCGGGACAAGTCAGGACAAGTCGGGACAAGTCGGGATAAAATTAGACATGTCGGAACAAGTCGGGACAAGTCGGGACAAGTCGGTTCAAGTCGGAACAAGTCGGGACATGGCCTGACAAGTTAGAACAAGTCAGAACAAGCCGGGACAAGTCGGGACAAGTCAGTATAAGTCAGGACATGGCGTGACAAGTAAGAACAAGTCAGAACAAGCCGGGACAAGTTGGGACAAGTCTGGACAAGTCGGGACAAGTCGGGACAAGTGAGAACAAGTCAACACGAGTCAGGACAAGTCGGAACAAGTCAGGACAAGTCGGGACATGGCGTGACAAGTTAGAACAAGTCGTAACAAGTCGGTACAAGTCGGGACAAGTCGGGACAAGTCGGTACAAGTCGGGACAAGTCGGTACAAGTCGAGACAAGTTTGGACAAACCGGGACAAGTCGGTACAAGTTGGGACAAGTCGAGACATATCGAAACAAGTCAGGACAAGTCGAACAAAGTCGAAAGAAGTCGGGACAAGTCGGGACAAGTCGGGACAAGTGAGAACAAGTCAACACGAGTCGGGACAAGTCGGAACAAGTCAGGACAAGTCGGGACATGGCGTGACAAGTTAGAACAAGTCGGAACAAGTCGGTACAAGTCGGGACAAGTCGGGACAAGTCGGTACAAGTCGGGACAAGTCGGTACAAGTCGGGACAAGTTTGGACAAACCGGGACAAGTCGGGACAAGTCGGTACAAGTTGGGACAAGTCGAGACATATCGAAACAAGTCAGGACAAGTCGAACAAAGTCGAAAGGAGTCGGGACAAGTCAGGACAAGTCGGGACAAGTCGGGATAAGTTTAGACATGTCGGAACAAGTCGGGACAAGTCGGGACAAGTCGGGACAAGTCGGGACAAGTCAGGACAATTCGGGACAAGTCGGTACAAGTCGGGACAAGTTTGGACAAACCGGGACAAGTCGGGACAAGTCGGTACAAGTTGGTACAAGTCGGGACAAGCCAGGACAAGTCGGGACAAGTCGAGAGAAGTCGGGACATATCGAAACAAGTCAGGACAAGTCGAAACAAGTCGAAAGAAGTCGGGACAAGTCAGGACAAGTCGGGACAAGTCGGGATAAAATTAGACATGTCGGAACAAGTCGGGACAAGTCGGGACAAGTCGGGACAAGTAGGGACAAGTCAGGACAAGTCAGGACATGTCGGGACAAGTTTGTACAATAAGTGACGAGTCGGGACAAGTTTGGACAATAAGGGACAAGTCGGGACAAGTCGGTTTAAGTCGGGACAAGTCGGTACAAGTCGGGACAAGTTAGGACAATCCGGGACAAGTCGAGACAAGTCGAGACAAGTCGGGACAAGTCGATACAAGTCAGGACAAGTCGGGACATGGCGTGACAAGTTAGAACAAGTCGGAACAAGTCGGTACAAGTCGGGACAAGTCGGGACAAGTCGGTACAAGTCGGGACAAGTCGGTACAAGTCGGGACAAGTTTGGACAAACCGGGACAAGTCGGGACAAGTCGGTACAAGTCGAGACATATCGAAACAAGTCAGGACAAGTCGAACAAAGTCGAAAGAAGTCGGGACAAGTCAGGACAAGTCGGGACAAGTCGGGATAAGATTAGACATGTCGGAACAAGTCGGGACAAGTCAGGACAAGTCGGGACAAGTCGGGACAAGTCGGGACAAGTCAGGACATGTCGGGACAAGATTGTACAATAAGTGACAAGTCGGGACAAGTTTGTACAATAAGTGACAAGTCGGGACAAGTTTGGACAATATGGGACACGTTGGGACAAGTCGGGACAAGTCTGGACAAGTCGGGACAAGTCGGGACAAGTCGGTACAAGTCGGGACAAGTCGGTACAAGTCGGGACAAGTTTGGACAAACCGGGACAAGTCGGGACTAGTTTGGACAATCTGGGACAGGTCGGGACAAGTCGGTACAAGTCTGGACAAGTCATGACAAGTCAGTTCAAGTCGGGAAAAGTTTGGACAATACGGGACACGTTGGGACAAGTCGGGACAAGTCGGTACAAGTCGGGACAATCCGCGACAAGTCGGTACAAGTCGGTACAAGTCGGGACATGTTTGGACAATCCGGGACAAGTCGAGACAAGTCGGGACAAGTCAGGACAAGTCAGAACAAGTCAGGACATGTCTGGACAAGACGCGACAGGTCGGGACAAGTCGGTACAAGTCAGGACAAGTCAGAACAAGTCAGGACATGTCTGGACAAGACGCGACAGGTCGGGACAAGTCGGTACAAGTCAGGACAAGTTTGGACAATCCGGGACAATTCGGGACAAGTCGGGACAAGTCAAGACAAGTCGGTACAAGTCGGGACAAGTCGGAACAAGTCGGGACGAGTTGGGACAAGTTAGGACAAGTCAGGACAAGTTTGGACAATCCGGGACAAGTCGAGACAAGTCGGGATAAGTCGTGACAAGTCAGGACAAGTAAGGACAAGTCGGGACAAGTCAGGACAAGTCGGTACAAGTCGGGACAAGTCGGAACAAGTCGGGACGAGTTAAGACAAGTTAGGACAAGTCAGGACAAGTCAGGACAAGTCAGGACAAGTCGGGATAAGTCAGGACAAGTTGGGACAAGTCGGGACAATTCGGGACAGGTCGGGACAAGTCGTGACAAGTCAGGACAAGTCAAGACAAGTCGAAAGAAGTCGAAACAAGTTGGGACAAGTCGGGACAAGTCAGAACAAGTCGGAACATGTCTGGACAAGACGGGACAAGTCGGGACAAGTCGGTACAAGTCAGGACAAGTTTGGACAATCTGGGACAAGTCAGGACATGTCGGTACAAGTCAGGACGAGTCAAAACAAGTCAGGACAAGGCGGGACAAGTCGGGACAAGACGTGACAAGTCAGAACAAGTCGGGACAAGTCGGGACAAGTAGGGACAAGTCGGGACAATTCGGGACAAGTCGGGACAAGTCGGGACAAGTCAAGACAAGTCGGTACAAGTCGGGACAAGTCGGAACAAGTCGGGACGAGTTGGGACAAGTTAGGACAAGTCAGGACAAGTCAGGACAAGTCAGGACAAGTCGGGATAAGTCGGGACAAGTTGGGACAAGTCGGGACAATTCGGGACAAGTCCGGACAGGTCGGGACAAGACGTGACAAATCAGAACAAGTAGGGACAAGTCGAGACAAGTCGGGACAAGTCGGGACAAGTCGGGACAAGTCGGTTAAAGTCGGGACAAGTCGGTACAAGTCAGGAAAAGTTTGGACAAACCGGGACAAGTCGGGACAAGTCGGTACAAGTTGGGACAAGTCGGGACAAGTCAGAACAAGTTTGGACAATCTGGGACAGGTCGGGACAAGTCGGTACAAGTCTGGACAAGTCGGGACAAGTCGGTTCAAGTCGGGAAAAGTTTGGACAATACGGAACACGTTGGGACAAGTCGGTACAAGTTGTGACAATCCGGTACAAGTCGGTACAAGTCGGGACAAGTCGGTACAAGTTGGGACAAGTTTGGACAATCTGGGACAAGTCGAGACAAGTCGGGACAAGTCATGACAAGTCGAAACAAGTCGAAACAAGTTGGGACAAGTCAGAACAAGTCGGAACATGTCTGGACAAGACGTTACAAGTCGGGACAAGTCGGTACAAGTCAGGACAAGTTTGGACAATCTGGGACAAGTCGGGACAAGTCGGTACAAGTCAGGACGAGTCAAAACAAGTCAGGACAAGTCGGGACAAGTCGGGACAAGACGTGACAAGTCAGAACAAGTTGGGACAAGTCGGGACAAGTCAGGACAAGTCGGGACAAGTCGAGACAAGTCGGGACAAATCGAAACAAGTCAGGACAAGTCGAAAAAATTCGAAAGAAGTCGGGACAAGTCAGGACAAATCGGGACAAGTCGGGACAAGTCGGGACAAGTCGGGACAAGTCGGGGCATGTCGGGACTGGTCAGGACTAGTCGAGAAATGTCGGGACAAGTTTGGACAATGAGGGACAAGTCGGGACAAGTTTGGACAATAAGGGACAAGTCGGGACAAGTCGGTACAAGTCAGGACAAGTTTGGACAATCCAAGACAAGTTGGGACAAGTCGGAACAAGTCGGTACAAGTCGGGACATGTTTGTACAATCCGGGACAAGTTGTGACAAGTCAGGACAAGTCAGGACAAGTCAGGACAAGTCGAAACAAGTCGAAACAAGTCGGGACAAGTCGGGACAAGTCAGGACAAGTCAGAACAAGTCGGGACAAGTCAAGACAAGTCGGGACAAGTCGGGACAAGTCGGGACAAGTCGGAACAAGTCGGGACATGTCGGGACAAGTTTGGACAATCTGGGACAGGTCGGGACAAGTCGGTACAAGTCTGGACAAGTCGGGACAAGTCGGTTCAAGTCGGGAAAAGTTTGGACAATACAGGACACGTTGGGACAAGTCGGTAAAAGTTGGGACAATCCGGGACAAGTCGGGACAAGTCGGTACAAGTCGTGACATGTTTGGACAATCCGGGACAAGTCGAGACAAGTCGGGACAAGTCGGGACAAGTCGTGACAACTCAGGACAAGTCAGAACAAGTCGGAACAAGTCAGGACAAGTCGGTACAAGTCGGGACAAGTCGTGACAAGTCAGTACAAGTCAGGACAAGTCGGGACAAGTCGGGACAAGTCGGGACAAGTCGGGACAAGTCAGGACAAGTTTGGACAATCTGGGACAGGTCGGGACAAGTCGGTACAAGTCTGGACAAGTCGGGTCAAGTCGGTTCAAGTCAGGAAAAGTTTGGACAATACGGGACACGTTGGGACAAGTCGGGACAAGTCGAGACAAGTCGAAACAAGTTGGGACAAAATGGGACAAGTCAGGACAAGTCAGAACAAGTCGGGACAAGTCAGGACAAGTCGGTACAAGTCGGGACAAGTCGTGACAAGTCAGGACAAGTCAGGACAAATCGGGACAAGTCGGGACAAGTCGGTTCAAGTCGGGAAAAGTTTGGACAATACGGGACACGTTGCGACAAGTCGGGACAAGTCGGGACATGTCGGGACAAGTCGAAACAAGTTGGGACAAGTCGGGACAAGTCAGGACAAGTCAGAACAAGTCGGGACAAGTCGGGACAAGTCGAAACAAGTTGGGACAAGTCGGAACAAGTCAGGACAAGTCAGAACAAGTCGGGACAAGTCAGGACAAGTCGGTACAAGTCGTGACAAGTCGTGACAAGTCAGCACAAGTCAGGACAAGTCGGGACAAGTCGGGACAAGTCGGTACAAGTCTGAACAAGTCGGGACAAGTCGGTTCAAGTCGGGAAAAGTTTGGACAATACGGGACACGTTGGGACAAGTCGGGACAAGTCGGGACAAGTCGGGACAAGTCGGTACAAGTCGGGACAAGTTTGGACAAATCGGGACAAGTCGGGACAAGTCGGTACAAGTTGGGACAAGTCAGGACAAGTCAGGACAAGTCGGGACAAGTCGAGACAAGTCGGGACATATCGAAACAAGTCAGGACAAGTCGAAAAAAGTCGAAAGAAGTCGGGACAAGTCAGGAAAAGTCGGGACAAGTCTGGATAAGACGTGACATGTCGGAACAATTCGGGACAAGTCGGGACAAGTCGGGACAGGTCGGGACAAGTCAGGACAAGTCAGGACATGTCGGGACAAGTTTGGACAATGAGGGACAAGTCGGGACAAGTTTGGACAATAAGGGACAAGTCGGGACAAGTCGGTACAAGTCGGGACAAGTTTGGACAAATCGAGACAAGTCGAGACAAGTCGGGACATATCGAAACAAGTCAGGACAAGTCGAAAAAAGTCGAAAGAAGTCGGAACAAGTCAGGACAAGTCGGGACAAGTCGGGATAAGCTTAGACATGTCGGAACAAGTCGGGACAAGTCGGGACAAGTCGGGACAAGTCGGGACAAGTCAGGACAAGTCAGGACATGTCGGGACAAGTTTGTACAATAAGTGACAAGTCGGGACAAGTTTGGACAATACGTTACACGTTGGGACAAGTCGGGACAAGTCTGGACAAGTTTGGACAATCCGGGACAAGTCGGGACAATTCGGTAAAAGTCAGGACGAGTCAAAACAAGTCAGGACAAGTCGGGACAAGTCGGGACAAGACGTGACAAGTCAGAACAAGTCGGGACAAGTCGGGACAAGTCGGGACAAGTCGGGACAAGTCGGGACAAGTCGGGACAAGTCGGGACAAGTCGGGACAAGTCGGTACAAGTCATGACAAGTCGGAACAAGTCGGGACGAGTTGGGACAAGTTAGGACAAGTCAGGACAAGTCAGGACAAGTCAGGACAAGTCGGGATAAGTCGGGACAAGTTGGGACAAGTCGGGACAATTCGGGACAGGTCGGGACAAGTCGTGACAAGTCAGGACAAGTCAATACAAGTCGAAAGAAGTCGAAACAAGTTGGGACAAGTCGGGACAAGTCAGAACAAGTCGGAACATGTCTGGACAAGACGGAACAAGTCGGGACAAGTCGGTACAAGTCGGGACAAGTTTGGACAATCCGGGACAAGTCGGGACAAGTCGGTACAAGTCAGGACGAGTCAAAACAAGTCAGGACAAGTCGGGACAAGTCGGGACAAGACGTGACAAGTCAGAACAAGTCGGGACAAGTTGAGACAAGTCGAAACAAGTCGGGACAAGTCGGGACAAGTCGGGACAAGTCAAGACAAGTCGGTACAAGTCGGGACAAGTCGGAACAAGTCGGGACGAGTTGGGACAAGTTAGGACAAGTCAGGACAAGTCAGGACAAGTCGGGATAAGTCGGGACAAGTTGGGACAAGTCGGGACAATTCGGAACAGGTCAGGACAAGTCCGGACAGGTCGGGACAATACGTGACAAATCAGAACAAGTAGGGACAAGTCGAGACAAGTCGGGACAAGTCGGGACAAGTCGGGACAAGTCGGTTAAAGTCGGGACAAGTCGGTACAAGTCGGGAAAAGTTTGGACAAACCGGGACAAGTCGGGACAAGTCGGTACAAGTAGAGACAAGTCGGTACAAGTCAGGACAAGTCGGGACAAGTCGAGACAAGTCGGGACAAATCGAATCAAGTCATGACAAGTCGAAAAAAGTCGAAAGAAGTCGGGACAAGTCAGGACAAGTCGGGACAAGTCGGGACAAGTCGGGACAAGTGGGGACAAGTCGGGATAAGACGTGACGTGTCAGAACAAGTCGGGACAAGTCGGGACAAGTCGGGACATGTCGGGACAAGTCAGGACAAGTCGAGAAATGTCGGGATAAGTTTGGACAATAAGGGACAAGTCGGAACAAGTTGGTACAAGTCGGGACATGTTTGGACAACCTGGGACAAGTCGTGACAAGTCAGGACAAGTCGAAACAAGTCGAAACAAAACGGGACAAGTCGGGACAAGTCAGGACAAGTCAGAACAAGTCAGGACAAGTTAGGACAAGTCAGGACAAGTCGGGACAAGTCGGGACAAGTCGGGACAAGTTTGGACAATCTGGGACAGGTCGGGACAAGTCGGTACAAGTCTGGACAAGTCGGGACAAGTCGGGACAGGTCAGGACAAGTCGGTACAAGTCTGGACAAGTCGGTTCAAGTCGGAACAAGTCGGGACATGGCGTGACAAGTTAGAACAAGTCAGAACAAGCCGGGACAAGTCGGGACAGGTCTGGACAAGTCGAGACAAGTCGGGACATGGCGTGACAAGTTAGAACAAGTCAGAGCAAGCCGGAACAATTTGGGACAAGTAAGAACAAGTCAGAACAAGCCGGGACAAGTCGGGACAAGTCGGAACAAGTCAGGACAAGTCGAGACATGGCGTGACAAGTTAGAACAAGTCAGAACAAGCCGGGACAAGTCGGGACAAGTCTGGACAAGTCGGGACATGGCGTGACAAGTTAGAACAAGTCGGAACAAGTCGGTACAAGTCGGGACATGTTTGGACAACCTGGGACAAGTCGTGACAAGTCAGGACAAGTCGAAACAAGTCGAAACAAAACGGGACAAGTCGGGACAAGTCAGGACAAGTCAGAACAAGTCAGGACAAGTTAGGACAAGTCAGGACAAGTCGGGACAAGTCGGGACAAGTCGGGACAAGTTTGGACAATCTGGGACAGGTCGGGACAAGTCGGTACAAGTCTGGACAAGTCGGGACAAGTCGGTTCAAGTCGGGAAAAGTTTGGACAATACGGGACACGTTGGGACAAGTCGGTACAAGTTGTGACAATCCGGGACAAGTCGGTACAAGTCGGTACAAGTTGGGACAAGTTTGGACAATCCGGGACAAGTCGAGACAAGTCGGGACAAGTCGGGACAGGTCGGGACAAGTCGGTACAAGTCTGGACAAGTCGGTTCAAGTCGGAACAAGTCGGGACATATCGTGACAAGTTAGAACAAGTCAGAACAAGCCGGGACAAGTCGGGACAGGTCTGGACAAGTCGAGACAAGTCGGGACATGGCGTGACAAGTTAGAACAAGTCAGAGCAAGCCGGAACAATTTGGGACAAGTAAGAACAAGTCGGAACAAGCCGGGACAAGTCGGGACAAGTCGGAACAAGTCAGGACAAGTCGAGACATGGCGTGACAAGTTAGAACAAGTCAGAACAAGCCGGGACAAGTCGGGACAAGTCTGGACAAGTCGGGACATGGCGTGACAAGTTAGAACAAGTCGGAACAAGTCGGTACAAGTCGGGACAAGTCGGGACAAGTCAGGACAAGTTAGGACAAGTCAGGACAAGTCGGGACAAGTCGGGACAAGTCGGGACAAGTTTGGACAATCTGGGACAGGTCGGGACAAGTCGGTACAAGTCGGGAAAAGTTTGGACAATACGGGACACGTTGGGACAAGTCGGTACAAGTTGTGACAATCCGGGACAAGTCGGTACAAGTCGGTACAAGTTGGGACAAGTTTGGACAATCCGGGACAAGACGAGACAAGTCGGGACAAGTCGGGACAGGTCGGGACAAGTCGGTACAAGTCGAGACAAGTCGGGACAAATCGAATCAAGTCATGACAAGCTGAAAAAAGTCGAAAGAAGTCGGGACAAGTCAGGACAAGTCGGGACAAGTCGGGACAAGTGGGGACAAGTCGGGATAAGACGTGACGTGTCAGAACAAGTCGGGACAAGTCGGGACAAGTCGGGAAAAGTCGGGACAAGTCAGGACAAGTCGAGAAATGTCGGGATAAGTTTGGACAATAAGGGACAAGTCAGAACAAGTTGGTACAAGTCGGGACATGTTTGGACAACCTGGGACAAGTCGTGACAAGTCAGGACAAGTCGAAACAAGTCGAAACAAAACGGGACAAGTCGGGACAAGTCAGGACAAGTCAGAACAAGTCAGGACAAGTTAGGACAAGTCAGGACGAGTCGGGACAAGTCGGGACAAGTCGGGACAAGTTTGGACAATCTGGGACAGGTCGGGACAAGTCGGTACAAGTCTGGACAAGTCGGGACAAGTCGGTTCAAGTCGGGAAAAGTTTGGACAATACGGGACACGTTGGGACAAGTCGGTACAAGTTGTGACAATCCGGGACAAGTCGGTACAAGTCGGTACAAGTTGGGACAAGTTTGGACAATCCGGGACAAGTCGAGACAAGTCGGGACAAGTCGGGACAGGTCGGGACAAGTCGGTACAAGTCTGGACAAGTCGGTTCAAGTCGGAACAAGTCGGGACATGGCGTGACAAGTTAGAACAAGTCAGAACAAGCCGGGACAAGTCGGGACAGGTCTGGACAAGTCGAGACAAGTCGAGACATGGCGTGACAAGTTAGAACAAGTCAGAGCAAGCCGGAACAATTTGGGACAAGAAAGAACAAGTCAGAACAAGCCGGGACAAGTCGGGACAAGTCGGAACAAGTCAGGACAAGTCGAGACATGGCGTGACAAGTTAGAACAAGTCAGAACAAGCCGGGACAAGTCGGGACAAGTCTGGACAAGTCGGGACATGGCGTGACAAGTTAGAACAAGTCGGAACAAGTCGGTACAAGTCGGGACATGTTTGGACAACCTGGGACAAGTCGTGACAAGTCAGGACAAGTCGAAACAAGTCGAAACAAAACGGGACAAGTCGGGACAAGTCAGGACAAGTCAGAACAAGTCAGGACAAGTAAGGACAAGTCAGGACAAGTCGGGACAAGTCGGGACAAGTCGGGACAAGTCGGTTTAAGTCGGGAAAAGTTTGGACAATACGGGACACGTTGGGACAAGTCGGTACAAGTTGTGACAATCCGGGACAAGTCGGTACAAGTCGGTACAAGTTGGGACAAGTTTGGACAATCCGGGACAAGTCGAGACAAGTCGGGACAAGTCGGGACAGGTCGGGACAAGTCGGTACAAGTCTGGACAAGTCGGTTCAAGTCGGAACAAGTCGGGACATGGCGTGACAAGTTAGAACAAGTCAGAACAAGCCGGGACAAGTCGGGACAGGTCTGGACAAGTCGAGACAAGTCGGGACATGGCGTGACAAGTTAGAACAAGTCAGAACAAGCCGGGACAAGTCGGGACAAGTCGGAACAAGTCAGGACAAGTCGAGACATGGCGTGACAAGTTAGAACAAGTCAGAACAAGCCGGGACAAGTCGGGACAAGTCTGGACAAGTCGGGACATGGCGTGACAAGTTAGAACAAGTCGGAACAAGTCGGTACAAGTCGGGACAAGTCGGGACAAGTCGGTACAAGTCGGGACAAGTCGGTACAAGTCGGGACGAGTTTGGACAAACCGGGACAAGTCGGGACAAGTTGGTACAAGTTGGGACGAGTCGAGACATATCGAAACAAGTCAGGACAAGTCGAAAAAAGTCGAAAGAAGTCGGGACAAGTCAGGACAAGTCGGGACAAATCGGGATAAGATTAGACATGTCGGAACAAGTCGGGACAAGTCGGGACAAGTCGGGACAAGTCGGGACAAGTCAGGACTAGTCAGGACATGTCGGGACAAGTTTGTACAATAAGAGACAAGTCGGGACAAGTTTGGACAATACGGGACACGTTGGCACAAGTCGGGACAAGTCTGGACAAGTCGGGACAAGTCGGGACAAGTCGGTACAAGTCGGGACAAGTCGGTACAAGTCGGGACAAGTTTATACAAACCGGGACAAGTCGGGACAAGTCGGTACAAGTTGGTACAAGTCGGGACAAGCCAGGACAAGTCGGGACAAGTCGAGAGAAGTCGGGACATATCGAAACAAGTCAGGACATGTCGAAAAAAGTCGAAAGAAGTCGGGACAAGTCAGGACAAGTCGGGACAAGTCGGGATAAAATTAGACATGTCGGAACAAGTCGGGACAAGTCGATACAAGTCAGGACAAGTCGGGACATGGCGTGACAAGTTAGAACAAGTCGGAACAAGTCGGTACAAGTCGGAACAAGTCGGTACAAGTCGGGACAAGTCGGGACAAGTCGGTACAAGTCGGGACAAGTCGGTACAAGTCGGGACAAGTTTGGACAAACCGGGACAAGTCGGGACAAGTCGGTACAAGTTGGGACAAGTCGAGACATATCGAAACAAGTCAGGACAAGTCGAACAAAGTCGAAAGAAGTCGGGACAAGTCAGGACAAGTCGGGATAAGATTAGACATGTCGGAACAAGTCGGGACAAGTCGGGACAAGTCGGGACAAGTCGGGACAAGTTTGGACAATCCGGGACAAGTCGAGACAAGTCGGGACAAGTCGATACAAGTCAGGACAAGTCGGGACATGGCGTGACAAGTTAGAACAAGTCGGAACAAGTCGGTACCAGTCGGGACAAGTCGGGACAAGTCGGTACAAGTCGGGACAAGTTTGGACAAACCGGGACAAGTCGGGACAAGTCGGTACAAGTTGGGACAAGTCGAGACATATCGAAACAAGTCAGGACAAGTCGAACAAAGTCGAAAGAAGTCGGGACAAGTCAGGACAAGTCGGGACAAGTTGGGACAAGTCGGTACAAGTCGGGACAAGTCGGTACAAGTCGGGACAAGTTTGGACAAACCGGGACAAGTCGGGACAAGTCGGTACAAGTTGGTACAAGTCGGGACAAGCCAGGACAAGTCGGGACAAGTCGAGAGAAGTCGGGACATATCGAAACAAGTCAGGACAAGTCGAAGAAATTCGAAAGAAGTCGGGACAAGTCAGGACAAGTCGGGACAAGTCGGGACAAGTTGGGACAAGTCGGTACAAGTCGGGACAAGTCGGTACAAGTCGGGACAAGTTTGGACAATACGGGACACGTTGGGACAAGTCGGGACAAGTCTGGACAAGTCGGGACAAGTTGGGACAAGTCGGTACAAGTCGGGACAAGTCGGTACAAGTCGGGACAAGTTTGGACAAACCGGGACAAGTCGGGACAAGTCGATACAAGTTGGTACAAGTCGGGACAAGCCAGGACAAGTCGGGACAAGTCGAGAGAAGTCGGGACATATCGAAACAAGTCAGGACAAGTCGAAGAAACTCGAAAGAAGTCGGGACAAGTCAGGACAAGTCGGGACAAGTCGGGATAAAATTAGACATGTCGGAACAAGTCGGGACAAGTCGGGACAAGTCAGGACAAGTCAGGACATGTCGGGACGAGTTTGTACAATAAGTGACAAGTCGGGACAAGTTTGGACAATAAGGGACAAGTTGGGACAAGTCGGTTTAAGTTGGGACAAGTCGGTACAAGTCGGGACAAGTTTGGACAATCCGGGACAAGTCGATACAAGTCGTGACAAGTCAGGACAAGTCAGGACAAGTCGACACAAGTCGAAACAAGTCGGGACAAGTCAGGACAAGTCGAAACAAGTCAGGACAAGTCAGAACAAGTCGGGACAAGTCAGGACAAGTCGGTACATGTCAGGACAAGTTAGGACAAGTCAGGACAAGTCGGGACAAGTCGGGACAAGTCGGGACAAGTCGGGACAAGTTTGGACAATCTGGGACAGGTCGGGACAAGTCGGTACAAGTCTGGACAAGTCGGGACAAGTCGGTTCAAGTCGGAAAAAGTTTGGACAATACGGGACACGTTGGGACAAGTCGGTACAAGTTGTGACAATCCGGGACAAGTCGGTACAAGTCGGGACAAGTCGGTACAAGTTGGGACAAGTTTGGACAATCCGGGACAAGTCGAGACAAGTCGGGACAAGTCGGGACAGGTCGGGACAAGTCGGTACAAGTCTGGACAAGTCGGTTCAAGTCGGAACAAGTCGGGACATGGCCTGACAAGTTAGAACAAGTCAGAACAAGCCGGGACAAGTCGGGACAAGTCAGTACAAGTCAGGACATGGCGTGACAAGTAAGAACAAGTCAGAACAAGCCGGGACAAGTTGGGACAAGTCTGGACAAGTCGGGACAAGTCGGGACAAGTGAGAACAAGTCAACACGAGTCAGGACAAGTCGGAACAAGTCAGGACAAGTCGGGACATGGCGTGACAAGTTAGAACAAGTCGGAACAAGTCGGTACAAGTCGGGACAAGTCGGTACAAGTTGGGACAAGTCGAGACATATCGAAACAAGTCAGGACAAGTCGAACAAAGTCGAAAGAAGTCGGGACAAGTCGGGACAAGTCGGGACAAGTGAGAACAAGTCAACACGAGTCGGGACAAGTCGGAACAAGTCAGGACGAGTC
This sequence comes from Chrysolina americana, assembly GCA_958502065.1. Classification (NCBI taxonomy): domain Eukaryota; kingdom Metazoa; phylum Arthropoda; class Insecta; order Coleoptera; family Chrysomelidae; genus Chrysolina; species Chrysolina americana. Next base: position 44,062,255 of record OY293413.1, on the reverse strand, counting down.
GGGACATGGCGTGACAAGTTAGAACAAGTCGGTACAAGTCGGGACAAGTCGGGACAAGTCGGTACAAGTCGGGACAAGTCGGTACAAGTCGGGACAAGTTTGGACAAACCGGGACAAGTCGGGACAAGTCGGTACAAGTTGGGACAAGTCGAGACGTATCGAAACAAGTCAGGACAAGTCGAACAAAGTCGAAAGAAGTCGGGACAAGTCAGGACAAGTCGGGACAAGTCCGGATAAGTTTAGACATGTCGGAACAAGTTGGGACAAGTCGGGACAAGTCGGGACAAGTCGGGACAAGTCAGGACAAGTCGGGACAAGTCGGTACAAGTCGGGACAAGTTTGGACAAACCGGGACAAGTCGGGACAAGTCGGTACAAGTTGGTACAAGTCGGGACAAGCCAGGACAAGTCAGGACAAGTCGAGAGAAGTCGGGACATATCGAAACAAGTCAGGACAAGTCGAAACAAGTCGAAAGAAGTCGGGACAAGTCAGGACAAGTCAGGACAAGTCGGGATAAAATTAGACATGTCGGAACAAGTCGGGACAAGTCGGGACAAGTCGGGACAAGTCGGGACAAGTCAGGACAAGTCAGGACATGTCGGGACAAGTTTGTACAATAAGTGACGAGTCGGGACAAGTTTGGACAATAAGGGACAAGTCGGGACAAGTCGGTTTAAGTCGGGACAAGTCGGTACAAGTCGGGACAAGTTAGGACAATCCGGGACAAGTCGAGACAAGTCGGGACAAGTCGATACAAGTCAGGACAAGTCGGGACATGGCGTGACAAGTTAGAACAAGTCGGAACAAGTCGGTACAAGTCGGGACAAGTCGGGACAAGTCGGTACAAGTCGGGACAAGTCGGTACAAGTCGGGACAAGTTTGGACAAACCGGGACAAGTCGGGACAAGTCGGTACAAGTCGAGACATATCGAAACAAGTCAGGACAAGTCGAACAAAGTCGAAAGAAGTCGGGACAAGTCAGGACAAGTCGGGACAAGTCGGGATAAGATTAGACATGTCGGAACAAGTCGGGACAAGTCAGGACAAGTCGGGACAAGTCGGGACAAGTTCGGACAATCCGGGACAAGTCGAGACAAGTCGGGACAAGTCGATACAAGTCAGGACAAGTCGGGACATGGCGTGACAAGTTAGAACAAGTCGGAACAAGTCGGTACAAGTCGGGACAAGTCGGGACAAGTCGGTACAAGTCGGGACAAGTCGGTACAAGTCGGGACAAGTTTGGACAAACCGGGACAAGTCGGGACAAGTCGGTACAAGTTGGGACAAGTCGAGACATATCGAAACAAGTCAGGACAAGTCGAACAAAGTCGAAAGAAGTCGGGACAAGTCAGGACAAGTCGGGACAAGTCGGTACAAGTCGGGACAAGTTTGGACAAACCGGGACAAGTCGGGACAAGTCGGTACAAGTTGGTACAAGTCGGGACAAGCCAGGACAAGTCGGGACAAGTCGAGAGAAGTCGGGACATATCGAAACAAGTCAGGACAAGTCGAAAAAAGTCGAAAGAAGTCGGGACAAGTCAGGACAAGTCGGGACAAGTCAGGATAAAATTAGACATGTCGGAACAAGTCGGGACAAGTCGGGACAAGTCGGGACAAGTCGGGACAAGTCAGGACATGTCGGGACAAGATTGTACAATAAGTGACAAGTCGGGACAAGTTTGTACAATAAGTGACAAGTCGGGACAAGTTTGGACAATATGGGACACGTTGGGACAAGTCGGGACAAGTCTGGACAAGTCGGGACAAGTCGGGACAAGTCGGTACAAGTCGGGACAAGTCGGTACAAGTCGGGACAAGTTTGGACAAACCGGGACAAGTCGGGACAAGTCGGTATAAGTTGGTACAAGTCGGGACAAGCCAGGACAAGTCGGGACAAGTCGAGAGAAGTCGGGACGTATCGAAACAAGTCAGGACAAGTCGAAAAAAGTCGAAAGAAGTCGGAACAAGTCGGGATAAAATTAGACATGTCGGAACAAGTCGGGAGGAGTCGGGACAAGTCGGGACAAGTCGGGACAAGTCGGGACAAGTCAGGACAAGTCAGGACATGTCGGGACAAGTTTGTACAATAAGTGACAAGTCGGGACAAGTTTGGACAATAAGGGACAAGTCGGTTTGAGTCGGGACAAGTCGGTACAAGTCGGGACAAGTTTGGACAATCCGGGGCAAGTCGAGACAAGTCGGGACAAGTCGATACAAGTCGTGACAAGTCAGGACAAGTCAGGACAAGTCGGGACATGGCGTGACAAGTTAGAACAAGTCGGAACAAGTCAGTACAAGTCGGAACAAGTCGGTACAAGTCGGTACAAGTCGGGACAAGTCGGGACAAGTCGGTACAAGTCGGGACAAGTCGGTACAAGTCGGGACAAGTTTGGACAAACCGGGACAAGTCGGGACAAGTCGGTACAAGTTGGGACAAGTCGAGACATATCGAAACAAGTCAGGACAAGTCGAACAAAGTCGAAAGAAGTCGGGACAAGTCAGGACAAGTCGGGACAAGTCGGGATAAGATTAGACATGTCGGAACAAGTCAGGACAAGTCGGGACAAGTCGGGACAAGTCGGGACAAGTTTGGACAATCCGGGACAAGTCGAGACAAGTCGGGACAAGTCGATACAAGTCAGGACAAGTCGGGACATGGCGTGACAAGTTAGAACAAGTCGGAACAAGTCGGTACCAGTCGGGACAAGTCGGGACAAGTCGGTACAAGTCGGGACAAGTTTGGACAAACCGGGACAAGTCGGGACAAGTCGGTACAAGTTGGGACAAGTCGAGACATATCGAAACAAGTCAGGACAAGTCGAACAAAGTCGAAAAAAGTCGGGACAAGTCAGGACAAGTCGGGACAAGTCGGGATAAGATTAGACATTTCGGAACAAGTCGGGACAAGTCGGGACAAGTCGGGACAAGTCGGGACAAGTCGGGACAAGTCAGGACAAGTCGGGACAAGTCGGTACAAGTCGGGACAAGTTTGGACAAACCGGGACAAGTCGGGACAAGTCGGTACAAGTTGGTACAAGTCGGGACAAGCCAGGACAAGTCGGGACAAGTCGAGAGAAGTCGGGACATATCGAAACAAGTCAGGACAAGTCGAAAAAAGTCGAAAGAAGTCGGGACAAGTCAGGACAAGTCGGGATAAAATTAGACATGTCGGAACAAGTCGGGACAAGTCGGGACAAGTCGGGACAAGTTGGGACAAGTCAGGACAAGTCAGGACATGTCGGGACAAGTTTGTACAATAAGTGACGAGTCGGGACAAGTTTGGACAATAAGGGACAAGTCGGGACAAGTCGGTTTAAGTCGGGACAAGTCGGTACAAGTCGGGACAAGTTAGGACAATCCGGGACAAGTCGAGACAAGTCGGGACAAGTCGATACAAGTCAGGACAAGTCGGGACATGGCGTGACAAGTTAGAACAAGTCGGAACAAGTCGGTACAAGTCGGAACAAGTCGGTACAAGTCGGGACAAGTCGGGACAAGTCGGTACAAGTCGGGACAAGTCGGTACAAGTCGGGACAAGTTTGGACAAACCGGGACAAGTCGGGACAAGTCGGTACAAGTTGGGACAAGTCGAGACATATCGAAACAAGTCAGGACAAGTCGAACAAAGTCGAAAGAAGTCGGGACAAGTCAGGACAAGTCGGGATAAGATTAGACATGTCGGAACAAGTCGGGACAAGTCGGGACAAGTCGGGACAAGTCGGGACAAGTTTGGACAATCCGGGACAAGTCGAGACAAGTCGGGACAAGTCGATACAAGTCAGGACAAGTCGGGACATGGCGTGACAAGTTAGAACAAGTCGGAACAAGTCGGTACCAGTCGGGACAAGTCGGGACAAGTCGGTACAAGTCGGGACAAGTTTGGACAAACCGGGACAAGTCGGGACAAGTCGGTACAAGTTGGGACAAGTCGAGACATATCGAAACAAGTCAGGACAAGTCGAACAAAGTCGAAAGAAGTCGGGACAAGTCAGGACAAGTCGGGACAAGTTGGGACAAGTCGGTACAAGTCGGGACAAGTCGGTACAAGTCGGGACAAGTTTGGACAAACCGGGACAAGTCGGGACAAGTCGGTACAAGTTGGTACAAGTCGGGACAAGCCAGGACAAGTCGGGACAAGTCGAGAGAAGTCGGGACATATCGAAACAAGTCAGGACAAGTCGAAGAAATTCGAAAGAAGTCGGGACAAGTCAGGACAAGTCGGGACAAGTCGGGACAAGTTGGGACAAGTCGGTACAAGTCGGGACAAGTCGGTACAAGTCGGGACAAGTTTGGACAGTACGGGACACGTTGGGACAAGTCGGGACAAGTCTGGACAAGTCGGGACAAGTTGGGACAAGTCGGTACAAGTCGGGACAAGTCGGTACAAGTCGGGACAAGTTTGGACAAACCGGGACAAGTCGGGACAAGTCGGTACAAGTTGGTACAAGTCGGGACAAGCCAGGACAAGTCGGGACAAGTCGAGAGAAGTCGGGACATATCGAAACAAGTCAGGACAAGTCGAAGAAACTCGAAAGAAGTCGGGACAAGTCAGGACAAGTCGGGACAAGTCGGGATAAAATTAGACATGTCGGAACAAGTCGGGACAAGTCGGGACAAGTCAGGACAAGTCAGGACATGTCGGGACGAGTTTGTACAATAAGTGACAAGTCGGGACAAGTTTGGACAATAAGGGACAAGTTGGGACAAGTCGGTTTAAGTTGGGACAAGTCGGTACAAGTCGGGACAAGTTTGGACAATCCGGGACAAGTTGAGACAAGTCGGGACAAGTCGATACAAGTCGTGACAAGTCAGGACAAGTCAGGACAAGTCGACACAAGTCGAAACAAGTCGGGACAAGTCAGGACAAGTCGAAACAAGTTAGGACAAGTCAGAACAAGTCGGGACAAGTCAGGACAAGTCGGTACAAGTCAGGACAAGTTAGGACAAGTCAGGACAAGTCGGGACAAGTCGGGACAAGTCGGGACAAGTCGGGACAAGTTTGGACAATCTGGGACAGGTCGGGACAAGTCGGTACAAGTCTGGACAAGTCGGGACAAGTCGGTTCAAGTCGGAAAAAGTTTGGACAATACGGGACACGTTGGGACAAGTCGGTACAAGTTGTGACAATCCGGGACAAGTCGGTACAAGTCGGGACAAGCCGGTACAAGTTGGGACAAGTTTGGACAATCCGGGACAAGTCGAGACAAGTCGGGACAAGTCGGGACAGGTCGGGACAAGTCGGTTCAAGTCGGAACAAGTCGGGACATGGCCTGACAAGTTAGAACAAGTCAGAACAAGCCGGGACAAGTCGGGACAAGTCAGTACAAGTCAGGACATGGCGTGACAAGTAAGAACAAGTCAGAACAAGCCGGGACAAGTTGGGACAAGTCTGGACAAGTCGGGACAAGTCGGGACAAGTGAGAACAAGTCAACACGAGTCAGGACAAGTCGGAACAAGTCAGGACAAGTCGGGACATGGCGTGACAAGTTAGAACAAGTCGGAACAAGTCGGTACAAGTCGGGACAAGTCGGGACAAGTCGGTACAAGTCGGGACAAGTTTGGACAAACCGGGACAAGTCGGGACAAGTCGGTACAAGTTTGGACAAGTCGAGACATATCGAAACAAGTCAGGACAAGTCGAACAAAGTCGAAAGAAGTCGGGACAAGTCGGGACAAGTCGGGACAAGTGAGAACAAGTCAACACGAGTCGGGACAAGTCGGAACAAGTCAGGACGAGTCGGGACATGGCGTGACAAGTTAGAACAAGTCGGTACAAATCGGGACAAGTCGGGACAAGTCGGTACAAGTCGGGACAAGTCGGTACAAGTCGGGACAAGTTTGGACAAACCGGGACAAGTCGGGACAAGTCGGTACAAGTTGGGACAAGTCGAGACGTATCGAAACAAGTCAGGACAAGTCGAACAAAGTCGAAAGAAGTCGGGACAAGTCAGGACAAGTCGGGACAAGTCCGGATAAGTTTAGACATGTCGGAACAAGTCGGGACAAGTCGGGACAAGTCGGGACAAGTCGGGACAAGTCAGGACAATTCGGGACAAGTCGGTACAAGTCGGGACAAGTTTGGACAAACCGGGACAAGTCGGGACAAGTCGGTACAAGTTGGTACAAGTCGGGACAAGCCAGGACAAGTCAGGACAAGTCGAGAGAAGTCGGGACATATCGAAACAAGTCAGGACAAGTCGAAACAAGTCGAAAGAAGTCGGGACAAGTCAGGACAAGTCAGGACAAGTCGGGATAAAATTAGACATGTCGGAACAAGTCGGGACAAGTCGGGACAAGTCGGGACAAGTCGGGACAAGTCAGGACAAGTCAGGACATGTCGGGACAAGTTTGTACAATAAGTGACGAGTCGGGACAAGTTTGGACAATAAGGGACAAGTCGGGACAAGTCGGTTTAAGTCGGGACAAGTCGGTACAAGTCGGGACAAGTTAGGACAATCCGGGACAAGTCGAGACAAGTCGGGACAAGTCGATACAAGTCAGGACAAGTCGGGACATGGCGTGACAAGTTAGAACAAGTCGGAACAAGTCGGTACAAGTCGGGACAAGTCGGGACAAGTCGGTACAAGTCGGGACAAGTCGGTACAAGTCGGGACAAGTTTGGACAAACCGGGACAAGTCGGGACAAGTCGGTACAAGTCGAGACAAGTCGGGATAAGATTAGACATGTCGGAACAAGTCGGGACAAGTCAGGACAAGTCGGGACATGTCGGGACAAGTTTGGACAATCCGGGACAAGTCGAGACAAGTCGGGACAAGTCGATACAAGTCAGGACAAGTCGGGACATGGCGTGACAAGTTAGAACAAGTCGGAACAAGTCGGTACAAGTCGGGACAAGTCGGGACAAGTCGGTACAAGTCGGGACAAGTCGGTACAAGTCGGGACAAGTTTGGACAAACCGGGACAAGTCGGGACAAGTCGGTACAAGTTGGGACAAGTCGAGACATATCGAAACAAGTCAGGACAAGTCGAACAAAGTCGAAAGAAGTCGGGCAAGTCAGGACAAGTCGGGACAAGTCGGTACAAGTCGGGACAAGTTTGGACAAACCGGGACAAGTCGGGACAAGTCGGTACAAGTTGGTACAAGTCGGGACAAGCCAGGACAAGTCGGGACAAGTCGAGAGAAGTCGGGACATATCGAAACAAGTCAGGACAAGTCGAAAAAAGTCGAAAGAAGTCGGGACAAGTCAGGACAAGTCGGGATAAAATTAGACATGTCGGAACAAGTCGGGACAAGTCGGGACAAGTCGGGACAAGTCGGTTCAAGTCGGAACAAGTCGGGACATGGCCTGACAAGTTAGAACAAGTCAGAACAAGCCGGGACAAGTCGGGACAAGTCAGTACAAGTCGGGACATGGCGTGACAAGTAAGAACAAGTCAGAACAAGCCGGGACAAGTTGGGACAAGTCTGGACAAGTCGGGACAAGTCGGGACAAGTGAGAACAAGTCAACACGAGTCAGGACAAGTCGGAACAAGTCAGGACAAGTCGGGACATGGCGTGACAAGTTAGAACAAGTCGGAACAAGTCGGTACAAGTCGGGACAAGTCGGGACAAGTCGGTACAAGTCGGGACAAGTCGGTACAAGTCGGGACAAGTTTGGACAAACCGGGACAAGTCGGGACAAGTCGGTACAAGTTGGGACAAGTCGAGACATATCGAAACAAGTCAGGACAAGTCGAACAAAGTCGAAAGAAGTCGGGACAAGTCGGGACAAGTCGGGACAAGTGAGAACAAGTCAACACGAGTCGGGATAAGTCGGAACAAGTCAGGACAAGTCGGGACATGGCGTGACAAGTTAGAACAAGTCGGAACAAGTCGGTACAAGTCGGGACAAGTCGGGACAAGTCGGTACAAGTCGGGACAAGTCGGTACAAGTCGGGACAAGTTTGGACAAACCGGGAAAAGTCGGGACAAGTCGGTACAAGTTGGGACAAGTCGAGACATATCGAAACAAGTCAGGACAAGTCGAACAAAGTCGAAAGAAGTCGGGACAAGTCAGGACAAGTCGGGACAAGTCGGGATAAGTTTAGACATGTCGGAACAAGTCGGGACAAGTCGGGACAAGTCGGGACAAGTCGGGACAAGTCAGGACAATTCGGGACAAGTCGGTACAAGTCGGGACAAGTTTGGACAAACCGGGACAAGTCGGGACAAGTCGGTACAAGTTGGTACAAGTCGGGACAAGCCAGGACAAGTCGGGACAAGTCGAGAGAAGTAGGGACATATCGAAACAAGTCAGAACAAGTCGAAACAAGTCGAAAGAAGTCGGGACAAGTCAGGACAAGTCGGGACAAGTCGGGATAAAATTAGACATGTCGGAACAAGTCGGGACAAGTCGGGACAAGTCGGGACAAGTCGGGACAAGTCAGGACAAGTCAGGACATGTCGGGACAAGTTTGTACAATAAGTGACGAGTCGGGACAAGTTTGGACAATAAGGGACAAGTCGGGACAAGTCGGTTTAAGTCGGGACAAGTCGGTACAAGTCGGGACAAGTTAGGACAATCCGGGACAAGTCGAGACAAGTCGGGACAAGTCGATACAAGTCAGGACAAGTCGGGACATGGCGTGACAAGTTAGAACAAGTCGGAACAAGTCGGTACAAGTCGGGACAAGTCGGGACAAGTCGGTACAAGTCGGGACAAGTCGGTACAAGTCGGGACAAGTTTGGACAAACCGGGACAAGTCGGGACAAGTCGGTACAAGTCGAGACATATCGAAACAAGTCAGGACAAGTCGAACAAAGTCGAAAGAAGTCGGGACAAGTCAGGACAAGTCGGGACAAGTCGGGATAAGATTAGACATGTCGGAACAAGTCGGGACAAGTCAGGACAAGTCGGGACAAGTCGGGACAAGTTCGGACAATCCGGGACAAGTCGAGACAAGTCGGGACAAGTCGATACAAGTCAGGACAAGTCGGGACATGGCGTGACAAGTTAGAACAAGTCGGAACAAGTCGGTACAAGTCGGGACAAGTCGGGACAAGTCGGTACAAGTCGGGACAAGTCGGTACAAGTCGGGACAAGTTTGGACAAACCGGGACAAGTCGGGACAAGTCGGTACAAGTTGGGACAAGTCGAGACATATCGAAACAAGTCAGGACAAGTCGAACAAATTCGAAAGAAGTCGGGACAAGTCAGGACAAGTCGGGACAAGTCGGTACAAGTCGGGACAAGTTTGGACAAACCGGGACAAGTCGGGACAAGTCGGTACAAGTTGGTACAAGTCGGGACAAGCCAGGACAAGTCGGGACAAGTCGAGAGAAGTCGGGACATATCGAAACAAGTCAGGACAAGTCGAAAAAAGTCGAAAGAAGTCGGGACAAGTCAGGACAAGTCGGGACAAGTCAGGATAAAATTAGACATGTCGGAACAAGTCGGGACAAGTCGGGACAAGTCGGGACAAGTCGGGACAAGTCAGGACATGTCGGGACAAGATTGTACAATAAGTGACAAGTCGGGACAAGTTTGTACAATAAGTGACAAGTCGGGACAAGTTTGGACAATATGGGACACGTTGGGACAAGTCGGGACAAGTCTGGACAAGTCGGGACAAGTCGGGACAAGTCGGTACAAGTCGGGACAAGTCGGTACAAGTCGGGACAAGTTTGGACAAACCGGGACAAGTCGGGACAAGTCGGTACAAGTTGGTACAAGTCGGGACAAGCCAGGACAAGTCGGGACAAGTCGAGAGAAGTCGGGACGTATCGAAACAAGTCAGGACAAGTCGAAAAAAGTCGAAAGAAGTCGGAACAAGTCGGGATAAAATTAGACATGTCGGAACAAGTCGGGAGGAGTCGGGACAAGTCGGGACAAGTCGGGACAAGTCGGGACAAGTCAGGACAAGTCAGGACATGTCGGGACAAGTTTGTACAATAAGTGACAAGTCGGGACAAGTTTGGAAAATAAGGGACAAGTCGGTTTGAGTCGGGACAAGTCGGTACAAGTCGGGACAAGTTTGGACAATCCGGGGCAAGTCGAGACAAGTCGGGACAAGTCGATACAAGTCGTGACAAGTCAGGACAAGTCAGGACAAGTCGAAACAAGTCGGGACAAGTCAGGACAAGTCGAAACAAGTCAGGACAAGTCAGAACAAGTTGGGACAAGTCAGGACAAGTCGGTACAAGTCGGGACAAGTCGTGACAAGTCAGGACAAGTCAGGACAAGTCAAGACAAGTCGGGACAAGTTTGAACAATCTGAGACAGGTCGGGACAAGTCTGCACAAGTCGGGACAAGTCGGTTGGAGTCGGGAAGAGTTTGGACAGTACTGGACACGTTGGGACAAGTCGGTACAAGTTGGGACAATCGGGGACAAGTCGGGACAAGTCGGTACAAGTCGGGACAAGTCGGTACAAGTCGGGACAAATCGGGACAAGTTTGGACAATCCGGGACATGTCAGGACAAGTCGGTACAAGTCGGGACAAATCGGTACAAGTCGGGACAAGTCAGGACAAGTCGAGACAAGTTGGGACAAGTCGGTACAAGTTGTGACAATCCGGGACAAGTCGGTACAAGTCGGGACAAGTCGGTACAAGTTGGGACATGTTTGGACAATCCGGGACAAGTCGAGACAAGTCGGGACAAGTCGGGACAGGTCGGGACAAGTCTGGACAAGTCGGTTCAAGTCGGAACAAGTCGGGACATGGCGTGACAAGTTAGAACAAGTCAGAACAAGCCGGGACAAGTCGGGACAAGTCTGGACAAGTCGAGACAAGTCGGGACAAGTCAGTACAAGTCGGGACATGGCGTGACAAGTGAGAACAAGTCAGAACAATCCGGGACAAGTCGGGACAAGTCGGAACAAGTCAGGACAAGTCTGGACATGGCGTGACAAGTTAGAACAAGTCAGAACAAGCCGGAACAATTTGGGACACGTTAGAACAAGTCAGAACAAGCCATGACAAGTCGGGACAAGTCGGAACAAGTCAGGACAAGTCGAGACAAGTGAGAACAAGTCAAGACGAGTCGGGACAAGTCGGAACAAGTCAGGACAAGTCGGGACATGGCGTGACAAGTTAGAACAAGTCGGAACAAGTCGGTACAAGTCGGGACAAGTCGGGACAAGTCGGTACAAGTCGGGACAAGTCGGTACAAGTCGGGACAAGTTTGGCGACCGGGACAAGTCGGGACAAGTCGGTACATGTTGGGACAAGTCGGGACAATTCGAGACAAGTCGGGACATGTCGGGACAAGTTTGTACAATAAGTGACAAGTCGGGACAAGTTTGGACAATACGGGACACGTTGGGACAAGTCGGGACAAGTCTGGACAAGTCGGGACAAGTCGGGACAAGTCGGAACAAGTCGGGACAAGTCGGTACAAGTCGGGACAAGTTTGGACAAACCGGGACAAGTCGGGACAAGTCGGGACAAGTCGGTACAAGTTGGTACAAGTCGGAACAAGTCAGGACAAGTCGGGACAAGTCGAGAGAAGTCGGGACATATCGAAACAAACCAGGACAAGTCGAAAAAAGTCGAAAGAAGTCGGGACAAGTCAGGACAAGTCGGGACAAGTCGGGATAAGATTAGACATGTCGGAACAAGTCGTTAAAAGTCGGGACAAATCGGTACAAATCGGTACAAGTCGGGACAAGTCAGAACAAGTCGAGACAAGTTGGGACAAGTCGAAACAAGTTGGGACATCTCGGGACAAGTCGGAACAAGTCGGAACAAGTCGAGACAAGTCGGAACAAGTCGGTACAAGTCGGGACAAGTCGGAACAAGTTGGGACAATCCGGGACAAGTCGGGACAAGTCGGTACAAGTTGGGACAATCCGGGACATGTCGAGACAAGTCGGTACAAGTCGGGACAAATCGGTACAAATCGGTACAAGTCGGGACAAGTCTGGACAAGTCGGGACATGTAGGGACAAGTCAAGACAAGTCGGGACAAGTCGAAACAAGTCAGGACAAGTCGGGACATGGCGTGACAAGTTAGAACAAGTCAAAACAAGCCGGGACAAGTCGGGACAAGTCTGGACAAGTCAGTACAAGTCGGGACATGGCGTGACAAGTTAGAGCAAGTCAGAACAAGCCGGGACAAGTCGGGACAAGTCTGGACAAGTCGAGACAAGTCGGGACAAGTCAGTACAAGTCGGGACATGGCGTGTCAAGTTAGAACAAGTCAGAACAATCCGGGACAAGTCGGGACAAGTCGGAACAAGTCAGGACAAGTCGGGACATGGCGTGACAAGTTAGAACAAGTCAGAACAAGCCGGAACAAGTCGGGACAAAATAGAACAAGTCAGAACAAGCCGGGACAAGTCGGAACAATTCGGAACAAGTCAGGACAAGTCGAGACATGGCGTGACAAGTTAGAACAAGTCAGAACAAGCCAGGACAAGTCGGGACAAGTCTGGACAAGTCGGGATAAGACGTGACATGTCAGACCAAGTCGGGACAAGTCGGGACAAGTCAGGACAAGTCGGGACAAGTCGGGACAAGTCAGGACAAGTCGAGAAATGTCGGGACAAGTTTGGACAATAAGGAACAAGTCAGGACAAGTTTGGACAATGAGGGACAAGTCAGGACAAGTCGGGACAAGTCGGTACAAGTCGGGACAAGTTTGGACAATCCAAGACAAGTTGGGACAAGTCGGAACAAGTCGGTACAAGTTGTGACAATCTGGGACAAGTCGGTACAAGTCGGGACAAGTCGGTACAAGTTGGGACATATTTGGACAATCCGGGACAAGTTGTGACAAGTCAGGACAAGACAGGACAAGTCGAAACAAGTCGAAACAAGTCGGGACAAGTCGTGACAGGTCAGGACAAGTCAGGACAAGTCAGGACAAGTCGGGACAAGTCGGGACAAGTCGGGACAAGTCGGGACAAGTTTGGACAATCTGGGACAGGTCGGGACAAGTCGGTGCAAGTCTGGACAAGTCGGGACAAGTCGGTTCAAGTCGGGAAAAGTTTGGACAATACGGGACACGTTGGGACAAGTCGGTACAAGTTGTGACAATCCGGGACAAGTTGGTACAAGTCGGGACAAGTTGGTACAAGTTGGGACAAGTTTGGACAATTCGGGACAAGTCGAGACAAGTCGGGACAAGTCGGGACAGGTCGGGACAAGTCGGTACAAGTCTGGACATGTCGGTTCAAGTCGGAACAAGTCGGGACATGACGTGACAAGTTAGAACAAGTCAGGACATGTGTGGACAAGTCAAGACAAGTCGGGACAAGTCGGAACAAGTCAGGACAAGTCGGGACATGGCGTGACAAGTTAGAACAAGTCAGAACAAGCCGAAACAAGTCGGGACAAGTCGGGACAAGTCGGTACAAGTCGGGACATGTTTGGACAATCCGACACAAGTCGAGACAAGTCGGGACAAGTCGGGACAAGTCGGGACAAGTCGTGACAAGTCAGGACAAGTCAAGACAAGTCGAAACAAGTCGAAACAAGTTGGGACAAGTCGGGACAAGTCAGAACAAGTCGGAACATGTCTGGACAAGACGGGACAAGTCGGGACAAGTCGGTACAAGTCAGGACAAGTTTGGACAATCCGGGACAATTCGGGACAAGTCGGTACAAGTCAGGACGAGTCAAAACAAGTCAGGACAAGTCGGGACAAGACGTGACAAGTCAGAACAAGTCGGGACAAGTCGGGACAAGTCGAAACAAGTCGGGACAAGTCGGGACAAGTCAGGACAAGTCGGAACAAGTCGGGACAAGTCGGAACAAGTCGGGACGAGTTAAGACAAGTTAGGACAAGTCAGGACAAGTCAGGACAAGTCAGGACAAGTCGGGATAAGTCAGGACAAGTTGGGACAAGTCGAGACAATTCGGGACAGGTCGGGACAAGTCGTGACAAGTCAGGACAAGTCAAGACAAGTCGAAAGAAGTCGAAACAAGTTGGGACAAGTCGGGACAAGTCAGAACAAGTCGGAACATGTCTGGACAAGACGGGACAAGTCGGGACAAGTCGGTACAAGTCAGGACAAGTTTGGACAATCTGGGACAAGTCGGGACAAGTCGGTACAAGTCAGGACGAGTCAAAACAAGTCAGGACAAGTCGGGACAAGTCGGGACAAGACGTGACAAGTCAGAACAAGTCGGGACAAGTCGGGACAAGTAGGGACAAGTCGGGACAATTCGGGACAAGTCGGGACAAGTCGGGACAAGTCAAGACAAGTCGGTACAAGTCGGGACAAGTCGGAACAAGTCGGGACGAGTTGGGACAAAATAGGACAAGTCAGGACAAGTCAGGACAAGTCAGGACAAGTCGGGATAAGTCGGGACAAGTTGGGACAAGTCGGGACAATTCGAGACAAGTCCGGACAGGTCGGGACAAGACGTGACAAATCAGAACAAGTAGGGACAAGTCGAGACAAGTCGGGACAAGTCGGGACAAGTCGGGACAAGTCGGTTAAAGTCGGGACAAGTCGGTACAAGTCAGGAAAAGTTTGGACAAACCGGGACAAGTCGGGACAAGTCGGTACAAGTTGGGACAAGTCGGTACAAGTCAGGACAAGCCGGGACAAGTCGAGACAAGTCGGGACAAATCGAAACAAGTCAGGACAAGTCGAAAAAAGTCGAAAGAAGTCGGGACAAGTCAGGACAAGTCGGGACAAGTCGGGACAAGTCGGGACAAGTGGGGACAAGTCGGGATAAGACGTGACGTGTCAGAACAAGTCGGGACAAGTCGGGACAAGTCGGGACGAGTCGGGACAAGTCAGGACAAGTCGAGAAATGTCGGGACAAGTTTGGACAATAAGGGACAAGTCGGGACAAGTCGGGACAAGTCGAAACAAGTCGGGACAAGTCGGGACAAGTCAGGACAAGTCGGTACAAGTCGGGACAGGTCGGAACAAGTCGGGACGAGTTAAGACAAGTTAGGACAAGTCAGGACAAGTCAGGACAAGTCAGGACAAGTCGGGATAAGTCAGGACAAGTTGGGACAAGTCGGGACAATTCGGGACAGGTCGGGACAAGTCGTGACAAGTCAGGACAAGTCAAGACAAGTCGAAAGAAGTCGAAACAAGTTGGGACAAGTCGGGACAAGTCAGAACAAGTCGGAACATGTCTGGACAAGACGGGACAAGTCGGGACAAGTCGGTACAAGTCAGGACAAGTTTGGACAATCTGGGACAAGTCGGGACAAGTCGGTACAAGTCAGGACGAGTCAAAACAAGTCAGGACAAGTCGGGACAAGTCGGGACAAGACGTGACAAGTCAGAACAAGTCGGGACAAGTCGGGACAAGTAGGGACAAGTAGGGACAAGTCGGGACAATTCGGGACAAGTCGGGACAAGTCAAGACAAGTCGGTACAAGTCGGGACAAGTCGGAACAAGTCGGGACGAGTTGGGACAAGTTAGGACAAGTCAGGACAAGTCTGGA
Source organism: Chrysolina americana (assembly GCA_958502065.1). Taxonomy (NCBI): domain Eukaryota; kingdom Metazoa; phylum Arthropoda; class Insecta; order Coleoptera; family Chrysomelidae; genus Chrysolina; species Chrysolina americana. Next base: position 44,046,894 of record OY293413.1, on the reverse strand, counting down.
CAAGTCAGGACAAGTCGGGATAAGTCGGGACAAGTTGGGACAAGTCGGGACAATTCGGGACAAGTCCGGACAGGTCGGGACAAGACGTGACAAATCAGAACAAGTAGGGACAAGTCGAGACAAGTCGGGACAAGTCGGGACAAGTCGGGACAAGTCGGTTAAAGTCGGGACAAGTCGGTACAAGTCAGGAAAAGTTTGGACAAACCGGGACAAGTCGGGACAAGTCGGTACAAGTTGGGACAAGTCGGTACAAGTCAGGACAAGTCGGGACAAGTCGAGACAAGTCGGGACAAATCGAAACAAGTCAGGACAAGTCGAAAAAAGTCGAAAGAAGTCGGGACAAGTCAGGACAAGTCGGGACAAGTCGGGACAAGTCGGGACAAGTGGGGACAAGTCGGGATAAGACGTGACGTGTCAGAACAAGTCGGGACAAGTCGGGACAAGTCGGGACGAGTCGGGACAAGTCAGGACAAGTCGAGAAATGTCGGGACAAGTTTGGACAATAAGGGACAAGTCGGGACAAGTTTGGACAATAAGGGACAAGTCGGGACAAGTCGATACAAGTCGGGAAAAGTCAGTACAAGTCGGGACAAGTTTGGACAATCCAAGAAAAGTTGGAACAAGTCGAAACAAGTTGGTACAAGTCGGGACATGTTTGGACAACCTGGGACAAGTCGTGACAAGTCAGGACAAGTCGAAACAAGTCGAAACAAAACGGGACAAGTCGGGACAAGTCAGGACAAGTCAGAACAAGTCAGGACAAGTTAGGACAAGTCAGGACAAGTCGGGACAAGTCGGGACAAGTCGGGACAAGATTGGACAATCTGGGACAGGTCGGGACAAGTCGGTACAAGTCTGGACAAGTCGGGACAAGTCGGTTCAAGTCGGGAAAAGTTTGGACAATACGGGACACGTTGGGACAAGTCGGTACAAGTTGTGACAATCCGGGACAAGTCGGTACAAGTCGGAACAAGTCGGTACAAGTTGGGACAAGTTTATACAATCCGGGACAAGTCGAGACAAGTCGGGACAAGTCATGTCAGGTCGGGACAAGTCGGTACAAGTCTGGACAAGTCAGTTCAAGTCGGAACAAGTCGGAACAAGTCGGGACATGGCGTGACAAGTTAGAACAAGTAAGAACAATCCGGGACAAGTCGGGACAAGTCTGGACAAGTCGAGACAAGTCGGGACAAGTCAGTACAAGTCGGGACATGGCGTGACAAGTTAGAAAAAGTCAGAACAATCCGGGACAAGTCGGGACAAGTCAAAACAAGTCAGGACAAGTCGGAACAATTTGGGACAAGTTGGAACAAGTCAGAACAAGCCGGGACAAGTCGGGATAAGTCGGAACAAGTCAGGACAAGTCGAGACAAGTCGGGACAAGTGAGAACAAGTCAAGACAAGTCGGGACAAGTCGGAACAAGTCAGGACAAGTCGGGACATGGCGTGACAAGTTAGAACAAGTCGAAACAAGTCGGTACAAGTCGGGACAAGTCGGGACAAGTCGGTACAAGTCGGGACAAGTCGGTACAAGTCATGACGAGTCGGTACAAGTCGGGACAAGTTTGGACAAACCGGGACAAGCCGGGACAAGTCGGTACAAGTTGGTACAAGTCGGGACAAGTCGAGACAAGTCAGGACATATCAAAACAAGTCAGGACAAGTCGAAAAAAGTCGAAAGAAGTCGGGACAAGTCAGGACAAGTCGGGACAAGTCAGGACAAGTCAGGACATGTCGGGACAAGTTTGTACAATGAGTGACAAGTCGGGACAAGTTTGGACAATACGGGACACGTTGGGACAAGTCGGGACAAGTCGGGACAAGTCGGGACAAGTCGGTACAAGTCGGGACAAGTCGGTACAAGTCGGGACAAGTTTGGACAAACCGGGACAAGTCGGGACAAGTCGGTACAAGTTGGTACAAGTCGGGACAAGTCAGGACAAGTCGGGACAAGTCGAGAGAAGTCGGGACATATCGAAACAATTCAGGACAAGTCGAAAAAAGTCGAAAGAAGTCGGGACAAGTCAGGACAAGTCGGGACAAGTCAGGATAAGATTAGACATGTCGGAACAAGTCGGGACTAGTCGGGACAAGTCGGGACAAGTCGGGACAAGTCGGGACAAGTCGGGACAAGTCGGGACAAGTTGGGAAAATCCGGGGCAAGTCGGGACAAGTCGAGAGAAGTCGGGACATATCGAAACAATTCAGGACAAGTCGAAAAAAGTCGAAAGAAGTCGGGACAAGTCAGGACAAGTCGGGACAAGTCAGGATAAGATTAGACATGTCGGAACAAGTCGGGACAAATCGGTACAAATCGGTACAAGTCGGGACAAGTCAAAACAAGTCGAGACAAGTTGGGACAAGTCGAAACAAGTTGGGACATCTCGGGACAAGTCGGAACAAGTCGAGACAAGTCGGACCAAGTCGGTACAAGTCGGGACAAGTCGAAACAAGTTGGGACAATCCGGGACAAGTCGGGAAAAGTCGGTACAAGTTGGGACAATACGGGACAAGTCGGGACAAGTCGGTACAAGTCGGGACAAATCGGTACAAATCGGTACAAGTCGGGACAAGTCTGAACAAGTCGGGACATGTAGGGACAAGTCAAGACAAGTCGGGAAAAGTCGGAACAAGTCAGGACAAGTCGGGACATGGCGTGACAAGTTAGAACAAGTCAAAACAAGCCGGGACAAGTCGGGACAAGTCTGGACAAATCAGTACAAATCAATACAAGGCGTGACAAGTTAGAACAAGTCAGAACAAGCCGGGACAAGTCGCGACAAGTCTGGACATGTCGAGACAAGTCGGGACAAGTCAGTACAAGTCGGGACATGGCGTGACAAGTTAGAACAAGTCAGAACAATCCGGGACAAGTAGGGACAAGTCGGAACAAGTCAAGACAAGTTGGGACATGGCGTGACAAGTTAGAACAAGTCAGAACAAGCCGGGACAAGTCGAGACAAGTCTGGACAAGTCGAGACAAGTCAAGACAAGTCAGTACATGTCGGGACATGGCGTGACAAGTTAGAACAAGTCAGAACAATCCGGGACAAGTCGGGACAAGTCGGAACAAGTCAGGACAAGTCGGGACATGGCGTGACAAGTTAGAACAAGTCAGAACAAGCCGGAACAAGTCGGGACAAGTTAGAACAAGTCAGAACAAGCCGGGACAAGGCGGAACAAGTCGGAACAAGTCAGGACAAGTCGAGACATGGCGTGACAAGTTAGAACAAAACAGAACAAGCCGGGAAAAGTCGGGACAAGTCTGGACAAGTCGGGATAAGACGTGACATGTCAGACCAAGTCGGGACAAGTCAGGACAAGTCGGGACAAGTCGGGACAAGTCAGGACAAGTCGAGAAATGTCGGGACAAGTTTGGACAATAAGGGACAAGTCGGGACAAGTTTGGACAATGAGGGACAAGTCAGGACAAGTCGGGACAAGTCGGTACAAGTCGGTACAAGTCGGGTTGAGTTTGGACAATGCAAGACAAGTCGGGACAAGTCGTGACAAGTCAGGACAAGTCAGGACAAGTCGACACAAGTCGAAACGAGTCGGGACAAGTCGGGACAAGTCAGGACAAGTCAGAACAAGTCGGGACAAGTCAGGACAAGTCGGTACAAGTCGGGACAAGTCGTGACAAGTCAGGACAAGTCAGGACAAGTCGGGACAAGTCGGGACAAGTCGGGACAAGTCGGGACAAGTTTGGACAATCTGGGACAGGTCGGGACAAGTCTGCACAAGTCGGGACAAGTCGGTTGGAGTCGGGAAAAGTTTGGACAATACTGGACACGTTGGGACAAGTCGGTACAAGTTGGGACAATCGGGGACAAGTCGGGACAAGTCGGTACAAGTCGGGACAAGTCGGTACATGTCAAGACAAGTCGGAAGAAGTCGGGACAAGGTTGGACAATCCGGGACAAGTCGGGACAAGTCGGTACAAGTCGAAACAAGTCGGGACAAGTTTGGACAATCCGGGACATGTCAGGACAAGTCGGTACAAGTCGGGACAAATCGGTACAAGTCGGTACAAGTCAGGACAAGTCGAGACAAGTTGGGACAAGTCGAAACAAGTTGGGACAATCCGGACAAGTCGGGACAAGTCGGTACAAGTCGGGACAAGTCGGGACAAGTTGGGACAATCCGGGGCAAGTCGGGACAAGTCGGTACAAGTCGGGACAAATCGGTACAAATCGTTACAAGTCGGGACAAGTCAGAACAAGTCGAGACAAGTTGGGACAAGTCGAAACAAGTTGGGACATTTCGGGACAAGTCGGAACAAGTCGAGACAAGTCGGAACAAGTCGGTACAAGTCGGGACAAGTCGGAACAAGTTGGGACAATCCGGGACAAGTCGAGACAAGTCGGTACAAGTTGGGACAATCCGGGACAAGTCGGGACATGTCGGTACAAGTCGGGACAAATCGGTACAAATCGGTACAAGTCGGGACAAGTCTGGACAAGTCGGGACATGTAGGGAAGAGTCAAGACAAGTCGGGACAAGTCGGAACAAGTCAGGACAAGTCGGGACATGGCGTGACAAGTTAGAACAAGTCAAAACAAGCCGGGACAAGTCGGTACAAGTCTGGACAAGTCAGTACAAGTCGGGACATGGCGTGACAAGTTAGAACAAGTCAGAACAAGCCGAGACAAGTCGGGACAAGTCTGGACAAGTCGAGACAAGTCGGGACAAGTCAGTACAAGTCGGGACATGGCGTGACAAGTTAGAACAAGTCAGAACAAGTCGGGACAAGTTTGGACAATCTGGGACAGGTCGGGACAAGTCGGTACAAGTCTGGACAAGTCGGGACAAGTCGGTTGGGTTCGGGAAAAGTTTGGACAATACTGGACACGTTGGGACAAGTCGGTACAAGTTGGGACAATCGGGGTCAAGTCGGGACAAGTCGGTACAAATCGGGACAAGTCGGTACAAGTCAAGACAAGTCGGAAGAAGTCGGGACAAGGTTGGACAATCCGGGACAAGTCGGTACAAGTCGGGACAAGTTTGGACAATCCGGGACATGTCAGGACCAGTCGGTACAAGTCGGGACAAGTTTGGACAAACCAGAACAAGTCGGGATAAGTCGGTACAAGTTGGGACAAGTCGGGACAAGTCTGGACAAGTCGGGACAAGTCGAGACAAGTCGGAAGAAGTCGGGACAAGGTTGGACAAACCGGGACAAGTCGGGACAAGTCGGGACAAGTCGGGACAAGTCGGTACAAGTCGGGACAAGTCGGAACAAGTCGGGACAAGTTTGGACAAACCAGGACAAGTCGGGACAAGTCGGGACAAGTCGGGACAAGTCGGTACAAGTTGGGACAAGTCGGGACAAGTCAGGACAAGTCGGAAAAAGTCGAAAAAAGTCGGGACAAGTCAGGACAAGTCGGGACAAGTCGGGACATGTCGGGACAAGTCGGGATAAGACGTGACATGTCAGAACAAGTCGGGACAAATCGGGACAAGTCGGGACAAGTGTAGACAAGTCGGGACAAGTCAGGACAAGTCGAGAAATGTCGGGACAAGTTTGGACAATAAGGGACAAGTCGGGACAAGTTTGGACAATAAGGGACAAGTCAGGACAAGTTGGTACAAGTCGGTACAAGTCGGTACAAGTCGGGACAAGTTTGGACAATCCAAGACAAGTCGTGACAAGTCAGGACAAGTCCGAACAAGTCGGGACAAGTTAGGACAAGTCGGTACAAGTCGGGATAAGTCGTGACAAGTCAGGACAAGTCAGGACAAGTCGGGACAAGTCAGGACAAGTCGGGACAAGTCGGGACAAGTCGGGATAAGTCGTGACAAGTCAGGACAAGTCAGGACAAGTCGGGACAAGTCAGGACAAGTCGGGACAAGTCGGGACAAGTCGGGACAAGTTTGGACAATCTGGGACAGGTCGGGACAAGTCGGTACAAGTCTGGACAAGTCATGACAAGTCAGTTCAAGTCGGGAAAAGTTTGGACAATACGGGACACGTTGGGACAAGTCGGGACAAGTCGGTACAAGTCGGGACAATCCGCGACAAGTCGGTACAAGTCGGTACAAGTCGGGACATGTTTGGACAATCCGGGACAAGTCGAGACAAGTCGGGATAAGTCGTGACAAGTCAGGACAAGTAAGGACAAGTCGGGACAAGTCAGGACAAGTCTGTACAAGTCGGGACAAGTCGGAACAAGTCGGGACGAGTTAAGACAAGTTAGGACAAGTCAGGACAAGTCAGGACAAGTCAGGACAAGTCGGGATAAGTCAGGACAAGTTGGGACAAGTCGGGACAATTCGGGACAGGTCGGGACAAGTCGTGACAAGTCAGGACAAGTCAAGACAAGTCGAAAGAAGTCGAAACAAGTTGGGACAAGTCGGGACAAGTCAGAACAAGTCGGAACATGTCTGGACAAGACGGGACAAGTCGGGACAAGTCGGTACAAGTCAGGACAAGTTTGGACAATCTGGGACAAGTCAGGACAAGTCGGTACAAGTCAGGACGAGTCAAAACAAGTCAGGACAAGGCGGGACAAGTCGGGACAAGACGTGACAAGTCAGAACAAGTCGGGACAAGTCGGGACAAGTAGGGACAAGTCGGGACAATTCGGGACAAGTCGGGACAAGTCGGGACAAGTCAAGACAAGTCGGTACAAGTCGGGACAAGTCGGAACAAGTCGGGACGAGTTGGGACAAGTTAGGACAAGTCAGGACAAGTCAGGACAAGTCAGGACAAGTCGGGATAAGTCGGGACAAGTTGGGACAAGTCGGGACAATTCGGGACAAGTCCGGACAGGTCGGGACAAGACGTGACAAATCAGAACAAGTAGGGACAAGTCGAGACAAGTCGGGACAAGTCGGGACAAGTCGGGACAAGTCGGTTAAAGTCGGGACAAGTCGGTACAAGTCAGGAAAAGTTTGGACAAACCGGGACAAGTCGGGACAAGTCGGTACAAGTTGGGACAAGTCGGTACAAGTCAGGACAAGTCGGGACAAGTCGAGACAAGTCGGGACAAATCGAAACAAGTCAGGACAAGTCGAAAAAAGTCGAAAGAAGTCGGGACAAGTCAGGACAAGTCGGGACAAGTCGGGACAAGTCGGGACGAGTCGGGACAAGTCAGGACAAGTCGAGAAATGTCGGGACAAGTTTGGACAATAAGGGACAAGTCGGGACAAGTCGGGACAAGTCGAAACAAGTCGGGACAAGTCGGGACAAGTCAGGACAAGTCGGTACAAGTCGGGACAGGTCGGAACAAGTCGGGACGAGTTAAGACAAGTTAGGACAAGTCAGGACAAGTCAGGACAAGTCGGGATAAGTCAGGACAAGTTGGGACAAGTCGGGACAATTCGGGACAGGTCGGGACAAGTCGTGACAAGTCAGGACAAGTCAAGACAAGTCAAAAGAAGTCGAAACAAGTTGGGACAAGTCGGGACAAGTCAGAACAAGTCGGAACATGTCTGGACAAGACGGGACAAGTCGGTACAAGTCAGGACAAGTTTGGACAATCTGGGACAAGTCGGGACAAGTCGGTACAAGTCAGGACGAGTCAAAACAAGTCAGGACAAGTCGGGACAAGTCGGGACAAGACGTGACAAGTCAGAACAAGTCGGGACAAGTCGGGACAAGTAGGGACAAGTCGGGACAATTCGGGACAAGTCGGGACAAGTCGGGACAATTCAAGACAAGTCGGTACCAGTCGGGACAAGTCGGAACAAGTCGGGACGAGTTGGGACAAGTTAGGACAAGTCAGGACAAGTCAGGACAAGTCAGGACAAATCGGGATAAGTCGGGACAAGTTGGGACAAGTCGGGACAATTCGGGACAAGTCGGGACGAGTCGGGACAAGTCAGGACAAGTCGAGAAATGTCGGGACAAGTTTGGACAATAAGGGACAAGTCGGGACAAGTTTGGACAATAAGGGACAAGTCGGGACAAGTCGATACAAGTCGGGAAAAGTCAGTACAAGTCGGGACAAGTTTGGACAATCCAAGAAAAGTTGGAACAAGTCGGAACAAGTTGGTACAAGTCGGGACATGTTTGGACAACCTGGGACAAGTCGTGACAAGTCAGGACAAGTCGAAACAAGTCGAAACAAAACGGGACAAGTCGGGACAAGTCAGGACAAGTCAGAACAAGTCAGGACAAGTTAGGACAAGTCAGGACAAGTCGGGACAAGTCGGGACAAGTCGGGACAAGATTGGACAATCTGGGACAGGTCGGGACAAGTCGGTACAAGTCTGGACAAGTCGGGACAAGTCGGTTCAAGTCGGGAAAAGTTTGGACAATACGGGACACGTTGGGACAAGTCGGTACAAGTTGTGGCAATCCGGGACAAGTCGGTACAAGTCGGAACAAGTCGGTACAAGTTGGGACAAGTTTATACAATCCGGGACAAGTCGAGACAAGTCGGGACAAGTCATGACAGGTCGGGACAAGTCGGTACAAGTCTGGACAAGTCAGTTCAAGTCGGAACAAGTCGGAACAAGTCGGGACATGGCGTGACAAGTTAGAACAAGTAAGAACAATCCGGGACAAGTCGGGACAAGTCTGGACAAGTCGAGACAAGTCGGGACAAGTCAGTACAAGTCGGGACATGGCGTGACAAGTTAGAAAAAGTCAGAACAATCCGGGACAAGTCGGGACAAGTCAAAACAAGTCAGGACAAGTCGGAACAATTTGGGACAAGTTGGAACAAGTCAGAACAAGCCGGGACAAGTCGGGATAAGTCGGAACAAGTCAGGACAAGTCGAGACATGGCGTGACAAGTTAGAACAAGTCAGAACAAGCCGGGACAAGTCGGGACAAGTCTGGACAAGTCGGGACAAGTCGGGACAAGTGAGAACAAGTCAAGACAAGTCGGGACAAGTCGGAACAAGTCAGGACAAGTCGGGACATGGCGTGACAAGTTAGAACAAGTCGAAACAAGTCGGTACAAGTCGGGACAAGTCGGGACAAGTCGGTACAAGTCGGGACAAGTTTGGACAAACCGGGACAAGCCGGGACAAGTCGGTACAAGTTGGTACAAGTCGGGACAAGTCGAGACAAGTCAGGACATATCAAAACAAGTCAGGACAAGTCGAAAAAAGTCGAAAGAAGTCGGGACAAGTCAGGACAAGTCGGGACAAGTCAGGACAAGTCAGGACATGTCGGGACAAGTTTGTACAATGAGTGACAAGTCGGGACAAGTTTGGACAATACGGGACACGTTGGGACAAGTCGGGACAAGTCGGGACAAGTCGGGACAAGTCGGTACAAGTCGGGACAAGTTTGGACAAACCGGGACAAGCCGGGACAAGTCGGTACAAGTTGGTACAAGTCGGGACAAGTCGAGACAAGTCAGGACATATCAAAACAAGTCAGGACAAGTCGAAAAAAGTCGAAAGAAGTCGGGACAAGTCAGGACAAGTCGGGACAATTCAGGACAAGTCAGGACATGTCGGGACAAGTTTGTACAATGAGTGACAAGTCGGGACAAGTTTGGACAATACGGGACACGTTGGGACAAGTCGGGACAAGTCGGGACAAGTCGGGACAAGTCGGTACAAGTCGGGACAAGTCGGTACAAGTCGGGACAAGTTTGGACAAACCGGGACAAGTCGGGACAAGTCGGTACAAGTTGGTACAAGTCGGGACAAGTCAGGACAAGTCGGGACAAGTCGAGAGAAGTCGGGACATATCGAAACAATTCAGGACAAGTCGAAAAAAGTCGAAAGAAGTCGGGACAAGTCAGGACAAGTCGGGACAAGTCAGGATAAGATTAGACATGTCGGAACAAGTCGGGACTAGTCGGGACAAGTCGGGACAAGTCGGGACAAGTCGGGACAAGTCGGGACAAGTCGGGACAAGTTGGGAAAATCCGGGGCAAGTCGGGACAAGTCGTTACAAGTCGGGACAAATCGGTACAAATCGGTACAAGTCGGGACAAGTCAAAACAAGTCGAGACAAGTTGGGACAAGTCGAAACAAGTTGGGACATCTCGGGACAAGTCGGAACAAGTCGAGACAAGTCGGACCAAGTCGGTACAAGTCGGGACAAGTCGAAACAAGTTGGGACAATCCGGGACAAGTCGGGACAAGTCGGTACAAGTTGGGACAATACGGGACAAGTCGGGACAAGTCGGTACAAGTCGGGACAAATCGGTACAAATCGGTACAAGTCGGGACAAGTCTGAACAAGTCGGGACATGTAGGGACAAGTCAAGACAAGTCGGGAAAAGTCGGAACAAGTCAGGACATGTCGGGACATGGCGTGACAAGTTAGAACAAGTCAAAACAAGCCGGGACAAGTCGGGACAAGTCTGGACAAATCAGTACAAATCAATACAAGGCGTGACAAGTTAGAACAAGTCAGAACAAGCCGGGACAAGTCGCGACAAGTCTGGACATGTCGAGACAAGTCGGGACAAGTCAGTACAAGTCGGGACATGGCGTGACAAGTTAGAACAAGTCAGAACAATCCGGGACAAGTAGGGACAAGTCGAAACAAGTCAAGACAAGTTGGGACATGGCGTGACAAGTTAGAACAAGTCAGAACAAGCCGGGACAAGTCGAGACAAGTCTGGACAAGTCGAGACAAGTCAAGACAAGTCAGTACAAGTCGGGACATGGCGTGACAAGTTAGAACAAGTCAGAACAATCCGGGACAAGTCGGGACAAGTCGGAACAAGTCAGGACAAATCGGGACATGGCGTGACAAGTTAGAACAAGTCAGAACAAGCCGGAACAAGTCGGGACAAGTTAGAACAAGTCAGAACAAGCCGGGACAAGTCGGAACAAGTCGGAACAAGTCAGGACAAGTCGAGACATGGCGTGACAAGTTAGAACAAAACAGAACAAGCCGGGAAAAGTCGGGACAAGTCTGGACAAGTCGGGATAAGACGTGACATGTCAGACCAAGTCGGGACAAGTCAGGACAAGTCGGGACAAGTCGGGACAAGTCAGGACAAGTCGAGAAATGTCAGGACAAGTTTGGACAATAAGGGACAAGTCGGGACAAGTTTGGACAATGAAGGACAAGTCAGGACAAGTCGGGACAAGTCGGTACAAGTCGGTACAAGTCGGGTTGAGTTTGGACAATGCAAGACAAGTCGGGACAAGTCGTGACAAGTCAGGACAAGTCAGGACAAGTCGACACAAGTCGAAACGAGTCGGGACAAGTCGGGACAAGTCAGGACAAGTCAGAACAAGTCGGGACAAGTCAGGACAAGTCGGTACAAGTCGGGACAAGTCGTGACAAGTCAGGACAAGTCAGGACAAGTCGGGACAAGTCGGGACAAGTCGGGACAAGTCGGGACAAGTTTGGACAATCTGGGACAGGTCGGGACAAGTCTGCACAAGTCGGGACAAGTCGGTTGGAGTCGGGAAAAGTTTGGACAATACTGGACACGTTGGGACAAGTCGGTACAAGTTGGGACAATCGGGGACAAGTCGGGACAAGTCGGTACAAGTCGGGACAAGTCGGTACATGTCAAGACAAGTCGGAAGAAGTCGGGACAAGGTTGGACAATCCGGGACAAGTCGGGACAAGTCGGTACAAGTCGAAACAAGTCGGGACAAGTTTGGACAATCCGGGACATGTCAGGACAAGTCGGTACAAGTCGGGACAAATCGGTACAAGTCGGGACAAGTCAGGACAAGTCGAGACAAGTTGGGACAAGTCGAAACAAGTTGGGACAATCCGGGACAAGTCGGGACAAGTCGGAACAAGTCAGGACAAGTCGGGACATGGCGTGACAAGTTAGAACAAGTCAGAACAAGCCGGAACAAGTCGGGACAAGTTAGAACAAGTCAGAACAAGCCGGGACAAGGCGGAACAAGTCGGAACAAGTCAGGACAAGTCGAGACATGGCGTGACAAGTTAGAACAAAACAGAACAAGCCGGGAAAAGTCGGGACAAGTCTGGACAAGTCGGGATAAGACGTGACATGTCAGACCAAGTCGGGACAAGTCAGGACAAGTCGGGACAAGTCGGGACAAGTCAGGACAAGTCGAGAAATGTCGGGACAAGTTTGGACAATAAGGGACAAGTCGGGACAAGTTTGGACAATGAGGGACAAGTCAGGACAAGTCGGGACAAGTCGGTACAAGTCGGTACAAGTCGGGTTGAGTTTGGACAATGCAAGACAAGTCGGGACAAGTCGTGACAAGTCAGGACAAGTCAGGACAAGTCGACACAAGTCGAAACGAGTCGGGACAAGTCGGGACAAGTCAGGACAAGTCAGAACAAGTCGGGACAAGTCAGGACAAGTCGGTACAAGTCGGGACAAGTCGTGACAAGTCAGGACAAGTCAGGACAAGTCGGGACAAGTCGGGACAAGTCGGGACAAGTCGGGACAAGTTTGGACAATCTGGGACAGGTCGGGACAAGTCTGCACAAGTCGGGACAAGTCGGTTGGAGTCGGGAAAAGTTTGGACAATACTGGACACGTTGGGACAAGTCGGTACAAGTTGGGACAATCGGGGACAAGTCGGGACAAGTCGGTACAAGTCGGGACAAGTCGGTACATGTCAAGACAAGTCGGAAGAAGTCGGGACAAGGTTGGACAATCCGGGACAAGTCGGGACAAGTCGGTACAAGTCGAAACAAGTCGGGACAAGTTTGGACAATCCGGGACATGTCAGGACAAGTCGGTACAAGTCGGGACAAATCGGTACAAGTCGGTACAAGTCAGGACAAGTCGAGACAAGTTGGGACAAGTCGAAACAAGTTGGGACAATCCGGACAAGTCGGGACAAGTCGGTACAAGTCGGGACAAGTCGGGACAAGTTGGGACAATCCGGGGCAAGTCGGGACAAGTCGGTACAAGTCGGGACAAATCGGTACAAATCGTTACAAGTCGGGACAAGTCAGAACAAGTCGAGACAAGTTGGGACAAGTCGAAACAAGTTGGGACATTTCGGGACAAGTCGGAACAAGTCGAGACAAGTCGGAACAAGTCGGTACAAGTCGGGACAAGTCGGAACAAGTTGGGACAATCCGGGACAAGTCGAGACAAGTCGGTACAAGTTGGGACAATCCGGGACAAGTCGGGACATGTCGGTACAAGTCGGGACAAATCGGTACAAATCGGTACAAGTCGGGACAAGTCTGGACAAGTCGGGACATGTAGGGAAGAGTCAAGACAAGTCGGGACAAGTCGGAACAAGTCAGGACAAGTCGGGACATGGCGTGACAAGTTAGAACAAGTCAAAACAAGCCGGGACAAGTCGGTACAAGTCTGGACAAGTCAGTACAAGTCGGGACATGGCGTGACAAGTTAGAACAAGTCAGAACAAGCCGAGACAAGTCGGGACAAGTCTGGACAAGTCGAGACAAGTCGGGACAAGTCAGTACAAGTCGGGACATGGCGTGACAAGTTAGAACAAGTCAGAACAAGTCGGGACAAGTTTGGACAATCTGGGACAGGTCGGGACAAGTCGGTACAAGTCTGGACAAGTCGGGACAAGTCGGTTGGGTTCGGGAAAAGTTTGGACAATACTGGACACGTTGGGACAAGTCGGTACAAGTTGGGACAATCGGGGTCAAGTCGGGACAAGTCGGTACAAATCGGGACAAGTCGGTACAAGTCAAGACAAGTCGGAAGAAGTCGGGACAAGGTTGGACAATCCGGGACAAGTCGGTACAAGTCGGGACAAGTTTGGACAATCCGGGACATGTCAGGACCAGTCGGTACAAGTCGGGACAAGTTTGGACAAACCAGAACAAGTCGGGATAAGTCGGTACAAGTTGGGACAAGTCGGGACAAGTCTGGACAAGTCGGGACAAGTCGAGACAAGTCGGAAGAAGTCGGGACAAGGTTGGACAAACCGGGACAAGTCGGGACAAGTCGGGACAAGTCGGGACAAGTCGGTACAAGTCGGGACAAGTCGGAACAAGTCGGGACAAGTTTGGACAAACCAGGACAAGTCGGGACAAGTCGGGACAAGTCGGGACAAGTCGGTACAAGTTGGGACAAGTCGGGACAAGTCAGGACAAGTCGGAAAAAGTCGAAAAAAGTCGGGACAAGTCAGGACAAGTCGGGACAAGTCGGGACATGTCGGGACAAGTCGGGATAAGACGTGACATGTCAGAACAAGTCGGGACAAATCGGGACAAGTCGGGACAAGTGTAGACAAGTCGGGACAAGTCAGGACAAGTCGAGAAATGTCGGGACAAGTTTGGACAATAAGGGACAAGTCGGGACAAGTTTGGACAATAAGGGACAAGTCAGGACAAGTTGGTACAAGTCGGTACAAGTCGGTACAAGTCGGGACAAGTTTGGACAATCCAAGACAAGTCGTGACAAGTCAGGACAAGTCCGAACAAGTCGGGACAAGTTAGGACAAGTCGGTACAAGTCGGGATAAGTCGTGACAAGTCAGGACAAGTCAGGACAAGTCGGGACAAGTCAGGACAAGTCGGGACAAGTCGGGACAAGTCGGGATAAGTCGTGACAAGTCAGGACAAGTCAGGACAAGTCGGGACAAGTCAGGACAAGTCGGGACAAGTCGGGACAAGTCGGGACAAGTTTGGACAATCTGGGACAGGTCGGGACAAGTCGGTACAAGTCTGGACAAGTCATGACAAGTCAGTTCAAGTCGGGAAAAGTTTGGACAATACGGGACACGTTGGGACAAGTCGGGACAAGTCGGTACAAGTCGGGACAATCCGCGACAAGTCGGTACAAGTCGGTACAAGTCGGGACATGTTTGGACAATCCGGGACAAGTCGAGACAAGTCGGGATAAGTCGTGACAAGTCAGGACAAGTAAGGACAAGTCGGGACAAGTCAGGACAAGTCGGTACAAGTCGGGACAAGTCGGAACAAGTCGGGACGAGTTAAGACAAGTTAGGACAAGTCAGGACAAGTCAGGACAAGTCAGGACAAGTCGGGATAAGTCAGGACAAGTTGGGACAAGTCGGGACAATTCGGGACAGGTCGGGACAAGTCGTGACAAGTCAGGACAAGTCAAGACAAGTCGAAAGAAGTCGAAACAAGTTGGGACAAGTCGGGACAAGTCAGAACAAGTCGGAACATGTCTGGACAAGACGGGACAAGTCGGGACAAGTCGGTACAAGTCAGGACAAGTTTGGACAATCTGGGACAAGTCAGGACAAGTCGGTACAAGTCAGGACGAGTCAAAACAAGTCAGGACAAGGCGGGACAAGTCGGGACAAGACGTGACAAGTCAGAACAAGTCGGGACAAGTCGGGACAAGTAGGGACAAGTCGGGACAATTCGGGACAAGTCGGGACAAGTCGGGACAAGTCAAGACAAGTCGGTACAAGTCGGGACAAGTCGGAACAAGTCGGGACGAGTTGGGACAAGTTAGGACAAGTCAGGACAAGTCAGGACAAGTCAGGACAAGTCGGGATAAGTCGGGACAAGTTGGGACAAGTCGGGACAATTCGGGACAAGTCCGGACAGGTCGGGACAAGACGTGACAAATCAGAACAAGTAGGGACAAGTCGAGACAAGTCGGGACAAGTCGGGACAAGTCGGGACAAGTCGGTTAAAGTCGGGACAAGTCGGTACAAGTCAGGAAAAGTTTGGACAAACCGGGACAAGTCGGGACAAGTCGGTACAAGTTGGGACAAGTCGGTACAAGTCAGGACAAGTCGGGACAAGTCGAGACAAGTCGGGACAAATCGAAACAAGTCAGGACAAGTCGAAAAAAGTCGAAAGAAGTCGGGACAAGTCAGGACAAGTCGGGACAAGTCGGGACAAGTCGGGACGAGTCGGGACAAGTCAGGACAAGTCGAGAAATGTCGGGACAAGTTTGGACAATAAGGGACAAGTCGGGACAAGTCGGGACAAGTCGAAACAAGTCGGGACAAGTCGGGACAAGTCAGGACAAGTCGGTACAAGTCGGGACAGGTCGGAACAAGTCGGGACGAGTTAAGACAAGTTAGGACAAGTCAGGACAAGTCAGGACAAGTCGGGATAAGTCAGGACAAGTTGGGACAAGTCGGGACAATTCGGGACAGGTCGGGACAAGTCGTGACAAGTCAGGACAAGTCAAGACAAGTCAAAAGAAGTCGAAACAAGTTGGGACAAGTCGGGACAAGTCAGAACAAGTCGGAACATGTCTGGACAAGACGGGACAAGTCGGTACAAGTCAGGACAAGTTTGGACAATCTGGGACAAGTCGGGACAAGTCGGTACAAGTCAGGACGAGTCAAAACAAGTCAGGACAAGTCGGGACAAGTCGGGACAAGACGTGACAAGTCAGAACAAGTCGGGACAAGTCGGGACAAGTAGGGACAAGTCGGGACAATTCGGGACAAGTCGGGACAAGTCGGGACAATTCAAGACAAGTCGGTACCAGTCGGGACAAGTCGGAACAAGTCGGGACGAGTTGGGACAAGTTAGGACAAGTCAGGACAAGTCAGGACAAGTCAGGACAAATCGGGATAAGTCGGGACAAGTTGGGACAAGTCGGGACAATTCGGGACAAGTCGGGACGAGTCGGGACAAGTCAGGACAAGTCGAGAAATGTCGGGACAAGTTTGGACAATAAGGGACAAGTCGGGACAAGTTTGGACAATAAGGGACAAGTCGGGACAAGTCGATACAAGTCGGGAAAAGTCAGTACAAGTCGGGACAAGTTTGGACAATCCAAGAAAAGTTGGAACAAGTCGGAACAAGTTGGTACAAGTCGGGACATGTTTGGACAACCTGGGACAAGTCGTGACAAGTCAGGACAAGTCGAAACAAGTCGAAACAAAACGGGACAAGTCGGGACAAGTCAGGACAAGTCAGAACAAGTCAGGACAAGTTAGGACAAGTCAGGACAAGTCGGGACAAGTCGGGACAAGTCGGGACAAGATTGGACAATCTGGGACAGGTCGGGACAAGTCGGTACAAGTCTGGACAAGTCGGGACAAGTCGGTTCAAGTCGGGAAAAGTTTGGACAATACGGGACACGTTGGGACAAGTCGGTACAAGTTGTGGCAATCCGGGACAAGTCGGTACAAGTCGGAACAAGTCGGTACAAGTTGGGACAAGTTTATACAATCCGGGACAAGTCGAGACAAGTCGGGACAAGTCATGACAGGTCGGGACAAGTCGGTACAAGTCTGGACAAGTCAGTTCAAGTCGGAACAAGTCGGAACAAGTCGGGACATGGCGTGACAAGTTAGAACAAGTAAGAACAATCCGGGACAAGTCGGGACAAGTCTGGACAAGTCGAGACAAGTCGGGACAAGTCAGTACAAGTCGGGACATGGCGTGACAAGTTAGAAAAAGTCAGAACAATCCGGGACAAGTCGGGACAAGTCAAAACAAGTCAGGACAAGTCGGAACAATTTGGGACAAGTTGGAACAAGTCAGAACAAGCCGGGACAAGTCGGGATAAGTCGGAACAAGTCAGGACAAGTCGAGACATGGCGTGACAAGTTAGAACAAGTCAGAACAAGCCGGGACAAGTCGGGACAAGTCTGGACAAGTCGGGACAAGTCGGGACAAGTGAGAACAAGTCAAGACAAGTCGGGACAAGTCGGAACAAGTCAGGACAAGTCGGGACATGGCGTGACAAGTTAGAACAAGTCGAAACAAGTCGGTACAAGTCGGGACAAGTCGGGACAAGTCGGTACAAGTCGGGACAAGTTTGGACAAACCGGGACAAGCCGGGACAAGTCGGTACAAGTTGGTACAAGTCGGGACAAGTCGAGACAAGTCAGGACATATCAAAACAAGTCAGGACAAGTCGAAAAAAGTCGAAAGAAGTCGGGACAAGTCAGGACAAGTCGGGACAAGTCAGGACAAGTCAGGACATGTCGGGACAAGTTTGTACAATGAGTGACAAGTCGGGACAAGTTTGGACAATACGGGACACGTTGGGACAAGTCGGGACAAGTCGGGACAAGTCGGGACAAGTCGGTACAAGTCGGGACAAGTTTGGACAAACCGGGACAAGCCGGGACAAGTCGGTACAAGTTGGTACAAGTCGGGACAAGTCGAGACAAGTCAGGACATATCAAAACAAGTCAGGACAAGTCGAAAAAAGTCGAAAGAAGTCGGGACAAGTCAGGACAAGTCGGGACAATTCAGGACAAGTCAGGACATGTCGGGACAAGTTTGTACAATGAGTGACAAGTCGGGACAAGTTTGGACAATACGGGACACGTTGGGACAAGTCGGGACAAGTCGGGACAAGTCGGGACAAGTCGGTACAAGTCGGGACAAGTCGGTACAAGTCGGGACAAGTTTGGACAAACCGGGACAAGTCGGGACAAGTCGGTACAAGTTGGTACAAGTCGGGACAAGTCAGGACAAGTCGGGACAAGTCGAGAGAAGTCGGGACATATCGAAACAATTCAGGACAAGTCGAAAAAAGTCGAAAGAAGTCGGGACAAGTCAGGACAAGTCGGGACAAGTCAGGATAAGATTAGACATGTCGGAACAAGTCGGGACTAGTCGGGACAAGTCGGGACAAGTCGGGACAAGTCGGGACAAGTCGGGACAAGTCGGGACAAGTTGGGAAAATCCGGGGCAAGTCGGGACAAGTCGTTACAAGTCGGGACAAATCGGTACAAATCGGTACAAGTCGGGACAAGTCAAAACAAGTCGAGACAAGTTGGGACAAGTCGAAACAAGTTGGGACATCTCGGGACAAGTCGGAACAAGTCGAGACAAGTCGGACCAAGTCGGTACAAGTCGGGACAAGTCGAAACAAGTTGGGACAATCCGGGACAAGTCGGGACAAGTCGGTACAAGTTGGGACAATACGGGACAAGTCGGGACAAGTCGGTACAAGTCGGGACAAATCGGTACAAATCGGTACAAGTCGGGACAAGTCTGAACAAGTCGGGACATGTAGGGACAAGTCAAGACAAGTCGGGAAAAGTCGGAACAAGTCAGGACATGTCGGGACATGGCGTGACAAGTTAGAACAAGTCAAAACAAGCCGGGACAAGTCGGGACAAGTCTGGACAAATCAGTACAAATCAATACAAGGCGTGACAAGTTAGAACAAGTCAGAACAAGCCGGGACAAGTCGCGACAAGTCTGGACATGTCGAGACAAGTCGGGACAAGTCAGTACAAGTCGGGACATGGCGTGACAAGTTAGAACAAGTCAGAACAATCCGGGACAAGTAGGGACAAGTCGAAACAAGTCAAGACAAGTTGGGACATGGCGTGACAAGTTAGAACAAGTCAGAACAAGCCGGGACAAGTCGAGACAAGTCTGGACAAGTCGAGACAAGTCAAGACAAGTCAGTACAAGTCGGGACATGGCGTGACAAGTTAGAACAAGTCAGAACAATCCGGGACAAGTCGGGACAAGTCGGAACAAGTCAGGACAAATCGGGACATGGCGTGACAAGTTAGAACAAGTCAGAACAAGCCGGAACAAGTCGGGACAAGTTAGAACAAGTCAGAACAAGCCGGGACAAGTCGGAACAAGTCGGAACAAGTCAGGACAAGTCGAGACATGGCGTGACAAGTTAGAACAAAACAGAACAAGCCGGGAAAAGTCGGGACAAGTCTGGACAAGTCGGGATAAGACGTGACATGTCAGACCAAGTCGGGACAAGTCAGGACAAGTCGGGACAAGTCGGGACAAGTCAGGACAAGTCGAGAAATGTCAGGACAAGTTTGGACAATAAGGGACAAGTCGGGACAAGTTTGGACAATGAAGGACAAGTCAGGACAAGTCGGGACAAGTCGGTACAAGTCGGTACAAGTCGGGTTGAGTTTGGACAATGCAAGACAAGTCGGGACAAGTCGTGACAAGTCAGGACAAGTCAGGACAAGTCGACACAAGTCGAAACGAGTCGGGACAAGTCGGGACAAGTCAGGACAAGTCAGAACAAGTCGGGACAAGTCAGGACAAGTCGGTACAAGTCGGGACAAGTCGTGACAAGTCAGGACAAGTCAGGACAAGTCGGGACAAGTCGGGACAAGTCGGGACAAGTCGGGACAAGTTTGGACAATCTGGGACAGGTCGGGACAAGTCTGCACAAGTCGGGACAAGTCGGTTGGAGTCGGGAAAAGTTTGGACAATACTGGACACGTTGGGACAAGTCGGTACAAGTTGGGACAATCGGGGACAAGTCGGGACAAGTCGGTACAAGTCGGGACAAGTCGGTACATGTCAAGACAAGTCGGAAGAAGTCGGGACAAGGTTGGACAATCCGGGACAAGTCGGGACAAGTCGGTACAAGTCGAAACAAGTCGGGACAAGTTTGGACAATCCGGGACATGTCAGGACAAGTCGGTACAAGTCGGGACAAATCGGTACAAGTCGGGACAAGTCAGGACAAGTCGAGACAAGTTGGGACAAGTCGAAACAAGTTGGGACAATCCGGACAAGTCGGGACAAGTCGGTACAAGTCGGGACAAGTCGGGACAAGTTTGGACAATCCGGGGCAAGTCGGGACAAGTCGGTACAAGTCGGGACAAATCGGTACAAATCGTTACAAGTCGGGACAAGTCAGAACAAGTCGAGACAAGTTGGGACAAGTCGAAACTGTCGCAGGGCAGGCTCGCCGCGCTCCTACGATGATTTTTTTTGTGTATGGTCACCTTTAGTGAGCCATTTTTACACTTAATAACTCTCAATTTTCACCTAGAAGCCAGTCGAATAATATTAGATTTTTGCATTATATTCAGGTCACTAGTCTAGTCTCACCCTGTATGATGTAAAGTCCCAATCTCCACCCAGTGGAACTCCACTGTACGTAGTTTTACCGATTTACCGGAAATTCCTGACTAGTTTTCAATTTTATTAATTTGTGGCCCCAAACAGTCGAGCACCCGGTATACAGAACACTTAGAGCAAGGTTTCGACACGCTAGTCTCTTGTTGGGTGGAAAGATTCCGTGGCTCCATTTGTTTTCACAAATTATTTTATTTCAATTCGATTTCTCATCAGGTTGGCCAAATCGGAAAACGGGTATAGATTCCTCGGCGAAGGAATACGTGTATTTCTTCGGCGTTCAAGAATCACGTTGGGTTATGGTTTTTCTCGGGGCTCTCCGAATATCGGACCGCCCTAGGAATCGAGATATCTGAAATTCTGACTTTCAATATCTCCCTAGATCTGGGGAGTATTTAGTGACTTTTGTCAAATACTCCCTAGAAAACGCAGGTAACGGGACTTTAACGGTCATTTGCCCAAATCCCGCGCGTTTTCGCGAGCTAGGGTTTTGTTCAGCCAAGGGCGACGCCCACTTTGGCCCTCTAGGCCAATGGGTGTCGCGGAATCAGCAGTCAGGATTGCATAAATATGCAAGCAGCGAAGCAGCAGACAGCCACTCTTTCTTGTCGAATTGCAGTGTAATAATCAATTTTGTGTTTCCGTTAAATAACTTACGTTTGTTTGGCTTTGCCTTTTGTCTCTGCAATTCATCGTTTTGGCTAGCAGTTAGAGTCAGGTTCTCGGTAATAATAATTCAGTTCACAGTAGATTCATAACGTTTTGTTTCTATCTTAAAGGGGGTTAAGACTCACTTGTACGGTTTACAGGTGTTTTATTCGCGCTACGAAAGTACGTTGATAGGTAGTTTAACTCTCGAGCAATAATCAGTGTAAAGTGATCTTTTGCAACGGACACTTAGGGATTTAACTTCATCAAAGTTATTTCCCGACTTAATACCTGTACGCGACGTTGACGAAAAATCCCCATCGTATGAAAAGGGGTCAGGCACCAAAACGAGATCTCACCTGATACAATCGGCTCGATCGTAGAGTTCCACGAAGATTGTATCGTTCGAGCTTAAATTCCTCGGCCTGTCAAGACATCATTAGCTGCGACTTTGTCGTTGGCGAGCCACATTTCCTGTGGTACCTAGGGGTTTCGCGTCCTTCCCATACCTATTTCCTGCGGCTGTTCTTGGCTTTTCCACCTGAGACAGTCTGGTTAGGCTCCGTGATCCTTTTACCCAAATTTCTGTCTTGGTTTTTGTCACATCCAGTTGTAATTTTTAAAGTAAAATTTTTCAAGTTTAATTTACCTTTTTGGTGCTTCACACAATTTTTGAAGTTAGGAAATTTTATTTAGATAGTTTTTCTAAACCGTGAATCCTTCCTCCCTCGTCCATTTCCCGGCGAGGTCTTGTTAGGTGTTAGGTTAGTTAGCTATAGGGTGACCCTTCTCATCGTCACACTTGAGTTGGGTCGACGCGAGGTCGATTTTAGTGCACTTCTCCTTTGCCACACACTTGCACACGCAAGTAGCCCGACAATACATTACAGCCGTAATTGTTTGTCCTTTAGAGCAATGACGAATATGAGATTGAGATCTCATATGCTCGCGGAGGAGAATACCCAAGCCGTGTTCGCCGGCGTTGGGCTTTCTCGGACACCTCCGCCGTCGGGTGACTTAGACGCCAGGCGTCTATTCCCCGAAGCGTCGCGACGCCTCGACGGAGACGTCCCCCAGGTACGTAATACCGGGGAATACCGTGAGTTGACGATGTCAACTACCTTGTCCCCGAGAAGTGTGCTGGACCAAGGTACTTTAGAGTCGAGCTTAGACGGAGGGAGGCAGCCTTCCCCGTCGGCTCAGGTAGGGTTAGTAATCGATTCCGCGGGAGTTGTCACAACTCCACCTTTGGAAGCCCGTTTAGAGCAATTTAGAATAACGAGAAATGTTTCTGTTTGTAGGTCGGAGGGCTACGAAGGAGTCCGTGCTGGCGAAGCTCGTGGGGTACGCCCCCTCGGAATGCGCCGAAGCGCTCCGGGGTCATCGGGTGTGCCCCACGCACCACAGCGGAGGCCAGAGGCTATAGATGTGCATACCCTAAGGGAACCGGGTGATGCTGAGGCCCTAGTGGATGAACTAGGGGGTGGTGGAAGGCTCTCGGAGGGAGTTGGGAATGCTCGCATTCCCATATCTCTCCAGGGGCGGGTTCAGTGTACCTCCCAAGGGAATCACTATGCACAGCCTGAATATGCAACAAGAGCTACGAAGGCAGATTTCGTGACGGGTGTCGGCAGGGACACGGAAGTTGCCACCCGAAATCCCTGGGTGACGACGTCCTTGCCCTCCAGGCAACTAGGAGCAGAGCGGTGGGTGGCTGAAGATGGGTTCGGAGGAATCCGAAACTTTGCGGAAGCCGTCCATCCACACCTTTTTACGAGACATGGCGCCCAACGTGGGGCTGCTGAAGACAGACCGTCTTCAGGGATCTGCGGGTGTAGCCTTCCTCCTGCAAACAGACTTAGAGTTCGGGATCTCTCTCCTGAGAGACTCCCAGTGAATGAAATGGTTATGGGTGAACCGGAAACCCTTTGGCGCCCATATGGCACGTTTACCCGGTTGCCAACCGGGAATCGGCATTATAGGGAATCTGAGGATGTCCCTCGAGTTGCTCGAAACGTCGCTTCCAACCCCGGTGATGTCCACAGGAGTGGATATTACCCATCGAGGAGGCCAGTGCCCACAGTCCGGATTCAGGAGAATCCCAGAAGACCAGTGACGGGGGTCGACGACGTGCTCGTGCGACTCGCGGATTTGCTGGAGGACAGACGTCGGGGAACCCTAAACGGTGTTGATGGGGGTTTAATTAACAATAAACCACATCCCAGTTTCAGTGGGCTTCCTCACGAAGATCCAATTCAATTTATCCAATCCTCTGAGGATTATTTGGGGGGCTTTGATCCAACCGTCTGGGTGAGCGTTGCAGCTCAGTGGCTCAAGGGAGCAGCCCAGCAGTGGTATGCTCCATATCGAAACTCACGCCTAAACTGGCAGTTTTTCACAAATCGGCTCCAGGAACGGTTCGATAACGATCTGTTGGTCTCGAGCTTAGAAGCGGAGTTCTTTGGCACTGACCAGCCGAAGGGAGAGTCAATAACTTCCTTCATCCTGAACAAGTGGAGTCTTTCACAGAGGCTCTACCCAGAGATGGACGAAGGAAGGGTTGTGCGATTAATATTGAACCGGATCAGACCGGATATCAAAGTCCATTTGCAATTGCATAGATTTGCAACTATTGAAGAGCTGACACAAAAAGCTGTTGCTGTCGAGACGCTACTTCGTAGCACCAGCCAAAGTGTACAGTTGGGGCCGAAACTTGTTTCGAACACCAACCGTCCTCATCAGGCCGACGATGTGCCACCTAAACGTCCTCAGGGACAGCTACAGGACAACAGGGGTTCGAACCATGTTAGGTCCAATAACTTTAACAACAATGGCACTAAATTCCAGAATTATGATCAATCGAGGCGTTCTGGAGGAAACAACGCTCCTTCGAGCGGATGTTTCACTTGCGGGGGAGCTCATTGGAACAAAGATTGCCCTCAGCAAAATGACAACAAGAACGGTCCCAAACGTCAGAGTGCGGGAACAAAACCGTTAGATCAGGCCAATAAGGCTCATACGGTTAATACCGTGCAGGCGAGTAAAACCTCGCGTCGTAAGACGTCACTTAAGGACGCAGACAAAATTGCAGTTTGCAAAGAAGAATCAAAAAACTCCAACAGGAGCCATCAGGGGGCTCCATCGGAGTAGGTACTCCTTCAACACCGTTTTGCGGTTCTGTGACAGTGTTGGACTGTCATAGAAATTATGCGGCATGTATTCCCAACAAGGAGGAGGAGAAGGAGTTCCAGGATGTTGAAGCTGGAGTCGTTTCAGCCGAAACGCCACCGTCATCAGGCAAACTACATTGGGCAGACCGGTCAGATTGTGAATCTGTTTGTTTCAGTGTGGTAGATGAGCGTGTGGATCGCGCCACTGGTGGTAGGCGGAAAAAAGTTCACTCGTCGGCAGACGTTAAACGTAGAGGGTTGAAAGTCATTTCAAAGAATTCAGGTTCTAGTTTTGGAACGAATGAAAGGGGTTATGAATCATCTTCAGGTTCATGGAGTTGTGAGATCATCGAGGTACCCCAGGTCGTTGTTGGTGGGTCGTTCCATCCGCCACAACACAAGGTTTCGGAGTTAGTGATCGGTATACAGAAGGACCAGGAGGGGCCTGTTGTCAAAGAGAGTGCTAGGGCACTGCAAACTGGGCACAGGTCCGGTATAGGCACAAGTCGAGATGAAAAGGCGTATCCAAGGGAAGATTGCGAATCAAGGTTTCGGAACGAAAAAGTCGTCGAGAGTGACGTACTCTTTTCGGTTCCACTTCGGGGTAGTGAAGACACCGAGGGTGGTGGTCTGTCACTCACTCCCACACAGGACGCAGGTTTCGAGGTCGATGCATGCCAAGTCTCAAGGACGGTATCGAGGGGCAGAGCAGATGGGATCGCAGGTGCGAATCGCCATTCCCCGTTGGTAGATACCAGAGGCGTGGTAGGCATGTCATCTGAGAGAGTTACACGTCTTAATCGGGGCGGAGGCGAGGTTCCTGAGGGATGCAATCGCCAAGTCCCATTGTTGGCTGCAGTTGGTGCTGCAGTACTTGATGTCAATCGCAAGTCGGAACTTCTGAGTTTCATTGAGACCGACCCGCTTAAGGAGAAGTCGGAGGTGGATCTGCTGGATCCATTGTGTCTATATCGTCGCTGTGATACTAGCTTAGCGAACAACAAGGTTGAGGGACGATTGCATCAGTTGCCGCGAATCGAGGCTGAACTGATGGGTCGTCGAGTTAGGGTTTTGGTGGACAGCGGAAGTTCGCTAAATCTCCTGAAACGTAGTTTGTTGCCTGTCACCTGGAGGGTGGATAGGAAGCAAGTGACACCGTTGCAGCTTGCATGCGCCGGTCGTGGCATCACCAGTCTAGGGGAGACAATAGTCGAACTGTTAATAGATGGTGTTGTTCACGAAGTTGTCGTGCAAGTGGTGGATGATCTTGTCGAGGATCTTCTGCTCGGGTGTCCCTGGCTGGCATCAAACGAGGCTATGGTCGACTTTGCACGTCGCACCATGTACGTTGGAAAGGGGCCTAGGCAAACTATTTTCTGGGCGGAGGAGGTCTATCTTCCACCAGAAAAGTTCCCTGAACCACAGGTAGCGGACGTACAGCTACCGGCGTTCTCGAGAAAGGAATTTCGGAGTCTTATCCGAGAGTTTGGAGACGTCTTTTACGAATCTCCAAGGCAACCAGTGACGAGGGCTGCTTGCCACAAAATCCGATTGAAGGAGGAGCTACCCTTCAAGCTCCGTCCGTACAAAGTTTCCGATCAGAAGAGGGCTCTTATCCAAGAGGAGGTGGATAAGATGCTCGCTGCAGGTGTCATAAGTAGGTCCCATTCTGCCTTTATTAGTCCGGTCGTTATCGTCACGAAGAAGGACGGTACGGCTCGGTTTTGTGTCGACTACAGGAAGTTGAATAGTCTGACAATACCCGAGTCGTCGGTATTGCCAGGTATTCACGAGACTATCAAAGAGCTCGGAACAGCGAGAGTGTTCACTTCTTTGGATCTGAAGTCTGGGTTTTGGCAGATACCCATGGATGAGGCTAGTAAAAAGTATACAGCTTCTGCTACGCCTGATGGAGCTTGTTATGAGTTTAACTCAATGCCGTTTGGTCTAACGAATGCACCTGGAAGTTTCCAAATCCTTATGACGGAAGTGTTGGTTGGTTATGTCGATAAATTCGTCAAAGTATATCTAGACGACATAATCGTTTACAGCGAAGATGAAAAGGAGAACCTCTACCATCTCCGCCTTGTGCTGGAGAGGTTCAGAGCACATGGCCTGTGGTGCAGTTTAAAGAAGTGTAACTTCGCTCAGCGTAGGCTGGAGTACTTGGGGCATGTGGTGACGGAAACGTCAAACGAACCAATGCCAGGTCATGTGTTAGCGGTTCAACAATTCCCGCTACCCAAGAATGTCTCTCAGCTCCGAGGATTCTTGGGCACCGTTGGTTGGCTACGGGAGTTCATCCCGAACTTAGCGGAGTTGGAGGCTCCGATAAGTGACATGCTCAAGTCGAAGAAAGGTCGAGACCTTAAGTGGAACTCTCAAGCATTGGAGGCGTTTGAGAGGATCAAGGAAGTCGTGGGCCGTCCTATGGTCTTGGCCAGGCCGGACATGACTCTCCCGTTTTTCCTGCAGACCGATGCATCTGGGGTAGGCATCGCTGCAGTCCTTTATCAAGTTGATTGTCACGGCGACAGAAGGATCGTTTCACATGCTAGTGCCAAGCTCAAGGGCGCGGAACTAAACTATCATGTGAACGAGACTGAATGTTTAGCCATTGTTTGGGGTATCAAGCGATACCGTCATTATCTCGAAGACCGTCCATTCACTCTTCGAACGGACAGCAAAGCGTTGACTTGGTTATCCAAGTTCAAGGACGCAAAAGCGAAGTTAACTCGTTGGGCCTTACTTCTACAGGAGTATTCCTTCACTGTGGAGCACGTCGCAGGTCGAGACAATCAGCTAGCTGATTTCTTGTCCCGTAATCCCTCGGGGTCTCACAGTGAAGACTTGGATGCTGATGTAGAGCGTATGGGGTTGCCACCTATGAAGGTGCAACTGTCTGAACACCAAGGTGTGGTGAGCGTCGTAGAGACGCCGGCTGAAGTGGTCGTGCGGCGGCAGGCCATAGATAGGGAGACGCAAAGGTTGAGGGCGCGTATCAGAACGATACAGGAGTTAGGTCCTATGTCCAGGGACGATCTTCGTTTTATCAACAGGTTTTCAGATGTCCAAGGGGTTGTATATGTTTCTTCTGCTGGCAAGCAGCTATTGTATGTGCCCGAGGCGCTCCGTGAGGACGTGTCGGCTTATTACCATGAACACCCGACCGCTGGTCATCCTGGTCAAGAGGAAACCTTACGTGCCTTGAAACGGCACTATTGGTGGCCGACCATGGAGGACTACGTCCGGGCCTACGTGAGAGGTTGCCTAGTCTGCCAGTGCGTTAAAGCCGTACGGCATCAGGAAGCGGCACCGCAACGGCCTAGTGTGCCGAAGCGACCGTGGCAGATGCTGGCTGTTGACGTCCTGGGGCCCTATGCAGCCTCAAGGAGGGGAAACAGGTTCGTGGTAATTGCCGTCGATATGTTTTCAAAGTGGGTTGAAGCCAAGGCCACTAAGACATGCACGTCGAAAGTAATTTCTCGTTTTCTAGACGAAGAAATCTTATCTCGTTGGGGTTGTCCAGAAGTCGTCATTTCTGACAACGGCCCGCAGTTTCAGAGCAATCATCTGCTAAAATACTACGATGCGAAGAACATTGAGGTCAAATTTTCACCTGTTTATCATCAACAGGCGAACCCTGTCGAGCGAAGGGTCCAGGAACTGAAGAAGTGCCTAAGAGCAAGGATGCTGGAAACCACTTCGGAAAGGTTTTGGGAAGAAGGTCTGGCTGCAAGTCTCTATTGCTTACGGAACCGTAAGAATAGAGCAACAGGGGAGACTCCAGCGGAGTTATTGTTAGGATATACACCTGGTCGTCCAGGAGATTGGAGGCTACCTATGTACCGAGATCCGGTACATAATAGCCCCGAAGATCGGCGAGAACGTCTTGCAAAAGCAGCCAGACGTCAGGCAGTTTATCAGAGGAATTTATTCCCTGATAAAGATCTACCGTCGCCACGGACCTACGGGGTCGGCGACCGCGTTTTAGTTAGGAATTTCGTCAAAGGAAACTTCGGAGGTACACTGTCAGGACCGCATCCGATCACGAGGGTGATGGGGCGAGACAGTTACCTCGTAGATAGGAACGGCACCGAGAGGCTGGTGCACGTAGACGATATCCGTTCTTTGGTAAGCAGGACTTTGCCGGCTGGCGTCCGCCACGACGATGGTGGCCCAGGTCCGGATCAGCCAGAGTCCAACGACGCTGACCAAGAAGTGACAGGGGAAGTCACACCTAGGCCGACGACTGGGGGCGGTCCGAAGCCACCTTCGTTAATCCGGGTACGAGCTGACGCACCCAACTCAACGAATCCACGGGAAGTAACGGTCAGTTTCGATCCAAAGGACAAAGCGGTCCGGCGGACAGTGAAAAGGTTGAGGAAGAATCCACAAGGACGGAAACGCGACTCAGACTGCGCGGGGAAGAGAGGAGTATCCCGTAGGAGTCCGTTGCCGGTGGTGAACTCTGGCCTTTTGGAGATCAGAGATTCTGAACTCCCCGTCGCAAACTCACCAGTAGGGGGGCGTCCTACTACTGAAGTAGACGCTCTTACCCGTCAAGCGGTCGTTCCCGACCAAGGTCCAGCGTACGATTCAGATTCGGAAGTGGAAGCTGCTATCCGAGAGTTAGCACTTCCAGTAGGGGGGTCTCCATTATCATTGATGGTCGACCCGGGAGAGAATGTGAGACAGGAAGGCTCAGTAAGGACTGAGATTCCTAGTAAGAGTACAGGACGGCGAAGGAGATGCCGAGCTGTGGCGCTGGACTCCGACAGAGCTCCGATCCAGCGGCCACCGACAGACTCCGCCCGTCAGTATGTTTCGGTGACCGGGTCTGACGAAGATCCCGTACCAGCCCAGAGCTACAGCGAAGCTCCTAGAGTTAGTAAAGACTGTACTGAGAACGATTCCGACATGGAGGATGACGCTCCAGTAACTTTGGTGGTTCCAGCCTTGGTTCATCAGAGTGCGGAAGGTGACTATTAGGGAGTTAACGTAAATTTAGCTTTTGTCGGTTGTTTCGTTTGGAAATAACTTCGACCAAGTTAAACTCTTTAGTAGGGGGGTGTCGCAGGGCAGGCTCGCCGCGCTCCTACGATGATTTTTTTTGTGTATGGTCACCTTTAGTGAGCCATTTTTACACTTAATAACTCTCAATTTTCACCTAGAAGCCAGTCGAATAATATTAGATTTTTGCATTATATTCAGGTCACTAGTCTAGTCTCACCCTGTATGATGTAAAGTCCCAATCTCCACCCAGTGGAACTCCACTGTACGTAGTTTTACCGATTTACCGGAAATTCCTGACTAGTTTTCAATTTTATTAATTTGTGGCCCCAAACAGTCGAGCACCCGGTATACAGAACACTTAGAGCAAGGTTTCGACACGCTAGTCTCTTGTTGGGTGGAAAGATTCCGTGGCTCCATTTGTTTTCACAAATTATTTTATTTCAATTCGATTTCTCATCAGGTTGGCCAAATCGGAAAACGGGTATAGATTCCTCGGCGAAGGAATACGTGTATTTCTTCGGCGTTCAAGAATCACGTTGGGTTATGGTTTTTCTCGGGGCTCTCCGAATATCGGACCGCCCTAGGAATCGAGATATCTGAAATTCTGACTTTCAATATCTCCCTAGATCTGGGGAGTATTTAGTGACTTTTGTCAAATACTCCCTAGAAAACGCAGGTAACGGGACTTTAACGGTCATTTGCCCAAATCCCGCGCGTTTTCGCGAGCTAGGGTTTTGTTCAGCCAAGGGCGACGCCCACTTTGGCCCTCTAGGCCAATGGGTGTCGCGGATTCAGCAGTCAGGATTGCATAAATATGCAAGCAGCGAAGCAGCAGACAGCCACTCTTTCTTGTCGAATTGCAGTGTAATAATCAATTTTGTGTTTCCGTTAAATAACTTACGTTTGTTTGGCTTTGCCTTTTGTCTCTGCAATTCATCGTTTTGGCTAGCAGTTAGAGTCAGGTTCTCGGTAATAATAATTCAGTTCACAGTAGATTCATAACGTTTTGTTTCTATCTTAAAGGGGGTTAGACTCACTTGTACGGTTTACAGGTGTTTTATTCGCGCTACGAAAGTACGTTGATAGGTAGTTTAACTCTCGAGCAATAATCAGTGTAAAGTGATCTTTTGCAACGGACACTTAGGGATTTAACTTCATCAAAGTTATTTCCCGACTTAATACCTGTACGCGACGTTGACGAAAAATCCCCATCGTATGAAAAGGGGTCAGGCACCAAAACGAGATCTCACCTGATACAATCGGCTCGATCGTAGAGTTCCACGAAGATTGTATCGTTCGAGCTTAAATTCCTCGGCCTGTCAAGACATCATTAGCTGCGACTTTGTCGTTGGCGAGCCACATTTCCTGTGGTACCTAGGGGTTTCGCGTCCTTCCCATACCTATTTCCTGCGGCTGTTCTTGGCTTTTCCACCTGAGACAGTCTGGTTAGGCTCCGTGATCCTTTTACCCAAATTTCTGTCTTGGTTTTTGTCACATCCAGTTGTAATTTTTAAAGTAAAATTTTTCAAGTTTAATTTACCTTTTTGGTGCTTCACACAATTTTTGAAGTTAGGAAATTTTATTTAGATAGTTTTTCTAAACCGTGAATCCTTCCTCCCTCGTCCATTTCCCGGCGAGGTCTTGTTAGGTGTTAGGTTAGTTAGCTATAGGGTGACCCTTCTCATCGTCACACTTGAGTTGGGTCGACGCGAGGTCGATTTTAGTGCACTTCTCCTTTGCCACACACTTGCACACGCAAGTAGCCCGACAATACATTACAGCCGTAATTGTTTGTCCTTTAGAGCAATGACGAATATGAGATTGAGATCTCATATGCTCGCGGAGGAGAATACCCAAGCCGTGTTCGCCGGCGTTGGGCTTTCTCGGACACCTCCGCCGTCGGGTGACTTAGACGCCAGGCGTCTATTCCCCGAAGCGTCGCGACGCCTCGACGGAGACGTCCCCCAGGTACGTAATACCGGGGAATACCGTGAGTTGACGATGTCAACTACCTTGTCCCCGAGAAGTGTGCTGGACCAAGGTACTTTAGAGTCGAGCTTAGACGGAGGGAGGCAGCCTTCCCCGTCGGCTCAGGTAGGGTTAGTAATCGATTCCGCGGGAGTTGTCACAACTCCACCTTTGGAAGCCCGTTTAGAGCAATTTAGAATAACGAGAAATGTTTCTGTTTGTAGGTCGGAGGGCTACGAAGGAGTCCGTGCTGGCGAAGCTCGTGGGGTACGCCCCCTCGGAATGCGCCGAAGCGCTCCGGGGTCATCGGGTGTGCCCCACGCACCACAGCGGAGGCCAGAGGCTATAGATGTGCATACCCTAAGGGAACCGGGTGATGCTGAGGCCCTAGTGGATGAACTAGGGGGTGGTGGAAGGCTCTCGGAGGGAGTTGGGAATGCTCGCATTCCCATATCTCTCCAGGGGCGGGTTCAGTGTACCTCCCAAGGGAATCACTATGCACAGCCTGAATATGCAACAAGAGCTACGAAGGCAGATTTCGTGACGGGTGTCGGCAGGGACACGGAAGTTGCCACCCGAAATCCCTGGGTGACGACGTCCTTGCCCTCCAGGCAACTAGGAGCAGAGCGGTGGGTGGCTGAAGATGGGTTCGGAGGAATCCGAAACTTTGCGGAAGCCGTCCATCCACACCTTTTTACGAGACAAAACAAGTTGGGACATTTCGGGACAAGTCGGAACAAGTCGAGACAAGTCGGAACAAGTCGGTACAAGTCGGGACAAGTCGGAACAAGTTGGGACAATCCGGGACAAGTCGGGACAAGTCGGTACAAGTTGGGACAATCCGGGACAAGTCGGGACAAGTCGGTACAAGTCGGGACAAATCGGTACAAATCGGTACAAGTCGGGACAAGTCTGGACAAGTCGGGACATGTGGGGAAGAGTCAAGACAAGTCGGGACAAGTCGGAACAAGTCAGGACAAGTCGGGACATGGCGTGACAAGTTAGAACAAGTCAAAACAAGCCGGGACAAGTCGGTACAAGTCTGGACAAGTCAGTACAAGTCGGGACATGGCGTGACAAGTTAGAACAAGTCAGAACAAGCCGAGACAAGTCGGGACAAGTCTGGACAAGTCGAGACAAGTCGGGACAAGTCAGTACAAGTCGGGACATGGCGTGACAAGTTAGAACAAGTCAGAACAAGTCGGGACAAGTTTGGACAATCTGGGACAGGTCGGGACAAGTCGGTACAAGTCTGGACAAGTCGGGACAAGTCGGTTGGGTTCGGGAAAAGTTTGGACAATACTGGACACGTTGGGACAAGTCGGTACAAGTTGGGACAATCGGGGTCAAGTCGGGACAAGTCGGTACAAATCGGGACAAGTCGGTACAAGTCAAGACAAGTCGGAAGAAGTCGGGACAAGGTTGGACAATCCGGGACAAGTCGGGACAAGTCGTTACAAGTCGGGACAAGTTTGGACAATCCGGGACATGTCAGGACCAGTCGGTACAAGTCGGGACAAGTTTGGACAAACCAGGACAAGTCGGGATAAGTCGGTACAAGTTGGGACAAGTCGGGACAAGTCTGGACAAGTCGGGACAAGTCGAGACAAGTCGGAAGAAGTCGGGACAAGGTTGGACAAACCGGGACAAGTCGGGACAAGTCGGGACAAGTCGGGACAAGTCGGTACAAGTCGGGACAAGTCGGAACAAGTCGGGACTAGTTTGGACAAACCAGGACAAGTCGGGACAAGTCGGGACAAGTCGGGACAAGTCGGTACAAGTTGGGACAAGTCGGGACAAGTCAGGACAAGTCGGAAAAAGTCGAAAGAAGTCGGGACAAGTCAGGACAAGTCGGGACAAGTCGGGATAAGACGTGACATGTCAGAACAAGTCGGGACAAGTCGGGACAAGTAGGGACAAGTCGGGACAATTCGGGACAAGTCGGGACAAGTCGGGACAAGTCAAGACAAGTCGGTACAAGTCGGGACAAGTCGGAACAAGTCGGGACGAGTTGGGACAAGTTAGGACAAGTCAGGACAAGTCAGGACAAGTCAGGACAAGTCGGGATAAGTCGGGACAAGTTGGGACAAGTCGGGACAATTCGGGACAAGTCCGGACAGGTCGGGACAAGACGTGACAAATCAGAACAAGTAGGGACAAGTCGAGACAAGTCGGGACAAGTCGGGACAAGTCGGGACAAGTCGGTTAAAGTCGGGACAAGTCGGTACAAGTCAGGAAAAGTTTGGACAAACCGGGACAAGTCGGGACAAGTCGGTACAAGTTGGGACAAGTCGGTACAAGTCAGGACAAGTCGGGACAAGTCGAGACAAGTCGGGACAAATCGAAACAAGTCAGGACAAGTCGAAAAAAGTCGAAAGAAGTCGGGACAAGTCAGGACAAGTCGGGACAAGTCGGGACAAGTCGGGACAAGTGGGGACAAGTCGGGATAAGACGTGACGTGTCAGAACAAGTCGGGACAAGTCGGGACAAGTCGGGACGAGTCGGGACAAGTCAGGACAAGTCGAGAAATGTCGGGACAAGTTTGGACAATAAGGGACAAGTCGGGACAAGTCGGGACAAGTCGAAACAAGTCGGGACAAGTCGGGACAAGTCAGGACAAGTCGGTACAAGTCGGGACAGGTCGGAACAAGTCGGGACGAGTTAAGACAAGTTAGGACAAGTCAGGACAAGTCAGGACAAGTCAGGACAAGTCGGGATAAGTCAGGACAAGTTGGGACAAGTCGGGACAATTCGGGACAGGTCGGGACAAGTCGTGACAAGTCAGGACAAGTCAAGACAAGTCGAAAGAAGTCGAAACAAGTTGGGACAAGTCGGGACAAGTCAGAACAAGTCGGAACATGTCTGGACAAGACGGGACAAGTCGGGACAAGTCGGTACAAGTCAGGACAAGTTTGGACAATCTGGGACAAGTCGGGACAAGTCGGTACAAGTCAGGACGAGTCAAAACAAGTCAGGACAAGTCGGGACAAGTCGGGACAAGACGTGACAAGTCAGAACAAGTCGGGACAAGTCGGGACAAGTAGGGACAAGTCGGGACAATTCGGGACAAGTCAAGACAAGTCGGTACCAGTCGGGACAAGTCGGAACAAGTCGGGACGAGTTGGGACAAGTTAGGACAAGTCAGGACAAGTCAGGACAAGTCAGGACAAGTCGGGATAAGTCGGGACAAGTTGGGACAAGTCGGGACAATTCGGGACAAGTCGGGACGAGTCGGGACAAGTCAGGACAAGTCGAGAAATGTCGGGACAAGTTTGGACAATAAGGGACAAGTCGGGACAAGTTTGGACAATAAGGGACAAGTCGGGACAAGTCGATACAAGTCGGGAAAAGTCAGTACAAGTCGAGACAAGTTTGGACAATCCAAGAAAAGTTGGAACAAGTCGGAACAAGTTGGTACAAGTCGGGACATGTTTGGACAACCTGGGACAAGTCGTGACAAGTCAGGACAAGTCGAAACAAGTCGAAACAAAACGGGACAAGTCGGGACAAGTCGGGACAAGTCGGGACAAGATTGGACAATCTGGGACAGGTCGGGACAAGTCGGTACAAGTCTGGACAAGTCGGGACAAGTCGGTTCAAGTCGGGAAAAGTTTGGACAGTACGGGACACGTTGGGACAAGTCGGTACAAGTTGTGACAATCCGGGACAAGTCGGTACAAGTCGGAACAAGTCGGTACAAGTTGGGACAAGTTTATACAATCCGGGACAAGTCGAGACAAGTCGGGACAAGTCATGACAGGTCGGGACAAGTCGGTACAAGTCTGGACAAGTCAGTTCAAGTCGGAACAAGTCGGAACAAGTCGGGACATGGCGTGACAAGTTAGAACAAGTAAGAACAATCCGGGACAAGTCGGGACAAGTCTGGACAAGTCGAGACAAGTCGGGACAAGTCAGTACAAGTCGGGACATGGCGTGACAAGTTAGAAAAAGTCAGAACAATCCGGGACAAGTCGGGACAAGTCAAAACAAGTCAGGACAAGTCGGAACAATTTGGGACAAGTTGGAACAAGTCAGAACAAGCCGGGACAAGTCGGGATAAGTCGGAACAAGTCAGGACAAGTCGAGACATGGCGTGACAAGTTAGAACAAGTCAGAACAAGCCGGGACAAGTCGGGACAAGTCTGGACAAGTCGGGACAAGTCGGGACAAGTGAGAACAAGTCAAGACAAGTCGGGACAAGTCGGAACAAGTCAGGACAAGTCGGGACATGGCGTGACAAGTTAGAACAAGTCGAAACAAGTCGGTACAAGTCGGGACAAGTCGGGACAAGTCGGTACAAGTCGGGACAAGTCGGTACAAGTCATGACGAGTCGGTACAAGTCGGGACAAGTTTGGACAAACCGGGACAAGCCGGGACAAGTCGGTACAAGTTGGTACAAGTCGGGACAAGTCGAGACAAGTCAGGACATATCAAAACAAGTCAGGACAAGTCGAAAAAAGTCGAAAGAAGTCGGGACAAGTCAGGACAAGTCGGGACAAGTCAGGACAAGTCAGGACATGTCGGGACAAGTTTGTACAATGAGTGACAAGTCGGGACAAGTTTGGACAATACGGGACACGTTGGGACAAGTCGGGACAAGTCGGGACAAGTCGGTACAAGTCGGGACAAGTCGGTACAAGTCGGGACAAGTTTGGACAAACCGGGACAAGTCGGGACAAGTCGGTACAAGTTGGTACAAGTCGGGACAAGTCAGGACAAGTCGGGACAAGTCGAGAGAAGTCAGGACATATCGAAACAATTCAGGACAAGTCGAAAAAAGTCGAAAGAAGTCGGGACAAGTCAGGACAAGTCGGGACAAGTCAGGATAAGATTAGACATGTCGGAACAAGTCGGGACTAGTCGGGACAAGTCGGGACAAGTCGGGACAAGTTGGGAAAATCCGGGGCAAGTCGGGACAAGTCGTTACAAGTCGGGACAAATCGGTACAAATCGGTACAAGTCGGGACAAGTCAAAACAAGTCGAGACAAGTTGGGACAATTCGAAACAAGTTGGGACATCTCGGGACAAGTCGGAACAAGTCGAGACAAGTCGGACCAAGTCGGTACAAGTCGGGACAAGTCGAAACAAGTTGGGACAATCCGGGACAAGTCGGGACAAGTCGGTACAAGTTGGGACAATACGGGACAAGTCGGGACAAGTCGGTACAAGTCGGGACAAATCGGTACAAATCGGTACAAGTCGGGACAAGTCTGAACAAGTCGGGACATGTAGGGACAAGTCAAGACAAGTCGGGAAAAGTCGGAACAAGTCAGGACAAGTCGGGACATGGCGTGACAAGTTAGAACAAGTCAAAACAAGCCGGGACAAGTCGGGACAAGTCTGGACAAATCAGTACAAATCAATACAAGGCGTGACAAGTTAGAACAAGTCAGAACAAGCCGGGACAAGTCGCGACAAGTCTGGACATGTCGAGACAAGTCGGGACAAGTCAGTACAAGTCGGGACATGGCGTGAAAAGTTAGAACAAGTCAGAACAATCCGGGACAAGTAGGGACAAGTCGAAACAAGTCAAGACAAGTTGGGACATGGCGTGACAAGTTAGAACAAGTCAGAACAAGCCGGGACAAGTCGAGACAAGTCTGGACAAGTCGAGACAAGTCAAGACAAGTCAGTACAAGTCGGGACATGGCGTGACAAGTTAGAACAAGTCAGAACAATCCGGGACAAGTCGGGACAAGTCGGAACAAGTCAGGACAAGTCGGGACATGGCGTGACAAGTTAGAACAAGTCAGAACAAGCCGGAACAAGTCGGGACAAGTTAGAACAAGTCAGAACAAGCCGGGACAAGTCGGAACAAGCCGGAACAAGTCAGGACAAGTCGAGACATGGCGTGACAAGTTAGAACAAAACAGAACAAGCCGGGAAAAGTCGGGACAAGTCTGGACAAGTCGGGATAAGACGTGACATGTCAGACCAAGTCGGGACAAGTCAGGACAAGTCGGGACAAGTCGGGACAAGTCAGGACAAGTCGAGAAATGTCAGGACAAGTTTGGACAATAAGGGACAAGTCGGGACAAGTTTGGACAATGAGGGACAAGTCAGGACAAGTCGGGACAAGTCGGTACAAGTCGGTACAAGTCGGGTTGAGTTTGGACAATGCAAGACTAGTCGGGACAAGTCGTGACAAGTCAGGACAAGTCAGGACAAGTCGACACAAGTCGAAACGAGTCGGGACAAGTCGGGACAAGTCAGGACAAGTCAGAACAAGTCGGGACAAGTCAGGACAAGTCGGTACAAGTCGGGACAAGTCGTGACAAGTCAGGACAAGTCAGGACAAGTCGGGACAAGTCGGGACAAGTCGGGACAAGTCGGGACAAGTTTGGACAATCTGGGACAGGTCGGGACAAGTCTGCACAAGTCGGGACAAGTCGGTTGGAGTCGGGAAAAGTTTGGACAATACTGGACACGTTGGGACAAGTCGGTACAAGTTGGGACAATCGGGGACAAGTCGGGACAAGTCGGTACAAGTCGGGACAAGTCGGTACATGTCAAGACAAGTCGGAAGAAGTCGGGACAAGGTTGGACAATCCGGGACAAGTCGGGACAAGTCGGTACAAGTCGAAACAAGTCGGGACAAGTTTGGACAATCCGGGACATGTCAGGACAAGTCGGTACAAGTCGGGACAAATCGGTACAAGTCGGGACAAGTCAGGACAAGTCGAGACAAGTTGGGACAAGTCGAAACAAGTTGGGACAATCCGGACAAGTCGGGACAAGTCGGTACAAGTCGGGACAAGTCGGGACAAGTTGGGACAATCCGGGGCAAGTCGGGACAAGTCGGTACAAGTCGGGACAAATCGGTACAAATCGTTACAAGTCGGGACAAGTCAGAACAAGTCGAGACAAGTTGGGACAAGTCGAAACAAGTTGGGACATTTCGGGACAAGTCGGAACAAGTCGAGACAAGTCGGAACAAGTCGGTACAAGTCGGGACAAGTCGGAACAAGTTGGGACAATCCGGGACAAGTCGGGACAAGTCGGTACAAGTTGGGACAATCCGGGACAAGTCGGGACAAGTCGGTACAAGTCGGGACAAGTCGGAACAAGTTGGGACAATCCGGGACAAGTCGGGACAAGTCGGTACAAGTTGGGACAATCCGGGACAAGTCGGGACAAGTCGGTACAAGTCGGGACAAGTCTGGACAAGTCGGGACATGTGGGGAAGAGTCAAGACAAGTCGGGACAAGTCGGAACAAGTCAGGACAAGTCGGGACATGGCGTGACAAGTTAGAACAAGTCAAAACAAGCCGGGACAAGTCAGGACAAGTCG
The DNA here is from genome assembly GCA_958502065.1 of Chrysolina americana. NCBI lineage: Eukaryota > Metazoa > Arthropoda > Insecta > Coleoptera > Chrysomelidae > Chrysolina > Chrysolina americana. The sequence goes on along the minus strand of OY293413.1, from coordinate 44,008,183 downwards.
AGACAAGTTGGGACAAGTCGAAACAAGTTGGGACAATCCGGACAAGTCGGGACAAGTCGGTACAAGTCGGGACAAGTCGGGACAAGTTGGGACAATCCGGGGCAAGTCGGGACAAGTCGGTACAAGTCGGGACAAATCGGTACAAATCGTTACAAGTCGGGACAAGTCAGAACAAGTCGAGACAAGTTGGGACAAGTCGAAACAAGTTGGGACATTTCGGGACAAGTCGGAACAAGTCGAGACAAGTCGGAACAAGTCGGTACAAGTCGGGACAAGTCGGAACAAGTTGGGACAATCCGGGACAAGTCGGGACAAGTCGGTACAAGTTGGGACAATCCGGGACAAGTCGGGACAAGTCTGGACAAGTCGAGACAAGTCGGGACAAGTCAGTACAAGTCGGGACATGGCGTGACAAGTTAGAACAAGTCAGAACAAGTCGGGACAAGTTTGGACAATCTGGGACAGGTCGGGACAAGTCGGTACAAGTCTGGACAAGTCGAGACAAGTCGGTTGGGTTCGGGAAAAGTTTGGACAATACTGGACACGTTGGGACAAGTCGGTACAAGTTGGGACAATCGGGGTCAAGTCGGGACAAGTCGGTACAAATCGGGACAAGTCGGTACAAGTCAAGACAAGTCGGAAGAAGTCGGGACAAGGTTGGACAATCCGGGACAAGTCGGGACAAGTCGGTACAAGTCGGGACAAGTTTGGACAATCCGGGACATGTCAGGACCAGTCGGTACAAGTCGGGACAAGTTTGGACAAACCAGGACAAGTCGGGATAAGTCGGTACAAGTTGGGACAAGTCGGGACAAGTCTGGACAAGTCGGGACAAGTCGAGACAAGTCGGAAGAAGTCGGGACAAGGTTGGACAAACCGGGACAAGTCGGGACAAGTCGGGACAAGTCGGGACAAGTCGGTACAAGTCGGGACAAGTCGGAACAAGTCGGGACAAGTTTGGACAAACCAGGACAAGTCGGGACAAGTCGGGACAAGTCGGGACAAGTCGGTACAAGTTGGGACAAGTCGGGACAAGTCAGGACAAGTCGGAAAAAGTCGAAAGAAGTCGGGACAAGTCAGGACAAGTCGGGACAAGTCGGGACAAGTCGGGACAAGTCGGGATAAGACGTGACATGTCAGAACAAGTCGGGACAAATCGGGACAAGTCGGGACAAGTGTAGACAAGTCGGGACAAGTCAGGACAAGTCGAGAAATGTCGGGACAAGTTTGGACAATAAGGGACAAGTCGGGACAAGTTTGGACAATAAGGGACAAGTCAGGACAAGTTGGTACAAGTCGGTACAAGTCGGTACAAGTCGGGACAAGTTTGGACAATCCAAGACAAGTCGTGACAAGTCAGGACAAGTCCGAACAAGTCGGGACAAGTTAGGACAAGTCGGTACAAGTCGGGATAAGTCGTGACAAGTCAGGACAAGTCAGGACAAGTCGGGACAAGTCAGGACAAGTCGGGACAAGTCGGGACAAGTCGGGATAAGTCGTAACAAGTCAGGACAAGTCAGGACAAGTCGAGACAAGTCAGGACAAGTCGGGACAAGTCGGGACAAGTCGGGACAAGTTTGGACAATCTGGGACAGGTCGGGACAAGTCGGTACAAGTCTGGACAAGTCATGACAAGTCAGTTCAAGTCGGGAAAAGTTTGGACAATACGGGACACGTTGGGACAAGTCGGGACAAGTCGGTACAAGTCGGGACAATCCACGACAAGTCGGTACAAGTCGGTACAAGTCGGGACATGTTTGGACAATCCGGGACAAGTCGAGACAAGTCGGGATAAGTCGTGACAAGTCATGACAAGTCAGGACAAGTCGGGACAAGTCAGGACAAGTCGGGACAAGTCGGGACAAGTCGGGATAAGTCGTGACAAGTCAGGACAAGTCAGGACAAGTCGGGACAAGTCAGGACAAGTCGGGACAAGTCGGGACAAGTCGGGACAAGTTTGGACAATCTGGGACAGGTCGGGACAAGTCGGTACAAGTCTGGACAAGTCATGACAAGTCAGTTCAAGTCGGGAAAAGTTTGGACAATACGGGACACGTTGGGACAAGTCGGAACAAGTCGGTACATGTTTGGACAATCCGGGACAAGTCGAGACAAGTCGGGACAAGTCAGGACAAGTCAGAACAAGTCAGGACATGTCTGGACAAGACGCGACAGGTCGGGACAAGTCGGTACAAGTCAGGACAAGTTTGGACAATCCGGGACAATTCGGGACAAGTCGGGACAAGTCAAGACAGGTCGGTACAAGTCGGGACAAGTCGGAACAAGTCGGGACGAGTTGGGACAAGTTAGGACAAGTCAGGACAAGTCAAGACAAGTCGGGATGAGTCGAGACAAGTTGGGACAAGTCGGGACAATTCGGGACAGGTCGGGACAAGTCCGGACAGGTCGGGACAAGACGTGACAAATCAGAACAAGTAGGGAAAAGTCGAGACAAGTCGGGACAAATCGAATCAAGTCATGACAAGTCGAAAAAAGTCGAAAGAAGTCGGGACAAGTCAGGACAAGTCGGGACAAGTCGGGACAAGTCGAGACAAGTGGGGACAAGTTGGGATAAGACGTGACGTGTCAGAACAAGTCGAGACAAGTTGGGACAAGTCGAGACAAGTCGGGACAAGTCAGGACAAGTCGAGAAATGTCGGGACAAGTTTGGACAATAAGGGACAAGTCGGGACAAGTTTGGAAAATAAGGGACAATTCGGGACAAGTCGGTACTAGTCGGGACAAGTCGGTACAAGTCGGGACAAGTTTGGACAATCCAAGAAAAGTTAGGACAAGTCGGAACAAGTTGGTACAAGTCGGGACATGTTTGGACAACCTGGGACAAGTCGTGACAAGTCAGGACAAGTCGAAACAAGTCGAAACAAAACGGGACAAGTCGGGACAAGTCAGGACAAGTCAGAACAAGTCAGGACAAGTTAGGACAAGTCAGGACAAGTCGGGACAAGTCGGGACAAGTCGGGACAAGTTTGGACAATCTGGGACAGGTCGGGACAAGTCGGTACAAGTCTGGACAAGTCGGGACAAGTCGGTTCAAGTCGGTTCAAGTCGGGAAAAATTTTGGACAATACGGGACACGTTGGGACAAGTCGGTACAAGTTGTGACAATCCGGGACAAGTCGGTACAAGTCGGGACAAGTCGGTTCAGGTTGGGACAAGTTTGGACAATCCGGGACAAGTCGAGACGAGTCGGGACAAGTCGGGACAGGTCGGGACAAGTCGGTACAAGTCTGGACAAGTCGGTTCAATTCGACACAAGTCGGGACATGGCGTGACAAGTTAGAACAAGTCAGAACAAGCCGGGACAAGTCGGGACAAGTCTGGACAAGTCGAGACAAGTCGGGACAAGTCAGTACAAGTCGGGACATGGCGTGACAAGTTAGAACAAGTCAGAACAATCTGGGACTAGTCGGGACAAGTCGGAACAAGTCAGGACAAGTCGGGACATGGCGTGACAAGTTAGAACAAGTCAGAACAAGCCGGAACAATTTGGGACAAGTTAGAACAAGTCAGAACAAGCCGGGACAAGTCGGGACAAGTCGGAACAAGTCAGGACAAGTCGAGACATGGCGTGACAAGTTAGAACAAGTCAGAACAAGCCGGAACAATTTGGGACAAGTTAGAACAAGTCAGAACAAGCCGGGACAAGTCGGTACAAGTCGGGACAAGTCGGAACAAGTCGGGACGAGTTGGGACAAGTTGGGACAAGTCAGGACAAGTCAGGACAAGTCGGGATAAGTCGGGACAAGTCGGGACAAGTCGGGACAAGTCGGAACAAGTCGGGACATGTCGGGACAAGTTTGGACAATCTGGGACAGGTCAGGACAAGTCGGTACAAGTCTGGACAAGTCGGGACAAGTCGGTTCAAGTCGGGAAAAGTTTGGACAATACAGGACACGTTGGGACAAGTCGGTAAAAGTTGGGACAATCCGGGACAAGTCGGTACAAGTCAGGACAAGTCGGTACAAGTCGGGACAAGTTTGGACAATCCGGGACAAGTCGAGACAAGTCAGAACAAGTCGGGACATGTCGGGACAAAACGGTACAAGTGTGGACAAGTCGGTTCAAGTCGGGAAAAGTTTGGACAATACGGGACACGTTGGGACAAGTCGGTACAAGTTGGGACAATCCGGGACAAGTCGGGACAAGTCGGTACAAGTCGTGACATGTTTGGACAATCCGGGACAAGTCGAGACAAGTCGGGACAAGTCGGGACAAGTCGTGACAAGTCAGGACAAGTCAGAACAAGTCGGAACAAGTCAGGACAAGTCGGTACAAGTCGGGACAAGTCGTGACAAGTCAGGACAAGTCAGGACAAGTCGGGACAAGTCGGGACAAGTCGGGACAAGTCGGGACAAGTCGGGACAAGTCAGGACAAGTTTGGACAATCTGGGACAGGTCGGGACAAGTCGGTACAAGTCTGGACAAGTCGGGTCAAGTCGGTTCAAGTCGGGAAAAGTTTGGACAATACGGGACACGTTGGGACAAGTCGGGACAAGTCGGGACAAGTCGAAACAAGTTGGGACGAGTTAGGACAAGTCAGGACAAGTCAGAACAAGTCGGGACAAGTCAGGACAAGTCGGTACAAGTCGGGACAAGTCGTGACAAGTCAGGACAAGTCAGGACAAGTCGGGACAAGTCGGGACAAGTCGGTTCAAGTCGGGAAAAGTTGGGACAAGTCGGGACAAGTCAGGACAAGTCAGAACAAGTCGGGACAAGTCGGGACAAGTCGAAACAAGTTGGGACAAGTCGGAACAAGTCAGGACAAGTCAGAACAAGTCGGGACAAGTCAGGACAAGTCGGTACAAGTCGGGACAAGTCGTGACAAGTCAGCACAAGTCAGGACAAGTCGGGACAAGTCGGGACAAGTCGGTACAAGTCTGAACAAGTCGGGACAAGTCGGTTCAAGTCGGGACAAGTCGGTACAAGTCTGAACAAGTCGGGACAAGTCGGTTCAAGTCGGGAAAAGTTTGGACAATACGGGACACGTTGGGACAAGTCGGGACAAGTCGGGACAAGTCGGTACAAGTCGGGACAAGTTTGGACAAACCGGGACAAGTCGGGACAAGTCGGTACAAGTTGGGACAAGTCAGGACAAGTCAGGACAAGTCGGGACAAGTCGAGACAAGTCGGGACATATCGAAACAAGTCAGGACAAGTCGAAAAAAGTCGAAAGAAGTCGGGACAAGTCAGGACAAGTCGGGACAAGTCTGGATAAGACGTGACATGTCGGAACAATTCTGGACAAGTCAGGACAAGTCAGGACATGTCGGGACAAGTTTATACAATAAGTGACAAGTCGGGACAAGTTTGGACAATACGTTACACGTTGGGACAAGTCGGGACAAGTCTGGACAAGTTTGGACAATCCGGTACAAGTCGGGACAAGTCGGTACAAGTCAGGACGAGTCAAAACAAGTCAGGACAAGTCGGGACAAGTCGGGACAAGACGTGACAAGTCAGAACAAGTCGGGACAAGTCGGGACAAGTCGGGACAAGTCGGGACAAGTCGGGATAAGTCGGGACAAGTCGGTACAAGTCATGACAAGTCGGAACAAGTCGGGACGAGTTGGGACAAGTTAGGACAAGTCAGGACAAGTCAGGACAAGTCAGGACAAGTCGGGATAAGTCGGGACAAGTTGGGACAAGTCGGGACAATTCGGGACAGGTCGGGACAAGTCGTGACAAGTCAGGACAAGTCAATACAAGTCGAAAGAAGTCGAAACAAGTTGGGACAAGTCGGGACAAGTCAGAACAAGTCGGAACATGTCTGGACAAGACGGAACAAGTCGGGACAAGTCGGTACAAGTCAGGACAAATTTGGACAATCCGAGACAAGTCGGGACAAGTCGGTACAAGTCGGGACGAGTCGGAACAAGTCAGGACAAGTCGGGACAAGTCGAGACAAGTCGGGACAAATCGAATCAAGTCATGACAAGTCGAAAAAAGTCGAAAGAAGTCGGGACAAGTCAGGACAAGTCGGGACAAGTCGGGACAAGTCGAGACAAGTGGGGACAAGTTGGGATAAGACGTGACGTGTCAGAACAAGTCGGGACAAGTTGGGACAAGTCGAGACAAGTCGGGACAAGTCAGGACAAGTCGAGAAATGTCGGGACAAGTTTGGACAATAATGGACAAGTCGGGACAAGTTTGGACAATAAGGGACAATTCGGGACAAGTCGGTACTAGTCGGGACAAGTCAGTACAAGTCGGGACAAGTTTGGACAATCCAAGAAAAGTTGGGACAAGTCGGGACATGTTTGGACAACCTGGGACAAGTCGTGACAAGTCAGGACAAGTCGAAACAAGTCGAAACAAAACGGGACAAGTCGGGACAAGTCAGGACAAGTCAGAACAAGTCAGGACAAGTTAGGACAAGTCAGGACAAGTCGGGACAAGTCGGGACAAGTCGGGACAAGTTTATACAATCTGGGACAGGTCGGGACAAGTCGGTACAAGTCTGGACAAGTCGGGACAAGTCGGTTCAAGTCGGTTCAAGTCGGGAAAAGTTTGGACAATACGGGACACGTTGGGACAAGTCGGTACAAGTTGTGACAATCCGGGACAAGTCGGTACAAGTCGGGACAAGTCGGTACAAGTTGGGACAAGTTTGGACAATCCGGGACAAGTCGAGACGAGTCGGGACAAGTCGGGACAGGTCGGGACAAGTCGGTACAAGTCTGGACAAGTCGGTTCAAGTCGGAACAAGTCGGGACATGGCGTGACAAGTTAGAACAAGTCAGAACAAGCCGGGACAAGTCGGGACAAGTCTGGACAAGTCGAGACAAGTCGGGACAAGTCAGTACAAGTCGGGACATGGCGTGACAAGTTAGAACAAGTCAGAACAATCTGGGACAAGTCGGGACAAGTCGGAACAAGTCAGGACAAGTCGGGACATGGCGTGACAAGTTAGAACAAGTCAGAACAAGCCGGAACAATTTGGGACGAGTTAGAACAAGTCAGAACAAGCAGAGACAAGTCGGGACAAGTCGGAACAAGTCAGGACAAGTCGAGACATGGCGTGACAAGTTAGAACAAGTCAGAACAAGCCGGGACAAGTCGGGACAAGTCTGGACAAGTTGGGACAAGTCGGGACAAGTGAGAACAAGTCAAGACGAGTCGGGACAAGTCGGAACAAGTCAGGACAAGTCGGGACATGGCGTGATAAGTTAGAACAAGTCGGAACAAGTCGGTACAAGTCGGGACAGGTCGGGACAAGTCGGTACAAGTCGGGACAAGTCGGTACAAGTCGGGACAAGTTTGGACAAATCGAGACAAGTCGAGACAAGTCGGGACATATCGAAACAAGTCAGGACAAGTCGAAAAAAGTCGAAAGAAGTCGGAACAAGTCAGGACAAGTCGGGACAAGTCGGGATAAGCTTAGACATGTCGGAACTAGTCGGGACAAGTCGGGACAAGTCGGGACAAGTCGGGACAAGTCAGGACAAGTCAGGACATGTCGGGACAAGTTTGTACAATAAGTGACAAGTCGGGACAAGTTTGGACAATACGTTACACGTTGGGACAAGTCGGGACAAGTCTGGACAAGTTTGGACAATCCGGGACAAGTCGGGACAAGTCGGTAAAAGTCAGGACGAGTCAAAACAAGTCAGGACAAGTCGGGACAAGTCGGGACAAGACGTGACAAGTCAGAACAAGTCGGGACGAGTCGGGACAAGTCGGGACAAGTCGGGACAAGTCGGGACAAGTCGGGACAAGTCGGTACAAGTCATGACAAGTCGGAACAAGTCGGGACGAGTTGGGACAAGTTAGGACAAGTCAGGACAAGTCAGGACAAGTCAGGACAAGTCGGGATAAGTCGGGACAAGTTGGGACAAGTCGGGACAATTCGGGACAGGTCGGGACAAGTCGTGACAAGTCAGGACAAGTCAATACAAGTCGAAAGAAGTCGAAACAAGTTGGGACAAGTCGGGACAAGTCAGAACAAGTCGGAACATGTCTGGACAAGACGGAACAAGTCGGGACAAGTCGGTACAAGTCGGGACAAGTTTGGACAATCCGGGACAAGTCGGGACAAGTCGGTACAAGTCAGGACGAGTCAAAACAAGTCAGGACAAGTCGGGACAAGTCGGGACAAGACGTGACAAGTCAGAACAAGTCGGGACAAGTTGGGACAAGTCGAAACAAGTCGGGACAAGTCGGGACAAGTCAAGACAAGTCGGTACAAGTCGGGACAAGTCGGAACAAGTCGGGACGAGTTGGGACAAGTTAGGACAAGTCAGGACAAGTCAGGACAAGTCAGGACAAGTCGGGATAAGTCGGGACAAGTTGGGACAAGTCGGGACAATTCGGGACAGGTCAGGACAAGTCCGGCAGGTCGGGACAATACGTGACAAATCAGAACAAGTAGGGACAAGTCGAGACAAGTCGGGACAAGTCGGGACAAGTCGGGACAAGTCGGTTAAAGTCGGGACAAGTCGGCACAAGTCGGGAAAAGTTTGGACAAACCGGGACAAGTCGGGACAAGTCGGTACAAGTAGGGACAAGTCGGTACAAGTCAGGACAAGTCGGGACAAGTCGAGACAAGTCGGGACAAATCGAATCAAGTCATGACAAGTCGAAAAAAGTCGAAAGAAGTCGGGACAAGTCAGGACAAGTCGGGACAAGTCGGGACAAGTCGGGACAAGTGGGGACAAGTCGGGATAAGACGTGACGTGTCAGAACAAGTCGGGACAAGTCGGGACAAGTCGGGACATGTCGGGACAAGTCAGGACAAGTCGAGAAATGTCGGGATAAGTTTGGACAATAAGGGACAAGTCGGAACAAGTTGGTACAAGTCGGGACATGTTTGGACAACCTGGGACAAGTCGTGACAAGTCAGGACAAGTCGAAACAAGTCGAAACAAAACGGGACAAGTCAGGACATGTCGGGACAAGTTTGTACAATAAGTGACGTGTCGGGACAAGTTTGGACAATAAGGGACAAGTCGGGACAAGTCGGTTTAAGTCGGGACAAGTCGGTACAAGTCGGGACAAGTTAGGACAATCCGGGACAAGTCGAGACAAGTCGGGACAAGTCGATACAAGTCAGGACAAGTCGGGACATGGCGTGACAAGTTAGAACAAGTCGGAACAAGTCGGTACAAGTCGGGACAAGTCGGGACAAGTCGGTACAAGTCGGGACAAGTCGGTACAAGTCGGGACAAGTTTGGACAAACCGGGACAAGTCGGGACAAGTCGGTACAAGTCGAGACATATCGAAACAAGTCAGGACAAGTCGAACAAAGTCGAAAGAAGTCGGGACAAGTCAGGACAAGTCGGGACAAGTCGGGATAAGATTAGACATGTCGGAACAAGTCGGGACAAGTCAGGACAAGTCGGGACATGTCGGGACAAGTTTGGACAATCCGGGACAAGTCGAGACAAGTCGGGACAAGTCGATACAAGTCAGGACAAGTCGGGACATGGCGTGACAAGTTAGAACAAGTCGGAACAAGTCGGTACAAGTCGGGACAAGTCGGGACAAGTCGGTACAAGTCGGGACAAGTCGGTACAAGTCGGGACAAGTTTGGACAAACCGGGACAAGTCGGGACAAGTCGGTACAAGTTGGGACAAGTCGAGACATATCGAAACAAGTCAGGACAAGTCGAACAAAGTCGAAAGAAGTCGGGACAATTCAGGACAAGTCGGGACAAGTCGGTACAAGTCGGGACAAGTTTGGACAAACCGGGACAAGTCGGGACAAGTCGGTACAAGTTGGTACAAGTCGGGACAAGCCAGGACAAGTCGGGACAAGTCGAGAGAAGTCGGGACATATCGAAACAAGTCAGGACAAGTCGAAAAAAGTCGAAAGAAGTCGGGACAAGTCAGGACAAGTCGGGACAAGTCGGGATAAAATTAGACATGTCGGAACAAGTCGGGACAAGTCGGGACAAGTCGGTTCAAGTCGGAACAAGTCGGGACATGGCCTGACAAGTTAGAACAAGTCAGAACAAGCCGGGACAAGTCGGGACAAGTCAGTATAAGTCAGGACATGGCGTGACAAGTAAGAACAAGTCAGAACAAGCCGGGACAAGTTGGGACAAGTCTGGACAAGTCGGGACAAGTCGGGACAAGTGAGAACAAGTCAACACGAGTCAGGACAAGTCGGAACAAGTCAGGACAAGTCGGGACATGGCGTGACAAGTTAGAACAAGTCGGAACAAGTCGGTACAAGTCGGGACAAGTCGGGACAAGTCGGTACAAGTCGGGACAAGTCGGTACAAGTCGGGACAAGTTTGGACAAACCGGGACAAGTCGGTACAAGTTGGGACAAGTCGAGACATATCGAAACAAGTCAGGACAAGTCGAACAAAGTCGAAAGAAGTCGGGACAAGTCGGGACAAGTCGGGACAAGTGAGAACAAGTCAACACGAGTCGGGACAAGTCGGAACAAGTCAGGACAAGTCGGGACATGGCGTGACAAGTTAGAACAAGTCGGAACAAGTCGGTACAAGTCGGGACAAGTCGGGACAAGTCGGTACAAGTCGGGACAAGTCGGTACAAGTCGGGACAAGTTTGGACAAACCGGGACAAGTCGGGACAAGTCGGTACAAGTTGGGACAAGTCGAGACATATCGAAACAAGTCAGGACAAGTCGAACAAAGTCGAAAGGAGTCGGGACAAGTCAGGACAAGTCGGGACAAGTCGGGATAAGTTTAGACATGTCGGAACAAGTCGGGACAAGTCGGGACAAGTCGGGACAAGTCGGGACAAGTCAGGACAATTCGGGACAAGTCGGTACAAGTCGGGACAAGTTTGGACAAACCGGGACAAGTCGGGACAAGTCGGTACAAGTTGGTACAAGTCGGGACAAGCCAGGACAAGTCGGGACAAGTCGAGAGAAGTCGGGACATATCGAAACAAGTCAGGACAAGTCGAAACAAGTCGAAAGAAGTCGGGACAAGTCAGGACAAGTCGGGACAAGTCGGGATAAAATTAGACATGTCGGAACAAGTCGGGACAAGTCGGGACAAGTCGGGACAAGTAGGGACAAGTCAGGACAAGTCAGGACATGTCGGGACAAGTTTGTACAATAAGTGACGAGTCGGGACAAGTTTGGACAATAAGGGACAAGTCGGGACAAGTCGGTTTAAGTCGGGACAAGTCGGTACAAGTCGGGACAAGTTAGGACAATCCGGGACAAGTCGAGACAAGTCGAGACAAGTCGGGACAAGTCGATACAAGTCAGGACAAGTCGGGACATGGCGTGACAAGTTAGAACAAGTCGGAACAAGTCGGTACAAGTCGGGACAAGTCGGGACAAGTCGGTACAAGTCGGGACAAGTCGGTACAAGTCGGGACAAGTTTGGACAAACCGGGACAAGTCGGGACAAGTCGGTACAAGTCGAGACATATCGAAACAAGTCAGGACAAGTCGAACAAAGTCGAAAGAAGTCGGGACAAGTCAGGACAAGTCGGGACAAGTCGGGATAAGATTAGACATGTCGGAACAAGTCGGGACAAGTCAGGACAAGTCGGGACAAGTCGGGACAAGTCGGGACAAGTCAGGACATGTCGGGACAAGATTGTACAATAAGTGACAAGTCGGGACAAGTTTGTACAATAAGTGACAAGTCGGGACAAGTTTGGACAATATGGGACACGTTGGGACAAGTCGGGACAAGTCTGGACAAGTCGGGACAAGTCGGGACAAGTCGGTACAAGTCGGGACAAGTCGGTACAAGTCGGGACAAGTTTGGACAAACCGGGACAAGTCGGGACTAGTTTGGACAATCTGGGACAGGTCGGGACAAGTCGGTACAAGTCTGGACAAGTCATGACAAGTCAGTTCAAGTCGGGAAAAGTTTGGACAATACGGGACACGTTGGGACAAGTCGGGACAAGTCGGTACAAGTCGGGACAATCCGCGACAAGTCGGTACAAGTCGGTACAAGTCGGGACATGTTTGGACAATCCGGGACAAGTCGAGACAAGTCGGGACAAGTCAGGACAAGTCAGAACAAGTCAGGACATGTCTGGACAAGACGCGACAGGTCGGGACAAGTCGGTACAAGTCAGGACAAGTCAGAACAAGTCAGGACATGTCTGGACAAGACGCGACAGGTCGGGACAAGTCGGTACAAGTCAGGACAAGTTTGGACAATCCGGGACAATTCGGGACAAGTCGGGACAAGTCAAGACAAGTCGGTACAAGTCGGGACAAGTCGGAACAAGTCGGGACGAGTTGGGACAAGTTAGGACAAGTCAGGACAAGTTTGGACAATCCGGGACAATTCGGGACAAGTCGGGACAAGTCAAGACAAGTCGGTACAAGTCGGGACAAGTCGGGACAAGTCAGGACATGTCGGGACAAGATTGTACAATAAGTGACAAGTCGGGACAAGTTTGTACAATAAGTGACAAGTCGGGACAAGTTTGGACAATATGGGACACGTTGGGACAAGTCGGGACAAGTCTGGACAAGTCGGGACAAGTCGGGACAAGTCGGTACAAGTCGGGACAAGTCGGTACAAGTCGGGACAAGTTTGGACAAACCGGGACAAGTCGGGACTAGTTTGGACAATCTGGGACAGGTCGGGACAAGTCGGTACAAGTCTGGACAAGTCATGACAAGTCAGTTCAAGTCGGGAAAAGTTTGGACAATACGGGACACGTTGGGACAAGTCGGGACAAGTCGGTACAAGTCGGGACAATCCGCGACAAGTCGGTACAAGTCGGTACAAGTCGGGACATGTTTGGACAATCCGGGACAAGTCGAGACAAGTCGGGACAAGTCAGGACAAGTCAGAACAAGTCAGGACATGTCTGGACAAGACGCGACAGGTCGGGACAAGTCGGTACAAGTCAGGACAAGTTTGGACAATCCGGGACAATTCGGGACAAGTCGGGACAAGTCAAGACAAGTCGGTACAAGTCGGGACAAGTCGGAACAAGTCGGGACGAGTTGGGACAAGTTAGGACAAGTCAGGACAAGTCAAGACAAGTCGGGATGAGTCGAGACAAGTTGGGACAAGTCGGGACAATTCGGGACAGGTCGGGACAAGTCCGGACAGGTCGGGACAAGACGTGACAAATCAGAACAAGTAGGGAAAAGTCGAGACAAGTCGAGACAAATCGAATCAAGTCATGACAAGTCGAAAAAAGTCGAAAGAAGTCGGGACAAGTCAGGACAAGTCGGGACAAGTCGGGACAAGTCGAGACAAGTGGGGACAAGTTGGGATAAGACGTGACGTGTCAGAACAAGTCGAGACAAGTTGGGACAAGTCGAGACAAGTCGGGACAAGTCAGGACAAGTCGAGAAATGTCGGGACAAGTTTGGACAATAAGGGACAAGTCGGGACAAGTTTGGAAAATAAGGGACAATTCGGGACAAGTCGGTACTAGTCGGGACAAGTCGGTACAAGTCGGGACAAGTTTGGACAATCCAAGAAAAGTTAGGACAAGTCGGAACAAGTTGGTACAAGTCGGGACATGTTTGGACAACCTGGGACAAGTCGTGACAAGTCAGGACAAGTCGAAACAAGTCGAAACAAAACGGGACAAGTCGGGACAAGTCAGGACAAGTCAGAACAAGTCAGGACAAGTTAGGACAAGTCAGGACAAGTCGGGACAAGTCGGGACAAGTCGGGACAAGTTTGGACAATCTGGGACAGGTCGGGACAAGTCGGTACAAGTCTGGACAAGTCTGGACAAGTCGGTTCAAGTCGGTTCAAGTCGGGAAAAATTTTGGACAATACGGGACACGTTGGGACAAGTCGGTACAAGTTGTGACAATCCGGGACAAGTCGGTACAAGTCGGGACAAGTCGGTTCAGGTTGGGACAAGTTTGGACAATCCGGGACAAGTCGAGACGAGTCGGGACAAGTCGGGACAGGTCGGGACAAGTCGGTACAAGTCTGGACAAGTCGGTTCAATTCGGAACAAGTCGGGACATGGCGTGACAAGTTAGAACAAGTCAGAACAAGCCGGGACAAGTCGGGACAAGTCTGGACAAGTCGAGACAAGTCGGGACAAGTCAGTACAAGTCGGGACATGGCGTGACAAGTTAGAACAAGTCAGAACAATCTGGGACTAGTCGGGACAAGTCGGAACAAGTCAGGACAAGTCGGGACATGGCGTGACAAGTTAGAACAAGTCAGAACAAGCCGGAACAATTTGGGACAAGTTAGAACAAGTCAGAACAAGCCGGGACAAGTCGGGACAAGTCGGAACAAGTCAGGACAAGTCGAGACATGGCGTGACAAGTTAGAACAAGTCAGAACAAGCCGGGACAAGTCGGGACAAGTCTCGACAAGTTGGGACAAGTCGGAACAAGTGAGAACAAGTCAAGACGAGTCGGGACAAGTCGAAACAAGTCAGGACAAGTCGGGACATAAACGTGACAAGTTAGAACAAGTCGGAACAAGTCGGTACAAGTCGGGACAAGTCGGGACAAGTCGGTACAGGTCGGGACAAGTCGGTACAAGTCGGGACAAGTTTGGACAAACCGGGACAAGTCGGGACAAGTCGGTACAAGTTGGGACAAGTCGAGACAAGTCGAGACAAGTCGGGACATATCGAAACAAGTCAGGTCAAGTCGAAAAAAGTCGAAAGAAGTCGGAACAAGTCAGGACAAGTCGGGACAAGTCGGGATAAGATTAGACATGTCGGAACAAGTCGGGACAAGTCGGGACAAGTCGGGACAAGTCGGGACAAGTCGGGACAAGTCGGGACAAGTCAGGACATGTCGGGACAAGTTTGTACAATAAGTGACAAGTCGGGACAAGTTTGGACAATACGTTACACGTTGGGACAAGTCGGGACAAGTCTGGAAAAGTTTGGACAATCCGGGACAAGTCGGGACAAATCGGTACAAGTCAGGACGAGTCAAAACAAGTCAATACAAGTCGGGACAAGTCGGGACAAGACGTGACAAGTCAGAACAAGTCGGGACAAGTCGGGACAAGTCGGGACAAGTCGAGACAAGTCGGGACAAGTCGGGACAAGTCGGGACAAGTCGGTACAAGTCGGGACAAGTCGGAACAAGTCGGGACGAGTTGGGACAAGTTGGGACAAGTCAGGACAAGTCAGGACAAGTCGGGATAAGTCGGGACAAGTTGGGACAAGTCGGGACAATTCGGGACAGGTCGGGACAAGTCGTGACAAGTCAGGACAAATCAATACAAGTCGAAACAAGTCGAAACAAGTTGGGACAAGTCGGGACAATTCAGAACAAGTCGGAACATGTCTGGACAAGACGGAACAAGTCGGGACAAGCCGGTACAAGTCGGGACAAGTTTGGACAATCCATGACAAGTCGGGACAAGTCGGGACAAGTCAAGACAAGTCGGTACAAGTCGGGACAAGTCGGAACAAGTCGGGACGAGTTGGGACAAGTTAGGACAAGTCAGGACAAGTCAGGACAAGTCAGGACAAGTCAGGACAAGTCGGAATAAGTCGGGACAAGTTGGGACAAGTCGGGACAATTCGGGACAGGTCAGGACAAGTCCGGACAGGTCGGGACAAGACGTGACAAATCAGAACAAGTAGGGACAAGTCGAGACAAGTCGGGACAAGTCGGGACAAGTCGGGACAAGTCGGTTAAAGTCGGGACAAGTCGGTACAAGTCGGGAAAAGTTTGGACAAACCGGGACAAGTCGGGACAAGTCGGTACAAGTTGGGACAAGTCGGTACAAGTCAGGACAATTCGGGACAAGTCGAGACAAGTCGGGACAAATCGAATCAAGTCATGACAAGTCGAAAAAAGTCGAAAGAAGTCGGGACAAGTCAGGACAAGTCGGGACAAGTCGGGACAAGTCGGGACAAGTGGGGACAAGTCGGGATAAGACGTGACGTGTCAGAACAAGTCGGGACAAGTCGGGACAAGTCGGGACAAGTCGGGACAAGTCAGGACAAGTCGAGAAATGTCGGGATAAGTTTGGACAATAAGGGACAAGTCGGGACAAGTTTGGACAATAAGGGAGAATTCGGGACAAGTCGGTACTAGTCGGGACAAGTCAGTACAAGTCGGGACAAGTTTGGACAATCCAAGAAAAGTTGGGACAAGTCGGAACAAGTTGGTACAAGTCGGGACATGTTTGGACAACCTGGGACAAGTTGTGACAAGTAAGGACAAGACAGGACAAGTCGAAACAAGTCGAAACAAGTCGGGACAAGTCGGGACAAGTTTGGACAATAAGGGACAAGTCGGGACAAGTTTGGACAAGTCAGGACAAGTCGAAACAAGTCGAAACAAAACGGGACAAGTCGGGACAAGTCAGGACAAGTCAGAACAAGTCGGGACAAGTTAGGACAAGTCGGTACAAGTCGGGACAAGTCGTGACAAGTCAGGACAAGTCGGGACAAGTCGGGACAAGTCAGAACAAGTTTGGACAATCTGGGACAGGTCGGGACAAGTCGGTACAAGTCTGGACAAGTCGGGACAAGTCGGTTCAAGTCGGGAGAAGTTTGGACAATACGGAACACGTTGGGACAAGTCGGTACAAGTTGTGACAATCCGGGACAAGTCGGTACAAGTCGGGACAAGTCGGTACAAGTTGGGACAAGTTTGGACAATCCGGGACAAGTCGAGACAAGTCGGGACAAGTCATGACAAGTCGAAACAAGTCGAAACAAGTTGGGACAAGTCAGAACAAGTCGGAACATGTCTGGACAAGACGTTACAAGTCGGGACAAGTCGGTACAAGTCAGGACAAGTTTGGACAATCTGGGACAAGTCGGGACAAGTCGGTACAAGTCAGGACAAGTCAGAACAAGTCGGGACAAGTCGGGACAAGTCGAAACAAGTTGGGACAAGTCGGAACAAGTCAGGACAAGTCAGAACAAGTCGGGACAAGTCAGGACAAGTCGGTACAAGTCGGGACAAGTCGTGACAAGTCAGCACAAGTCAGGACAAGTCGGGACAAGTCGGGACAAGTCGGTACAAGTCTGAACAAGTCGGGACAAGTCGGTTCAAGTCGGGACAAGTCGGTACAAGTCTGAACAAGTCGGGACAAGTCGGTTCAAGTCGGGAAAAGTTTGGACAATACGGGACACGTTGGGACAAGTCGGGACAAGTCGGGACAAGTCGGTACAAGTCGGGACAAGTTTGGACAAACCGGGACAAGTCGGGACAAGTCGGTACAAGTTGGGACAAGTCAGGACAAGTCAGGACAAGTCGGGACAAGTCGAGACAAGTCGGGACATATCGAAACAAGTCAGGACAAGTCGAAAAAAGTCGAAAGAAGTCGGGACAAGTCAGGACAAGTCGGGACAAGTCTGGATAAGACGTGACATGTCGGAACAATTCTGGACAAGTCAGGACAAGTCAGGACATGTCGGGACAAGTTTATACAATAAGTGACAAGTCGGGACAAGTTTGGACAATACGTTACACGTTGGGACAAGTCGGGACAAGTCTGGACAAGTTTGGACAATCCGGTACAAGTCGGGACAAGTCGGTACAAGTCAGGACGAGTCAAAACAAGCCAGGACAAGTCGGGACAAGTCGGGACAAGACGTGACAAGTCAGAACAAGTCGGGACAAGTCGGGACAAGTCGGGACAAGTCGGGACAAGTCGGGATAAGTCGGGACAAGTCGGTACAAGTCATGACAAGTCGGAACAAGTCGGGACGAGTTGGGACAAGTTAGGACAAGTCAGGACAAGTCAGGACAAGTCAGGACAAGTCGGGATAAGTCGGGACAAGTTGGGACAAGTCGGGACAATTCGGGACAGGTCGGGACAAGTCGTGACAAGTCAGGACAAGTCAATACAAGTCGAAAGAAGTCGAAACAAGTTGGGACAAGTCGGGACAAGTCAGAACAAGTCGGAACATGTCTGGACAAGACGGAACAAGTCGGGACAAGTCGGTACAAGTCAGGACAAATTTGGACAATCCGAGACAAGTCGGGACAAGTCGGTACAAGTCGGGACGAGTCGGAACAAGTCAGGACAAGTCGGGACAAGTCGAGACAAGTCGGGACAAATCGAATCAAGTCATGACAAGTCGAAAAAAGTCGAAAGAAGTCGGGACAAGTCAGGACAAGTCGGGACAAGTCGGGACAAGTCGAGACAAGTGGGGACAAGTTGGGATAAGACGTGACGTGTCAGAACAAGTCGGGACAAGTTGGGACAAGTCGAGACAAGTCGGGACAAGTCAGGACAAGTCGAGAAATGTCGGGACAAGTTTGGACAATAATGGACAAGTCGGGACAAGTTTGGACAATAAGGGACAATTCGGGACAAGTCGGTACTAGTCGGGACAAGTCAGTACAAGTCGGGACAAGTTTGGACAATCCAAGAAAAGTTGGGACAAGTCGGGACATGTTTGGACAACCTGGGACAAGTCGTGACAAGTCAGGACAAGTCGAAACAAGTCGAAACAAAACGGGACAAGTCGGGACAAGTCAGGACAAGTCAGAACAAGTCAGGACAAGTTAGGACAAGTCAGGACAAGTCGGGACAAGTCGGGACAAGTCGGAACAAGTTTGGACAATCTGGGACAGGTCGGGACAAGTCGGTACAAGTCTGGACAAGTCGGGACAAGTCGGTTCAAGTCGGTTCAAGTCGGGAAAAGTTTGGACAATACGGGACACGTTGGGACAAGTCGGTACAAGTTGTGACAATCCGGGACAAGTCGGTACAAGTCGGGACAAGTCGGTACAAGTTGGGACAAGTTTGGACAATCCGGGACAAGTCGAGACGAGTCGGGACAAGTCGGGACAGGTCGGGACAAGTCGGTACAAGTCTGGACAAGTCGGTTCAAGTCGGAACAAGTCGGGACATGGCGTGACAAGTTAGAACAAGTCAGAACAAGCCGGGACAAGTCGGGACAAGTCTGGACAAGTCGAGACAAGTCGGGACAAGTCAGTACAAGTCGGGACATGGCGTGACAAGTTAGAACAAGTCAGAACAATCTGGGACAAGTCGGGACAAGTCGGAACAAGTCAGGACAAGTCGGGACATGGCGTGACAAGTTAGAACAAGTCAGAACAAGCCGGAACAATTTGGGACGAGTTAGAACAAGTCAGAACAAGCAGAGACAAGTCGGGACAAGTCGGAACAAGTCAGGACAAGTCGAGACATGGCGTGACAAGTTAGAACAAGTCAGAACAAGCCGGGACAAGTCGGGACAAGTCTGGACAAGTTGGGACAAGTCGGGACAAGTGAGAACAAGTCAAGACGAGTCGGGACAAGTCGGAACAAGTCAGGACAAGTCGGGACATGGCGTGACAAGTTAGAACAAGTCGGAACAAGTCGGTACAAGTCGGGACAGGTCGGGACAAGTCGGTACAAGTCGGGACAAGTCGGTACAAGTCGGGACAAGTTTGGACAAATCGAGACAAGTCGAGACAAGTCGGGACATATCGAAACAAGTCAGGACAAGTCGAAAACAGTCGAAAGAAGTCGGAACAAGTCAGGACAAGTCGGGACAAGTCGGGATAAGCTTAGACATGTCGGAACTAGTCGGGACAAGTCGGGACAAGTCGGGACAAGTCGGGACAAGTCAGGACAAGTCAGGACATGTCGGGACAAGTTTGTACAATAAGTGACAAGTCGGGACAAGTTTGGACAATACGTTACACGTTGGGACAAGTCGGGACAAGTCTGGACAAGTTTGGACAATCCGGGACAAGTCGGGACAAGTCGGTAAAAGTCAGGACGAGTCAAAACAAGTCAGGACAAGTCGGGACAAGTCGGGACAAGACGTGACAAGTCAGAACAAGTCGGGACAAGTCGGGACAAGTCGGGACAAGTCGGGACAAGTCGGGACAAGTCGGGACAAGTCGGGACAAGTCGGTACAAGTCATGACAAGTCGGAACAAGTCGGGACGAGTTGGGACAAGTTAGGACAAGTCAGGACAAGTCAGGACAAGTCAGGACAAGTCGGGATAAGTCGGGACAAGTTGGGACAAGTCGGGACAATTCGGGACAGGTCGGGACAAGTCGTGACAAGTCAGGACAAGTCAATACAAGTCGAAAGAAGTCGAAACAAGTTGGGACAAGTCGGGACAAGTCAGAACAAGTCGGAACATGTCTGGACAAGACGGAACAAGTCGGGACAAGTCGGTACAAGTCGGGACAAGTTTGGACAATCCGGGACAAGTCGGGACAAGTCGGTACAAGTCAGGACGAGTCAAAACAAGTCAGGACAAGTCGGGACAAGTCGGGACAAGACGTGACAAGTCAGAACAAGTCGGGACAAGTTGGGACAAGTCGAAACAAGTCGGGACAAGTCGGGACAAGTCAAGACAAGTCGGTACAAGTCGGGACAAGTCGGAACAAGTCGGGACGAGTTGGGACAAGTTAGGACAAGTCAGGACAAGTCAGGACAAGTCAGGACAAGTCGGGATAAGTCGGGACAAGTTGGGACAAGTCGGGACAATTCGGGACAGGTCAGGACAAGTCCGGACAGGTCGGGACAATACGTGACAAATCAGAACAAGTAGGGACAAGTCGAGACAAGTCGGGACAAGTCGGGACAAGTCGGGACAAGTCGGTTAAAGTCGGGACAAGTCGGCACAAGTCGGGAAAAGTTTGGACAAACCGGGACAAGTCGGGACAAGTCGGTACAAGTAGGGACAAGTCGGTACAAGTCAGGACAAGTCGGGACAAGTCGAGACAAGTCGGGACAAATCGAATCAAGTCATGACAAGTCGAAAAAAGTCGAAAGAAGTCGGGACAAGTCAGGACAAGTCGGGACAAGTCGGGACAAGTCGGGACAAGTGGGGACAAGTCGGGATAAGACGTGACGTGTCAGAACAAGTCGGGACAAGTCGGGACAAGTCGGGACATGTCGGGACAAGTCAGGACAAGTCGAGAAATGTCGGGATAAGTTTGGACAATAAGGGACAAGTCGGAACAAGTTGGTACAAGTCGGGACATGTTTGGACAACCTGGGACAAGTCGTGACAAGTCAGGACAAGTCGAAACAAGTCGAAACAAAACGGGACAAGTCGGGACAAGTCAGGACAAGTCAGAACAAGTCAGGACAAGTTAGGACAAGTCAGGACAAGTCGGGACAAGTCGGGACAAGTCGGGACAAGTTTGGACAATCTGGGACAGGTCGGGACAAGTCGGTACAAGTCTGGACAAGTCGGGACAAGTCGGGACAGGTCGGGACAAGTCGGTACAAGTCTGGACAAGTCGGTTCAAGTCGGAACAAGTCGGGACATGGCGTGACAAGTTAGAACAAGTCAGAACAAGCCGGGACAAGTCGGGACAGGTCTGGACAAGTCGAGACAAGTCGGGACATGGCGTGACAAGTTAGAACAAGTCAGAGCAAGCCGGAACAATTTGGGACAAGTAAGAACAAGTCAGAACAAGCCGGGACAAGTCGGGACAAGTCGGAACAAGTCAGGACAAGTCGAGACATGGCGTGACAAGTTAGATCAAGTCAGAACAAGCCGGGACAAGTCGGGACAAGTCTGGACAAGTCGGGACATGGCGTGACAAGTTAGAACAAGTCGGAACAAGTCGGTACACGTCGGGACATGTTTGGACAACCTGGGACAAGTCGTGACAAGTCAGGACAAGTCGAAACAAGTCGAAACAAAACGGGACAAGTCGGGACAAGTCAGGACAAGTCAGAACAAGTCAGGACAAGTTAGGACAAGTCAGGACAAGTCGGGACAAGTCGGGACAAGTCGGGACAAGTTTGGACAATCTGGGACAGGTCGGGACAAGTCGGTACAAGTCTGGACAAGTCGGGACAAGTCGGTTCAAGTCGGGAAAAGTTTGGACAATACGGGACACGTTGGGACAAGTCGGTACAAGTTGTGACAATCCGGGACAAGTCGGTACAAGTCGGTACAAGTTGGGACAAGTTTAAACAATCCGGGACAAGTCGAGACAAGTCGGGACAAGTCGGGACAGGTCGGGACAAGTCGGTACAAGTCTGGACAAGTCGGTTCAAGTCGGAACAAGTCGGGACATGGCGTGACAAGTTAGAACAAGTCAGAACAAGCCGGGACAAGTCGGGACAGGTCTGGACAAGTCGAGACAAGTCGGGACATGGCGTGACAAGTTAGAACAAGTCAGAGCAAGCCGGAACAATTTGGGACAAGTAAGAACAAGTCAGAACAAGCCGGGACATGTCGGGACAAGTCGGAACAAGTCAGGACAAGTCGAGACATGGCGTGACAAGTTAGAACAAGTCAGAACAAGCCGGGACAAGTCGGGACAAGTCTGGACATGTCGGGACATGGCGTGACAAGTTAGAACAAGTCGGAACAAGTCGGTACAAGTCGGGACAAGTCGGGACAAGTCAGGACAAGTTAGGACAAGTCAGGACAAGTCGGGACAAGTCGGGACAAGTTTGGACAATCTGGGACAGGTCGGGACAAGTCGGTACAAGTCTGGACAAGTCGGGACAAGTCGGTTCAAGTCGGGAAAAGTTTGGACAATACGGGACACGTTGGGACAAGTCGGTACAAGTTGTGACAATCCGGGACAAGTCGGTACAAGTCGGTACAAGTTGGGACAAGTTTGGACAATCCGGGACAAGACGAGACAAGTCGGGACAGGTCGGGACAAGTCGGTACAAGTCGAGACAAGTCGGGACAAATCGAATCCAGTCATGACAAGCTGAAAAAAATCGAAAGAAGTCGGGACAAGTCAGGACAAGTCGGGACAAGTCGGGACAAGTGGGGACAAGTCGGGATAAGACGTGACGTGTCAGAACAAGTCGGGACAAGTCGGGACAAGTCGGGACAAGTCGGGACAAGTCAGGACAAGTCGAGAAATGTCGGGATAAGTTTGGACAATAAGGGACAAGTCGGAACAAGTTGGTACAAGTCGGGACATGTTTGGACAACCTGAGACAAGTCGTGACAAGTCAGGACAAGTCGAAACAAGTCGAAACAAAACGGGACAAGTCGGGACAAGTCAGGACAAGTCAGAACAAGTCAGGACAAGTTAGGACAAGTCAGGACGAGTCGGGACAAGTCGGGACAAGTCGGGACAAGTTTGGACAATCTGGGACAGGTCGGGACAAGTCGGTACAAGTCTGGACAAGTCGGGACAAGTCGGTACAAGTTGGGACAAGTTTGGACAATCCGGGACAAGACGAGACAAGTCGGGACAAGTCGGGACAGGTCGGGACAAGTCGGTACAAGTCGAGACAAGTCGGGACAAATCGAATCAAGTCATGACAAGCTGAAAAAAGTCGAAAGAAGTCGGGACAAGTCAGGACAAGTCGGGACAAGTCGGGACAAGTGGGGACAAGTCGGGATAAGACGTGACGTGTCAGAACAAGTCGGGACAAGTCGGGACAAGTCGGGACAAGTCGGGACAAGTCAGGACAAGTCGAGAAATGTCGGGATAAGTTTGGACAATAAGGGACAAGTCGGAACAAGTTGGTACAAGTCGGGACATGTTTGGACAACCTGGGACAAGTCGTGACAAGTCAGGACAAGTCGAAACAAGTCGAAACAAAACGGGACAAGTCGGGACAAGTCAGGACAAGTCAGAACAAGTCAGGACAAGTTAGGACAAGTCAGGACGAGTCGGGACAAGTCGAGACAAGTCGGGACAAGTCGGGACAGGTCGGGACAAGTCGGTACAAGTCTGGACAAGTCGGTTCAAGTCGGAACAAGTCGGGACATGGCCTGACAAGTTAGAACAAGTCAGAACAAGCCGGGACAAGTCGGGACAAGTCAGTACAAGTCGGGACATGGCGTGACAAGTAAGAACAAGTCAGAACAAGCCGGGACAAGTTGGGACAAGTCTGGACAAGTCGGGACAAGTCGGGACAAGTGAGAACGAGTCAACACGAGTCAGGACAAGTCGGAACAAGTCAGGACAAGTCGGAACATGGCGTGACAAGTTAGAACAAGTCGGAACAAGTCGGTACAAGTCGGGACAAGTCGGGACAAGTCGGTACAAGTCGGGACAAGTTTGGACAAACCGGGACAAGTCGGGACAAGTCGGTACAAGTTGGGACAAGTCGAGACATATCGAAACAAGTCAGGACAAGTCGAACAAAGTCGGAAGAAGTCGGGACAAGTCGGGACAAGTCGGGACAAGTGAGAACAAGTCAACACGAGTCGGGACAAAACGGAACAAGTCAGGACAAGTCGGGACATGGCGTGACAAGTTAGAACAAGTCGGAACAAGTCGGTACAAGTCGGGACAAGTCGGGACAAGTCGGGACAAGTCGGTACAAGTCGGGACAAGTTTGGACAAACCGGGACAAGTCGGGACAAGTCGGTACAAGTTGGGACAAGTCGAGACATATCGAAACAAGTCAGGACAAGTCGAACAAAGTCGAAAGAAGTCGGGACAAGTCAGGACAAGTCGGGACAAGTCCGGATAAGTTTAGACATGTCGGAACAAGTCGGGACAAGTCGGGACAAGTCGGGACAAGTCGGGACAAGTCAGGACAATTCGGGACAAGTCGGTACAAGTCGGGACAAGTTTGGACAAACCGGGACAAGTCGGTACAAGTTGGTACAAGTCGGGACAAGCCAGGACAAGTCAGGACAAGGCGAGAGAAGTCGGGACATATCGAAACAAGTCAGGACAAGTCGAAACAAGTCGAAAGAAGTCGGGACAAGTCAGGACAAGTCGGGACAAGTCGGGATAAAATTAGACATGTCGGAACAAGTCGGGACAAGTCGGGACAAGTCGGGACAAGTCGGGACAAGTCAGGACAAGTCAGGACATGTCGGGACAAGTTTGTACAATAAGTGACGAGTCGGGACAAGTTTGGACAATGAGGGACAAGTCGGGACAAGTCGGTTTAAGTCGGGACAAGTCGGTACAAGTCGGGACAAGTTAGGACAATCCGGGACAAGTCGAGACAAGTCGGGACAAGTCGATACAAGTCAGGACAAGTCGGGACATGGCGTGACAAGTTAGAACAAGTCGGAACAAGTCGGTACAAGTCGGGACAAGTCGGGACAAGTCGGTACAAGTCGGGACAAGTCGGTACAAGTCGGGACAAGTTTGGACAAACCGGGACAAGTCGGGACAAGTCGGTACAAGTCGAGACATATCGAAACAAGTCAGGACAAGTCGAACAAAGTCGAAAGAAGTCGGGACAAGTCAGGACAAGTCGGGACAAGTCGGGATAAGATTAGACATGTCGGAACAAGTCGGGACAAGTCAGGACAAGTCGGGACATGTCGGGACAAGTTTGGACAATCCGTGACAAGTCGAGACAAGTCGGGACAAGTCGATACAAGTCAGGACATGTCGGGACATGGCGTGACAAGTTAGAACAAGTCGGAACAAGTCGGTACAAGTCGGGACAAGTCTAGACAAGTCGGGACAAGTCAGTACAAGTCGGGACATGTCGGGACAAGTTTGGACAATCCGGGACAAGTCGAGACAAGTCGGGACAAGTCGATACAAGTCAGGACAAGTCGGGACATGGCGTAACAAGTTAGAACAAGTCAGAACAAGTCGGGACAAGTCGGGACAAGTCTAGACAAGTCGAGACAAGTCGGGACAAGTCAGTACAAGTCGGGACATGGCGTGACAAGTTAGAACAAGTCAGAACAAGCCGGATCAATTTGGGACAAGTTAGAACAAGTCAGAACAAGCCGGGACAAGTCGGGACAAGTCTGGACAAGTCAAGACAAGTCGGGACAAGTGAGAACAAGTCAAGACGAGTCGGGACAAGTCGGAACAAGTCAGGACAAGTCGGGACATGGCGTGACAAGTTAGAACAAGTCGGAACAAGTCGGGACAAGTCGGGACAAGTCGGTACAAGTCGGGACAAGTCGGTACAAGTCAGGACAAGTTTTGACAAACCGGGACAAGTCGGGACAAGTCGGTACAAGTTGCGACAAGTCGGGACAAGTCGAGACAAGTAGGGACATATCGAAACAAGTCAGGACAAGTCGAAAAAAGTCGAAAGAAGTCGGGAGAAGTCAGGACAAGTCGGGACAAGTCGGGATAAGATTAGACATGTCGGAACAAGTCGGGACAAGTCGGGACAAGTCGGGACAAGTCGGGACAAGTCAGGACAAGTCAGGACATGTCGGGACAAGTTTGTACAATAAGTGACAATTCGGGACAAGTTTGGACAATAAGGGACAAGTCGGGACAAGTCGGTACAAGTCGGGACAAGTCGGTACAAGTCGGGACAAGTTTGAACAATCCGGGACAAGTCGAGACAAGTCGGGACAAGTCGATACAAGTCGTGACAAGTCAGGACAAGTCAGGACAAGTCGACACAAGTCGAAACAAGTCGGGACAAGTCAGGACAAGTCGGGACAAGTCAGGACAAGTCAGAACAAGTCGGGACAAGTCAGGACAAGTCGGTACAAGTCGGGACAAGTCGTGACAAGTCAGGACAAGTCAGGACAAGTCGGGACAAGTCGGGACGAGTTTGAACAATCTGAGACAGGTCGGGACAAGTCTGCACAAGTCAGGACATGTCGGGACAAGTCGGTTGGAGTCGGGAAAAGTTTGGACAGTACTGGACAAGTCGGGACAAGTCAAGACAAGTCGGTACAAGTCGGGACAAGTCGGAACAAGTCGAGACGAGTTGGGACAAGTTGGGACAAGTCGGGACAATTCGGGACAGGTCAGGACAAGTCCGGACAGGTCGGGACAATACGTGACAAATCAGAACAAGTAGGGACAAGTCGAGACAAGTCGGGACAAGTCGGGACAAGTCGGGACAAGTCGGTTAAAGTCGGGACAAGTCGGTACAAGTCGGGAAAAGTTTGGACGAACCGGGACAAGTCGGGACAAGTCGGTACAAGTTGGGACAAGTCGGTACAAGTCAGGACAAGTCATGACAAGTCGAGACAAGTCGGGACAAATCGAATCAAGTCATGACAAGTCGAAAAAAGTCGAAAGAAGTCGGGACAAGTTAGGACGAGTCGGGACAAGTCGGGACAAGTCGGGACAAGTGGGGACAAGTCGAGATAAGACGTGACGTGTCAGAACAAGTCGGGACAAGTCGGGACAAGTCGGGACATGTCGGGACAAGTCAGGACAAGTCGAGAAACGTCGGGATAAGTTTGGACAATAAGGGACAAGTCGGAACAAGTTGGTACAAGTCGGGACATGTTTGGACAACCTGGGACAAGTCGTGACAAGTCAGGACAAGTCGAAACAAGTCGAAACAAAACGGGACAAGTCGGGACAAGTCAGGACAAGTCAGAACAAGTCAGGACAAGTTAGGACAAGTCAGGACAAGTCGGGACAAGTCGGGACAAGTTGGGACAAGTTTGGACAATCTGGGACAGGTCGGGACAAGTCGGTACAAGTCTGGACAAGTCGGGACAAGTCGGTTCAAGTCGGGAAAAGTTTGGACAATACGGGACACGTTGGGACAAGTCGGTACAAGTTGTGACAATCCGGGACAAGTCGGTACAAGTCGGTACAAGTTGGGACAAGTTTGGACAATCCGGGACAAGTCGAGACAAGTCGGGACAAATCGAATCAAGTCATGACAAGTCGAAAAAAGTCGAAAGAAGTCGGGACAAGTCAGGACAAGTCGGGACAAGTCGGGACAAGTCGGGACAAGTGGGGACAAGTCGGGATAAGACGTGACGTGTCAGAACAAGTCGGGACAAGTCGGGACAAGTCGGGACATGTCGGGACAAGTCAGGACAAGTCGAGAAATGTCGGGATAAGTTTGGACAATAAGGGACAAGTCGGAACAAGTTGGTACAAGTCGGGACATGTTTGGACAACCTGGGACAAGTCGTGACAAGTCAGGACAAGTCGAAACAAGTCGAAACAAAACGGGACAAGTCGGGACAAGTCAGGACAAGTCAGAACAAGTCAGGACAAGTTAGGACAAGTCAGGACAAGTCGGGACAAGTCGGGACAAGTCGGGACAAGTTTGGACAATCTGGGACAGGTCGGGACAAGTCGGTACAAGTCTGGACAAGTCGGAACAAGTCGGGACAGGTCGGGACAAGTCGGTACAAGTCTGGACAAGTCGGTTCAAGTCGGAACAAGTCGGGACATGGCGTGACAAGTTAGAACAAGTCAGAACAAGCCGGGACAAGTCGGGACAGGTCTGGACAAGTCGAGACAAGTCGGGACATGGCGTGACAAGTTAGAACAAGTCAGAGCAAGCCGGAACAATTTGGGACAAGAAAGAACAAGTCAGAACAAGCCGGGACAAGTCGGGACAAGTCGGAACAAGTCAGGACAAGTCGAGACATGGCGTGACAAGTTAGAACAAGTCAGAACAAGCCGGGACAAGTCGGGACAAGTCTGGACAAGTCGGGACATGGCGTGACAAGTTAGAACAAGTCGGAACAAGTCGGTACAAGTCGGGACATGTTTGGACAACCTGGGACAAGTCGTGACAAGTCAGGACAAGTCGAAACAAGTCGAAACAAAACGGGACAAGTCGGGACAAGTCAGGACAAGTCAGAACAAGTCAGGACAAGTTAGGACAAGTCAGGACAAGTCGGGACAAGTCGGGACAAGTCTGGACAAGTCGGGACAAGTCGGTTCAAGTCGGGAAAAGTTTGGACAATACGGGACACGTTGGGACAAGTCGGTACAAGTTGTGACAATCCGGGACAAGTCGGTACAAGTCGGTACAAGTTGGGACAAGTTTGGACAATCCGGGACAAGTCGAGACAAGTCGGGACAAGTCGGGACAGGTCGGGACAAGTCGGTACAAGTCTGGACAAGTCGGTTCAAGTCGGAACAAGTCGGGACATGGCGTGACAAGTTAGAACAAGTCAGAACAAGCTGGGACAAGTCGGGACAGGTCTGGACAAGTCGAGACAAGTCGGGACATGGCGTAACAAGTTAGAACAAGTCAGAGCAAGCTGGAACAATTTGGGACAAGTAAGAACAAGTCAAAACAAGCCGGGACATGTCGGGACAAGTCGGAACAAGTCAGGACAAGTCGAGACATGGCGTGACAAGTTAGAACAAGTCAGAACAAGCCGGGACAAGTCGGGACAAGTCTGGACAAGTCGGGACATGGCGTGACAAGTTAGAACAAGTCGGAACAAGTCGGTACAAGTCGGGACAAGTCGGGACAAGTCAGGACAAGTTAGGACAAGTCAGGACAAGTCGGGACAAGTCGGGACAAGTTTGGACAATCTGGGACAGGTCGGGACAAGTCGGTACAAGTCTGGACAAGTCGGGACAAGTCGGTTCAAGTCGGGAAAAGTTTGGACATTACGGGACACGTTGGGACAAGTCGGTACAAGTTGTGACAATCCGGGACAAGTCGGTACAAGTCGGTACAAGTTGGGACAAGTTTGGTCAATCCGGGACAAGACGAGACAAGTCGGGACAAGTCGGGACAGGTCGGGACAAGTCGGTACAAGTCGAGACAAGTCGGGACAAATCGAATCAAGTCATGACAAGCTGAAAAAAATCGAAAGAAGTCGGGACAAGTCAGGACAAGTCGGGACAAGTCGGGACAAGTGGGGACAAGTCGGGATAAGACGTGACGTGTCAGAACAAGTCGGGACAAGTCGGGACAAGTCGGGACAAGTCGGGACAAGTCAGGACAAGTCGAGAAATGTCGGGATAAGTTTGGACAATAAGGGACAAGTCGGAACAAGTTGGTACAAGTCGGGACATGTTTGGACAACCTGGGACAAGTCGTGACAAGTCAGGACAAGTCGAAACAAGTCGAAACAAAACGGGACAAGTCGGGACAAGTCAGGACAAGTCAGAACAAGTCAGGACAAGTTAGGACAAGTCAGGACGAGTCGGGACAAGTCGGGACAAGTCGGGACAAGTTTGGACAATCTGGGACAGGTCGGGACAAGTCGGTACAAGTCTGGACAAGTCGGGACAAGTCGGTACAAGTTGGGACAAGTTTGGACAATCCGGGACAAGACGAGACAAGTCGGGACAAGTCGGGACAGGTCGGGACAAGTCGGTACAAGTCGAGACAAGTCGGGACAAATCGAATCAAGTCATGACAAGCTGAAAAAAGTCGAAAGAAGTCGGGACAAGCCAGGACAAGTCGGGACAAGTCGGGACAAGTGGGGACAAGTCGGGATAAGACGTGACGTGTCAGAACAAGTCGGGACAAGTCGGGACAAGTCGGGACAAGTCGGGACAAGTCAGGACAAGTCGAGAAATGTCGGGATAAGTTTGGACAATAAGGGACAAGTCGGAACAAGTTGGTACAAGTCGGGACATGTTTGGACAACCTGGGACAAGTCGTGACAAGTCAGGACAAGTCGAAACAAGTCGAAACAAAACGGGACAAGTCGGGACAAGTCAGGACAAGTCAGAACAAGTCAGGACAAGTTAGGACAAGTCAGGACGAGTCGGGACAAGTCGAGACAAGTCGGGACAAGTCGGGACAGGTCGGGACAAGTCGGTGCAAGTCTGGACAAGTCGGTTCAAGTCGGAACAAGTCGGGACATGGCCTGACAAGTTAGAACAAGTCAGAACAAGCCGGGACAAGTCGGGACAAGTCAGTACAGGTCGGGACATGGCGTGACAAGTAAGAACAAGTCAGAACAAGCCGGGACAAGTTGGGACAAGTCTGGACAAGTCGGGACAAGTCGGGACAAGTGAGAACGAGTCAACACGAGTCAGGACAAGTCGGAACAAGTCAGGACAAGTCGGGACATGGCGTGACAAGTTAGAACAAGTCGGAACAAGTCGGTACAAGTCGGGACAAGTCGGGACAAGTCGGTACAAGTCGGGACAAGTTTGGACAAACCGGGACAAGTCGGGACAAGTCGGTACAAGTTGGGACAAGTCGAGACATATCGAAACAAGTCAGGACAAGTCGAACAAAGTCGAAAGAAGTCGGGACAAGTCGGGACAAGTCGGGACAAGTGAGAACAAGTCAACACGAGTCGGGACAAGTCGGAACAAGTCAGGACAAGTCGGGACATGGCGTGACAAGTTAGAACAAGTCGGAACAAGTCGGTACAAGTCGGGACAAGTCGGGACAAGTCGGTACAAGTCGGGACAAGTCGGTACAAGTCGGGACAAGTTTGGACAAACCGGGACAAGTCGGGACAAGTCGGTACAAGTTGGGACAAGTCGAGACATCGAAACAAGTCAGGACAAGTCGAACAAAGTCGAAAGAAGTCGGGACAAGTCAGGGCAAGTCGGGACAAGTCCGGATAAGTTTAGACATGTCGGAACAAGTCGGGACAAGTCGGGACAAGTCGGGACAAGTCGGGACAAGTCAGGACAATTCGGGACAAGTCGGTACAAGTCGGGACAAGTTTGGACAAACCGGGACAAGTCGGGACAAGTCGGTACAAGTTGGTACAAGTCGGGACAAGCCAGGACAAGTCAGGACAAGTCGAGAGAAGTCGGGACATATCGAAACAAGTCAGGACAAGTCGAAACAAGTCGAAAGAAGTCGGGACAAGTCAGGACAAGTCGGGACAAGTCGGGATAAAATTAGACATGTCGGAACAAGTCGGGACAAGTCGGGACAAGTCGGGACAAGTCGGGACAAGTCAGGACAAGTCAGGACATGTCGGGACAAGTTTGTACAATAAGTGACGAGTCGGGACAAGTTTGGACAATGAGGGACAAGTCGGGACAAGTCGGTTTAAGTCGGGACAAGTCGGTACAAGTCGGGACAAGTTAGGACAATCCGGGACAAGTCGAGACAAGTCGGGACAAGTCGATACAAGTCAGGACAAGTCGGGACATGGCGTGACAAGTTAGAACAAGTCGGAACAAGTCGGTACAAGTCGGGACAAGTCGGGACAAGTCGGTACAAGTCGGGACAATTCGGTACAAGTCGGGACAAGTTTGGACAAACCGGGACAAGTCGGGACAAGTCGGTACAAGTCGAGACATATCGAAACAAGTCAGGACAATTCGAACAAAGTCGAAAGAAGTCGGGACAAGTCAGGACAAGTCGAGACAAGTCGGGATAAGATTAGACATGTCGGAACAAGTCGGGACAAGTCAGGACAAGTCGGGACATGTCGGGACAAGTTTGGACAATCCGGGACAAGTCGAGACAAGTCGGGACAAGTCGATACAAGTCAGGACAAGTCGGGACATGGCGTGACAAGTTAGAACAAGTCGGAACAAGTCGGTACAAGTCGGGACAAGTCTAGACAAGTCGAGACAAGTCGGGACAAGTCAGTACAAGTCGGGACATGTCGGGACAAGTTTGGACAATCCGGGACAAGTCGAGACAAGTCGGGACAAGTCGATACAAGTCAGGACAAGTCGGGACATGGCGTAACAAGTTAGAACAAGTCAGAACAAGTCGGGACAAGTCGGGACAAGTCTAGACAAGTCGAGACAAGTCGGGACAAGTCAGTACAAGTCGGGACATGGCGTGACAAGTTAGAACAAGTCAGAACAAGCCGGATCAATTTGGGACAAGTTAGAACAAGTCAGAACAAGCCGGGACAAGTCGGGACAAGTCTGGACAAGTCGGGACAAGTCGGGACAAGTGAGAACAAGTCAAGACGAGTCGGGACAAGTCGGAACAAGTCAGGACAAGTCGGGACATGGCGTGACAAGTTAGAACAAGTCGGAACAAGTCGGGACAAGTCGGGACAAGTCGGTACAAGTCGGGACAAGTCGGTACAAGTCAGGACAAGTTTTGACAAACCGGGACAAGTCGGGACAAGTCGGTACAAGTTGGGACAAGTCGGGACAAGTCGAGACAAGTAGGGACATATCGAAACAAGTCAGGACAAGTCGAAAAAAGTCGAAAGAAGTCGGGAGAAGTCAGGACAAGTCGGGACAAGTCGGGATAAAATTAGACATGTCGGAACAAGTCGGGACAAGTCGGGACAAAACGGGACAAGTCGGGACAAGTCAGGACAAGTCAGGACATGTCGGGACAAGTTTGTACAATAAGTGACAATTCGGGACAAGTTTGGACAATAAGGGACAAGTCGGGACAAGTCGGTACAAGTCGGGACAAGTCGGTACAAGTCGGGACAAGTTTGAACAATCCGGGACAAGTCGAGACAAGTCGGGACAAGTCGATACAAGTCGTGACAAGTCAGGACAAGTCAGGACAAGTCGACACAAGTCGAAACAAGTCGGGACAAGTCAGGACAAGTCGGGACAAGTCAGGACAAGTCAGAACAAGTCGGGACAAGTCAGGACAAGTCGGTACAAGTCGGGACAAGTCGTGACAAGTCAGGACAAGTCAGGACAAGTCGGGACAAGTCGGGACGAGTTTGAACAATCTGAGACAGGTCGGGACAAGTCTGCACAAGTCAGGACATGTCGGGACAAGTCGGTTGGAGTCGGGAAAAGTTTGGACAGTACTGGACAAGTCGGGACAAGTCAAGACAAGTCGGTACAAGTCGGGACAAGTCGGAACAAGTCGAGACGAGTTGGGACAAGTTAGGACAAGTCAGGACAAGTCAGGACAAGTCAGGACAAGTCGGGATAAGTCGGGACAAGTTAGGACAAGTCGGGACAATTCGGGACAGGTCAGGACAAGTCCGGACAGGTCGGGACAATACGTGACAAATCAGAACAAGTAGGGACAAGTCGAGACAAGTCGGGACAAGTCGGGACAAGTCGGGACAAGTCGGTTAAAGTCGGGACAAGTCGGTACAAGTCGGGAAAAGTTTGGACGAACCGGGACAAGTCGGGACAAGTCGGTACAAGTTGGGACAAGTCGGTACAAGTCAGGACAAGTCATGACAAGTCGAGACAAGTCGGGACAAATCGAATCAAGTCATGACAAGTCGAAAAAAGTCGAAAGAAGTCGGGACAAGTCAGGACGAGTCGGGACAAGTCGGGACAAGTCGGGACAAGTGGGGACAAGTCGGGATAAGACGTGACGTGTCAGAACAAGTCGGGACAAGTCGGGACAAGTCGGGACATGTCGGGACAAGTCAGGACAAGTCGAGAAACGTCGGGATAAGTTTGGACAATAAGGGACAAGTCGGAACAAGTTGGTACAAGTCGGGACATGTTTGGACAACCTGGGACAAGTCGTGACAAGTCAGGACAAGTCGAAACAAGTCGAAACAAAACGGGACAAGTCGGGACAAGTCAGGACAAGTCAGAACAAGTCAGGACAAGTTAGGACAAGTCAGGACAAGTCGGGACAAGTCGTGACAAGTTGGGACAAGTTTGGACAATCTGGGACAGGTCGGGACAAGTCGGTACAAGTCTGGACAAGTCGGGACAAGTCGGTTCAAGTCGGGAAAAGTTTGGACAATACGGGACACGTTGGGACAAGTCGGTACAAGTTGTGACAATCCGGGACAAGTCGGTACAAGTCGGTACAAGTTGGGACAAGTTTGGACAATCCGGGACAAGTCGAGACAAGTCGGGACAAGTCGGGACAGGTCGGGACAAGTCGGTACAAGTCTGGACAAGTCGGTTCAAGTCGGAACAAGTCGGGACATGGCGTGACAAGTTAGAACAAGTCAGAACAAGCCGGGACAAGTCGGGACAGGTCTGGACAAGTCGAGACAAGGCGGGACATGGCGTGACAAGTTAGAAGAAGTCAGAGCAAGCCGGAACAATTTGGGACAAGTAAGAACAAGTCAGAACAAGCCGGGACAAGTCGGGACAAGTCGGAACAAGTCAGGACAAGTCGAGACATGGCGTGACAAGTTAGAACAAGTCAGAACAAGCCGGGACAAGTCGGGACAAGTCTGGACAAGTCGGGACATGGCGTGACAAGTTAGAACAAGTCGGAACAAGTCGGTACAAGTCGGGACAAGTCGGGACAAGTCAGGACAAGTTAGGACAAGTCAGGACAAGTCGGGACAAGTCGGGACAAGTTTGGACAATCTGGGACAGGTCGGGACAAGTCGGTACAAGTCTGGACAAGTCGGGACAAGTCGGTTCAAGTCGGGAAAAGTTTGGACAATACGGGACACGTTGGGACAAGTCGGTACAAGTTGTGACAATCCGGGACAAGTCGGTACAAGTCGGTACAAGTTGGGACAAGTTTGGACAATCCGGGACAAGTCGAGACAAGTCGGGACAAGTCCGGACAGGTCGGGACAAGTCGGTACAAGTCTGGACAAGTCGGTTCAAGTCGGAACAAGTCGGGACATGGCGTGACAAGTTAGAACAAGTCAGAACAAGCCGGGACAAGTCGGGACAGGTCTGGACAAGTCGAGACAAGTCGGGACATGGCGTGACAAGTTAGAACAAGTCAGAGCAAGCCGGAACAATTTGGGACAAGTAAGAACAAGTCAGAACAAGCCGGGACAAGTCGGGACAAGTCGGAACAAGTCAGGACAAGTCGAGACATGGCGTGTTAAGTTAGAACAAGTCAGAACAAGCCGGGACAAGTCGGGACAAGTCTGGACAAGTCGGGACATGGCGTGACAAGTTAGAACAAGTCGGAACAAGTCGGTACAAGTCGGGACAAGTCGGAACAAGTCGGTACAAGTCAGGACAAGTCGGTACAAGTCGGGACGAGTTTGGACAAACCGGGACAAGTCGGGACAAGTCGGTACAAGTTGGGACGAGTCGAGACATATCGAAACAAGTCAGGACAAGTCGAAAAAAGTCGAAAGAAGTCGGGACAAGTCAGGACAAGTCGGGACAAGTCGGGATAAGATTAGACATGTCGGAACAAGTCGGGACAAGTCGGGACAAGTCGGGAAGGGTCGGGACAAGTCAGGACAAGTCAGGACATGTCGGGACAAGTTTGTACAATAAGTGACAAGTCGGGACAAGTTTGGACAATACGGGACACGTTGGCACAAGTCGGGACAAGTCTGGACAAGTCGGGACAAGTCGGGACAAGTCGGGACAAGTCGGTACAAGTCGGGACAAGTCGGTACAAGTCGGGACAAGTTTACACAAACCGGGACAAGTCGGGACAAGTCGGTACAAGTTGGTACAAGTCGGGACAAGCCAGGACAAGTCGGGACAAGTCGAGAGAAGTCGGGACATATCGAAACAAGTCAGGACATGTCGAAAAAAGTCGGAAGAAGTCGGGACAAGTCAGGACAAGTCGGGACAAGTCGGGATAAAATTAGACATGTCGGAACAAGTCGGGACAAGTCGGGACAAGTCGGGACAAGTCAGGACATGTCGGGACATGTTTGTACAATAAGTGACAAGTCGGGACAAGTTTGGACAATAAGGGACAAGTCGGGACAAGTCGGTTTAAGTCGGGACAAGTCGGTACAAGTCGGGACAAGTTTGGACAATCCGGGACAAGTCGAGACAAGTCGGGACAAGTCGATACAAGTCGTGACAAGTCAGGACAAGTCAGGACAAGTCGACACAAGTCGAAACAAGTCGGGACAAGTCAGGACAAGTCGAAACAAGTCAGGACAAGTCAGAACAAGTCGGGACAAGTCGGGACAAGTCGGGACAAGTCGGGACAAGTTTGGACAATCTGGGACAGGTCGGGACAAGTCGGTACAAGTCTGGACAAGTCGGGACAAGTCGGTTCAAGTCGGGAAAAGTTTGGACAATACGGGACACGTTGGGAGAAGTCAGTACAAGTTGTGACAATCCGGGACAAGTCGGTACAAGTCGAGACATATCGAAACAAGTCAGGACAAGTCGAAAAAAGTCGAAAGAAGTCGGGACAAGTCAGGACAAGTCGGGACAAGTCGGGATAAGATTAGACATGTCGGAACAAGTCGGGACAAGTCGGGACAAGTCGGGACAAGTCGGGACAAGTCAGGACAAGTCAGGACATGTCGGGACAAGTTTGTACTATTAGTGACAAGTCAGGACAAGTTTGGACAATACGGGACACGTTGGGACAAGTCGGGACAAGTCTGGACAAGTCGGGACAAGTTGGGACAATTCGGTACAAGTCGGGACAAGTCGGTACAAGTCGGGACAAGTTTGGACAAACCCTGACAAGTCGGGACAAGTCGGTACAAGTTGGTACAAGTCGGGACAAGCCAGGACAAGTCGGGACAAGTCGAGAGAAGTCGGGACATATCGAAACAAGTCAGGACAAGTCGAAGAAACTCGAAAGAAGTCGGGACAAGTCAGGACAAGTCATGACAAGTCGGGATAAAATTAGACATGTCGGAACAAGTCGGGACAAGTCGGGACAAGTCAGGACAAGTCAGGACATGTCGGGACGAGTTTGTACAATAAGTGACAAGTCGGGACAAGTTTGGACAATAAGGGACAAGTTGGGACAAGTCGGTTTAAGTTGGGACAAGTCGGTACAAGTCGGGACAAGTTTGGACAATCCGGGACAAGTCGAGACAAGTCGGGACAAGTCGATACAAGTCGTGACAAGTCAGGACAAGTCTGGACAAGTCGACACAAGTCGAAACAAGTCGGGACAAGTCAGGACAAGTCGAAACAAGTCAGGACAAGTCAGAACAAGTCGGGACAAGTCAGGACAAGTCGGTACAAGTCAGGACAAGTTAGGACAAGTCAGGACAAGTCGGGACAAGTCGGGACAAGTCGGGACAAGTTTGGACAATCTGGGACAGGTCGGGACAAGTCGGTACAAGTCTGGACAAGTCGGGACAAGTCGGTTCAAGTCGGAAAAAGTTTGGACAATACGGGACACGTTGGGACAAGTCGGTACAAGTTGTGACAATCCGGGACAAGTCGGTACAAGTCGGGACAAGTCGGTACAAGTTGGGACAAGTTTGGACAATCCGGGACAAGTCGAGACAAGTCGGGACAAGTCGGGACAGGTCGGGACAAGTCGGTACAAGTCTGGACAAGTCGGTTCAAGTCGGAACAAGTCGGGACATGGCCTGACAAGTTAGAACAAGTCAGAACAAGCCGGGACAAGTCGGGACAAGTCAGTACAAGTCGGGACATGGCGTGACAAGTAAGAACAAGTCAGAACAAGCCGGGACAAGTTGGGACAAGTCTGGACAAGTCGGGACAAGTCGGGACAAGTGAGAACAAGTCAACACGAGTCAGGACAAGTCGGAACAAGTCAGGACAAGTCGGGACATGGCGTGACAAGTTAGAACAAGTCGGAACAAGTCGGTACAAGTCGGGACAAGTCGGGACAAGTCGGTACAAGTCGGGACAAGTTTGGACAAACCGGGACAAGTCGGGACAAGTCGGTACAAGTTGGGACAAGTCGAGACATATCGAAACAAGTCAGGACAAGTCGAACAAAGTCGAAAGAAGTCGGGACAAGTCGGGACAAGTCGGGACAAGTGAGAACAAGTCAACACGAGTCGGGACAAGTCGGAACAAGTCAGGACAAGTCGGGACATGGCGTGACAAGTTAGAACAAGTCGGAACAAGTCGGTACAAGTCGGGACAAGTCGGGACAAGTCGGTACAAGTCGGGACAAGTCGGTACAAGTCGGGACAAGTTTGGACAAACCGGGACAAGTCGGGACAAGTCGGTACAAGTTGGGACAAGTCGAGACATATCGAAACAAGTCAGGACAAGTCGAACAAAGTCGAAAGAAGTCGGGACAAGTCAGGACAAGTCGGGACAAGTCGGGAAAAGTTTAGACATGTCGGAACAAGTCGGGACAAGTCGGGACAAGTCGGGACAAGTCGGGACAAGTCAGGACAATTCGGGACAAGTCGGTACAAGTCGGGACAAGTTTGGACAAACCGGGACAAGTCGGGACAAGTCGGTACAAGTTGGTACAAGTCGGGACAAACCAGGACAAGTCGGGACAAGTCGAGAGAAGTCGGGACATATCGAAACAAGTCAGGACAAGTCGAAACAAGTCGAAAGAAGTCGGGACAAGTCAGGACAAGTCGGGACAAGTCGGGATAAAATTAGACATGTCGGAACAAGTCGGGACAAGTCGGGACAAGTCGGGACAAGTCGGGACAAGTCAGGACAAGTCAGGACATGTCGGGACAAGTTTGTACAATAAGTGACGAGTCGCGACAAGTTTGGACAATAAGGGACAAGTCGGGACAAGTCGGTTTAAGTCGGGACAAGTCGGTACAAGTCGGGACAAGTTAGGACAATCCGGGACAAGTCGAGACAAGTCGGGACAAGTCGATACAAGTCAGGACAAGTCGGGACATGGCGTGACAAGTTAGAACAAGTCGGAACAAGTCGGTACAAGTCGGGACAAGTCGGGACAAGTCGGTACAAGTCGGGACAAGTCGGTAAAAGTCGGGACAAGTTTGGACAAACCGGGACAAGTCGGGACAAGTCGGTACAAGTCGAGACATATCGAAACAAGTCAGGACAAGTCGAACAAAGTCGAAAGAAGTCGGGACAAGTCAGGACAAGTCGGGACAAGTCGGGATAAGATTAGACATGTCGGAACAAGTCGGGACAAGTCAGGACAAGTCGGGACAAGTCGGGACAAGTTCGGACAATCCGGGACAAGTCGAGACAAGTCGGGACAAGTCGATACAAGTCAGGACAAGTCGGGACATGGCGTGACAAGTTAGAACAAGTCGGAACAAGTCGGTACAAGTCGGGACAAGTCGGGACAAGTCGGTACAAGTCGGGACAAGTCGGTACAAGTCGGGACAAGTTTGGACAAACCGGGACAAGTCGGGACAAGTCGGTACAAGTTGGGACAAGTCGAGACATATCGAAACAAGTCAGGACAAGTCGAACAAAGTCGAAAGAAGTCGGGACAAGTCAGGACAAGTCGGGACAAGTCGGTACAAGTCGGGACAAGTTTGGACAAACCGGGACAAGTCGGGACAAGTCGGTACAAGTTGGTACAAGTCGGGACAAGCCAGGACAAGTCGGGACAAGTCGAGAGAAGTCGGGACATATCGAAACAAGTCAGGACAAGTCGAAAAAAGTCGAAAGAAGTCGGGACAAGTCAGGACAAGTCGGGACAAGTCGGGATAAAATTAGACATGTCGGAACAAGTCGGGACAAGTCGGTACAAGTTGGGACAAGTCGAGACATATCGAAACAAGTCAGGACAAGTCGAACAAAGTCGAAAGAAGTCGGGACAAGTCAGGACAAGTCGGGACAAGTCGGTACAAGTCGGGACAAGTTTGGACAAACCGGGACAAGTCGGGACAAGTCGGTACAAGTTGGTACAAGTCGGGACAAGCCAGGACAAGTCGGGACAAGTCGAGAGAAGTCGGGACATATCGAAACAAGTCAGGACAAGTCGAAAAAAGTCGAAAGAAGTCGGGACAAGTCAGGACAAGTCGGGACAAGTCGGGATAAAATTAGACATGTCGGAACAAGTCGGGACAAGCCGGGACAAGTCGGGACAAGTCAGTACAAGTCGGGACATGGCGTGACAAGTAAGAACAAGTCAGAACAAGCCGGGACAAGTTGGGACAAGTCTGGACAAGTCGGGACAATTCGGGACAAGTGAGAACAAGTCAACACGAGTCAGGACAAGTCGGAACAAGTCAGGACAAGTCGGTACAAGTCGGGACAAGTCGGGACAAGTCGGTACAAGTCGGGACAAGTCGGTACAAGTCGGGACAAGTTTGGACAAACCGGGACAAGTCGGGACAAGTCGGTACAAGTTGGGACAAGTCGAGACATATCGAAACAAGTCAGGACAAGTCGAACAAAGTCGAAAGAAGTCGGGACAAGTCGGGACAAGTCGGGACAAGTGAGAACAAGTCAACACGAGTCGGGACAAGTCGGAACAAGTCAGGACAAGTCGGGACATGGCGTGACAAGTTAGAACAAGTCGGAACAAGTCGGTACAAGTCGGGACAAGTCGGGACAAGTCGGTACAAGTCGGGACAAGTCGGTACAAGTCGGGACAAGTTTGGACAAACCGGGACAAGTCGGGACAAGTCGGTACAA
Source organism: Chrysolina americana (assembly GCA_958502065.1). Taxonomy (NCBI): domain Eukaryota; kingdom Metazoa; phylum Arthropoda; class Insecta; order Coleoptera; family Chrysomelidae; genus Chrysolina; species Chrysolina americana. The sequence goes on along the minus strand of OY293413.1, from coordinate 43,967,668 downwards.
GTTGGGACAAGTCGAGACATATCGAAACAAGTCAGGACAAGTCGAACAAAGTCGAAAGAAGTCGGGACAAGTCAGGACAAGTCGGGACAAGTCGGGAAAAGTTTAGACATGTCGGAACAAGTCGGGACAAGTCGGGACAAGTCGGGACAAGTCGGGACAAGTCAGGACAATTCGGGACAAGTCGGTACAAGTCGGGACAAGTTTGGACAAACCGGGACAAGTCGGGACAAGTCGGTACAAGTTGGTACAAGTCGGGACAAACCAGGACAAGTCGGGACAAGTCGAGAGAAGTCGGGACATATCGAAACAAGTCAGGACAAGTCGAAACAAGTCGAAAGAAGTCGGGACAAGTCAGGACAAGTCGGGACAAGTCGGGATAAAATTAGACATGTCGGAACAAGTCGGGACAAGTCGGGACAAGTCGGGACAAGTCGGGACAAGTCAGGACAAGTCAGGACATGTCGGGACAAGTTTGTACAATAAGTGACGAGTCGCGACAAGTTTGGACAATAAGGGACAAGTCGGGACAAGTCGGTTTAAGTCGGGACAAGTCGGTACAAGTCGGGACAAGTTAGGACAATCCGGGACAAGTCGAGACAAGTCGGGACAAGTCGATACAAGTCAGGACAAGTCGGGACATGGCGTGACAAGTTAGAACAAGTCGGAACAAGTCGGTACAAGTCGGGACAAGTCGGGACAAGTCGGTACAAGTCGGGACAAGTCGGTAAAAGTCGGGACAAGTTTGGACAAACCGGGACAAGTCGGGACAAGTCGGTACAAGTCGAGACATATCGAAACAAGTCAGGACAAGTCGAACAAAGTCGAAAGAAGTCGGGACAAGTCAGGACAAGTCGGGACAAGTCGGGATAAGATTAGACATGTCGGAACAAGTCGGGACAAGTCAGGACAAGTCGGGACAAGTCGGGACAAGTTCGGACAATCCGGGACAAGTCGAGACAAGTCGGGACAAGTCGATACAAGTCAGGACAAGTCGGGACATGGCGTGACAAGTTAGAACAAGTCGGAACAAGTCGGTACAAGTCGGGACAAGTCGGGACAAGTCGGTACAAGTCGGGACAAGTCGGTACAAGTCGGGACAAGTTTGGACAAACCGGGACAAGTCGGGACAAGTCGGTACAAGTTGGGACAAGTCGAGACATATCGAAACAAGTCAGGACAAGTCGAACAAAGTCGAAAGAAGTCGGGACAAGTCAGGACAAGTCGGGACAAGTCGGTACAAGTCGGGACAAGTTTGGACAAACCGGGACAAGTCGGGACAAGTCGGTACAAGTTGGTACAAGTCGGGACAAGCCAGGACAAGTCGGGACAAGTCGAGAGAAGTCGGGACATATCGAAACAAGTCAGGACAAGTCGAAAAAAGTCGAAAGAAGTCGGGACAAGTCAGGACAAGTCGGGACAAGTCGGGATAAAATTAGACATGTCGGAACAAGTCGGGACAAGTCGGAACAAGTCGGGACAAGTCGGGACAAGTCGGGACAAGTCAGGACATGTCGGGACAAGATTGTACAATAAGTGACAAGTCGGGACAAGTTTGTACAATAAGTGACAAGTCGGGACAAGTTTGGACAATATGGGACACGTTGGGACAAGTCGGGACAAGTCTGGACAAGTCGGGACAAGTCGGGACAAGTCGGTACAAGTCGGGACAAGTCGGTACAAGTCGGGACAAGTTTGGACAAACCGGGACAAGTCGGGACAAGTCGGTACAAGTTGGTACAAGTCGGGACAAGCCAGGACAAGTCGGGACAAGTCGAGAGAAGTCGGGACGTATCGAAACAAGTCAGGACAAGTCGAAAAAAGTCGAAAGAAGTCGGAACAAGTCGGGATAAAATTAGACATGTCGGAACAAGTCGGGAGGAGTCGGGACAAGTCGGGACAAGTCGGGACAAGTCGGGACAAGTCAGGACAAGTCAGGACATGTCGGGACAAGTTTGTACAATAAGTGACAAGTCGGGACAAGTTTGGACAATAAGGGACAAGTCGGTTTGAGTCGGGACAAGTCGGTACAAGTCGGGACAAGTTTGGACAATCCGGGACAAGTCGAGACAAGTCGGGACAAGTCGATACAAGTCGTGACAAGTCAGGACAAGTCAGGACAAGTCGAAACAAGTCGGGACAAGTCAGGACAAGTCGAAACAAGTCAGGACAAGTCAGAACAAGTTGGGACAAGTCAGGACAAGTCGGTACAAGTCGGGACAAGTCGTGACAAGTCAGGACAAGTCAGGACAAGTCAAGACAAGTCGGGACAAGTTTGAACAATCTGAGACAGGTCGGGACAAGTCTGCACAAGTCGGGACAAGTCGGTTGGAGTCGGGAAGAGTTTGGACAGTACTGGACACGTTGGGACAAGTCGGTACCATTTGGGACAATCGGGGACAAGTCGGGACAAGTCGGTACAAGTCGGGACAAGTCGGTACAAGTCGGGACAAATCGGGACAAGTTTGGACAATCCGGGACATGTCAGGACAAGTCGGTACAAGTCGGGACAAATCGGTACAAGTCGGGACAAGTCAGGACAAGTCGAGACAAGTTGGGACAAGTCGGTTCAAGTCGGGAAAAGTTTGGACAATACGGGACACGTTGGGACAAGTCGGTACAAGTTGTGACAATCCGGGACAAGTCGGTACAAGTCGGGACAAGTCGGTACAAGTTGGGACATGTTTGGACAATCCGGGACAAGTCGAGACAAGTCGGGACAAGTCGGGACAGGTCGGGACAAGTCGGTACAAGTCTGGACAAGTCGGTTCAAGTCGGAACAAGTCGGGACATGGCGTGACAAGTTAGAACAAGTCAGAACAAGCCGGGACAAGTCGGGACAAGTCTGGACAAGTCGAGACAAGTCGGGACAAGTCAGTACAAGTCGGGACATGGCGTGACAAGTGAGAACAAGTCAGAACAATCCGGGACAAGTCGGGACAAGTCGGAACAAGTCAGGACAAGTCTGGACATGACGTGACAAGTTAGAACAAGTCAGAACAAGCCGGAACAATTTGGGACACGTTAGAACAAGTCAGAACAAGCCATGACAAGTCGGGACAAGTCGGAACAAGTCAGGACAAGTCGAGACAAGTGAGAACAAGTCAAGACGAGTCGGGACAAGTCGGAACAAGTCAGGACAAGTCGGGACATGGCGTGACAAGTTAGAACAAGTCGGAACAAGTCGGTACAAGTCAGGACAAGTCGGGACAAGTCGGTACAAGACGGGACAAGTCGGTACAAGTCGGGACAAGTTTGGACAAACCGGGACAAGTCGGGACAAGTCGGTACATGTTGGGACAAGTCGGGACAATTCGAGACAAGTCGGGACATGTCGGGACAAGTTTGTACAATAAGTGACAAGTCGGGACAAGTTTGGACAATACGGGACACGTTGGGACAAGTCGGGACAAGTCTGGACAAGTCGGGACAAGTCGGGACAAGTCGGAACAAGTCGGGACAAGTCGGTACAAGTCGGGACAAGTTTGGACAAACGGGGACAAGTCGGGACAAGTCGGGACAAGTCGGTACAAGTTGGTACAAGTCGGAACAAGTCAGGACAAGTCGGGACAAGTCGAGAGAAGTCGGGACATATCGAAACAGACCAGGACAAGTCGAAAAAAGTCGAAAGAAGTCGGGACAAGTCAGGACAAGTCGGGGCAAGTCGGGATAAGATTAGACATGTCGGAACAAGTCGTTAAAAGTCGGGACAAATCGGTACAAATCGGTACAAGTCGGGACAAGTCAGAACAAGTCGAGACAAGTTGGGACAAGTCGAAACAAGTTGGGACATCTCGGGACAAGTCGGAAGAAGTCGGAACAAGTCGAGACAGGTCGGAACAAGTCGGTACAAGTCGGGACAAGTCGGAACAAGTTGGGACAATCCGGGACAAGTCGGGACAAGTCGGTACAAGTTGGGACAATCCGGGACATGTCGAGACAAGTCGGTACAAGTCGGGACAAATCGGTACAAATCGGTACAAGTCGGGACAAGTCTGGAAAGTCGGGACATGTAGGGACAAGTCAAGACAAGTCGGGACAAGTCGAAACAAGTCAGGACAAGTCGGGACATGGCGTGACAAGTTAGAACAAGTCAAAACAAGCCGGGACAAGTCGGGACAAGTCGGGACAAGTCAGTACAAGTCGGGACATGGCGTGACAAGTTGGAGCAAGTCAGAACAAGCCGGGACAAGTCGGGACAAGTCTGGACAAGTCGAGACAAGTCGGGACAAGTCAGTACAAGTCGGGACATGGCGTGTCAAGTTAGAACAAGTCAGAACAATCCGGGACAAGTCGGGACAAGTCGGAACAAGTCAGGACAAGTCGGGACATGGCGTGACAAGTTAGAACAAGTCAGAACAAGCCGGAACAAGTCGGGACAAAATAGAACAAGTCAGAACAAGCCGGGACAAGTCGGAACAATTCGGAACAAGTCAGGACAAGTCGAGACATGGCGTGACAAGTTAGAACAAGTCAGAACAAGCCAGGACAAGTCGGGACAAGTCTGGACAAGTCGGGATAAGACGTGACATGTCAGACCAAGTCGGGACAAGTCGGGACAAGTCAGGACAAGTCGGGACAAGTCGGGACAAGTCAGGACAAGTCGAGAAATGTCGGGACAAGTTTGGACAATAAGGAACAAGTCAGGACAAGTTTGGACAATGAGGGACAAGTCAGGACAAGTCGGGACAAGTCGGTACAAGTCGGGACAAGTTTGGACAATCCAAGACAAGTTGGGACACGTCGGAACAAGTCGGTACAAGTTGTGACAATCTGGGACAAGTCGGTACAAGTCGGGACAAGTCGGTACAAGTTGGGACATATTTGGACAATCCGGGACAAGTTCTGACAAGTCAGGACAAGACAGGACAAGTCGAAACAAGTCGAAACAAGTCGGGACAAGTCGTGACAGGTCAGGACAAGTCAGGACAAGTCAGGACAAGTCGGGACAAGTCGGGACAAGTCGGGACAAGTCGGGACAAGTTTGGACAATCTGGGACAGGTCGGGACAAGTCGGTGCAAGTCTGGACAAGTCGGGACAAGTCGGTTCAAGTCGGGAAAAGTTTGGACAATACGGGACACGTTGGGACAAGTCGGTACAAGTTGTGACAATCCGGGACAAGTTGGTACAAGTCGGGACAAGTTGGTACAAGTTGGGACAAGTTTGGACAATTCGGGACAAGTCGAGACAAGTCGGGACAAGTCGGGACAGGTCGGGACAAGTCGGTACAAGTCTGGACATGTCGGTTCAAGTCGGAACAAGTCGGGACATGACGTGACAAGTTAGAACAAGTCAGGACATGTGTGGACAAGTCAAGACAAGTCGGGACAAGTCGGAACAAGTCAGGACAAGTCGGGACATGGCGTGACAAGTTAGAACAAGTCAGAACAAGCCGAAACAAGTCGGGACAAGTCGGGACAAGTCGGTACAAGTCGGGACATGTTTGGACAATCCGACACAAGTCGAGACAAGTCGGGACAAGTCGGGACAAGTCGGGACAAGTCGTGACAAGTCAGGACAAGTCAAGACAAGTCGAAACAAGTCGAAACAAGTTGGGACAAGTCGGGACAAGTCAGAACAAGTCGGAACATGTCTGGACAAGACGGGACAAGTCGGGACAAGTCGGTACAAGTCAGGACAAGTTTGGACAATCCGGGACAATTCGGGACAAGTCGGTACAAGTCAGGACGAGTCAAAACAAGTCAGGACAAGTCGGGACAAGACGTGACAAGTCAGAACAAGACGGGACAAGTCGGGACAAGTCGAAACAAGTCGGGACAAGTCGGGACAAGTCAGGACAAGTCGGTACAAGTCAGGACAAGTCGGAACAAGTCGGGACGAGTTAAGACAAGTTAGGACAAGTCAGGACAAGTCAAGACAAGTCAGGACAAGTCGGGATAAGTCAGGACAAGTTGGGACAAGTCGGGACAATTCGGGACAGGTCGGGACAAGTCGTGACAAGTCAGGACAAGTCAAGACAAGTCGAAAGAAGTCGAAACAAGTTGGGACAAGTCGGGACAAGTCAGAACAAGTCGGAACATGTCTGGACAAGACGGGACAAGTCGGGACAAGTCGGTACAAGTCAGGACAAGTTTGGACAATCTGGGACAAGTCGGGACAAGTCGGTACAAGTCAGGACGAGTCAAAACAAGTCAGGACAAGTCGGGACAAGTCGGGACAAGACGTGACAAGTCAGAACAAGTCGGGACAAGTCGGGACAAGTAGGGACAAGTCGGGACAATTCGGGACAAGTCGGGACAAGTCGGGACAAGTCAAGACAAGTCGGTACAAGTCAGGACAAGTCGGAACAAGTCGGGACGAGTTGGGACAAGTTAGGACAAGTCAGGACAAGTCAGGACAAGTCAGGACAAGTCGGGATAAGTCGGGACAAGTTGGGACAAGTCGGGACAATTCGGGACAAGTCCGGACAGGTCGGGACAAGACGTGACAAATCAGAACAAGTAGGGACAAGTCGAGACAAGTCGGGACAAGTCGGGACAAGTCGGGACAAGTCGGTTAAAGGCGGGACAAGTCGGTACAAGTCAGGACAAGTCGGGACAAGTCGAGACAAGTCGGGACAAATCGAAACAAGTCAGGACAAGTCGAAAAAAGTCGAAAGAAGTCGGGACAAGTCAGGACAAGTCGGGACAAGTCGGGACAAGTCGGGACAAGTGGGGACAAGTCGGGATAAGACGTGACGTGTCAGAACAAGTCGGGACAAGTCGGGACAAGTCGGGACGAGTCGGGACAAGTCAGGACAAGTCGAGAAATGTCGGGACAAGTTTGGACAATAAGGGACAAGTCGGGACAAGTCGAAACAAGTCGGGACAAGTCGGGACAAGTCAGGACAAGTCGGTACAAGTCGGGACAGGTCGGAACAAGTCGGGACGAGTTAAGACAAGTTAGGACAAGTCAGGACAAGTCAGGACAAGTCGGGATAAGTCAGGACAAGTTGGGACAAGTCGGGACAATTCGGGACAGGTCGGGACAAGTCGTGACAAGTCAGGACAAGTCAAGACAAGTCGAAAGAAGTCGAAACAAGTTGGGACAAGTCGGGACAAGTCAGAACAAGTCGGAACATGTCTGGACAAGACGGGACAAGTCGGGACAAGTCGGTACAAGTCAGGACAAGTTTGGACAATCTGGGACAAGTCGGGACAAGTCGGTACAAGTCAGGACGAGTCAAAACAAGTCAGGACAAGTCGGGACAAGTCGGGACAAGACGTGACAAGTCAGAACAAGTCGGGACAAGTCGGGACAAGTAGGGACAAGTCGGGACAATTCGGGACAAGTCGGGACAAGTCGGGACAAGTCAAGACAAGTCGGTACAAGTCGGGACAAGTCGGAACAAGTCGGGACGAGTTGGGACAAGTTAGGACAAGTCAGGACAAGTCAGGACAAGTCAGGACAAGTCGGGATGAGTCGGGACAAGTTGGGACAAGTCGGGACAATTCGGGACAAGTCCGGACAGGTCGGGACAAGACGTGACAAATCAGAACAAGTAGGGACAAGTCGAGACAAGTCGGGACAAGTCGGGACAAGTCGGGACAAGTCGGGACAAGTCGGTTAAAGTCGGGACAAGTCGGTACAAGTCAGGAAAAGTTTGGACAAACCGGGACAAGTCGGGACAAGTCGGTACAAGTTGGGACAAGTCGGTACAAGTCAGGACAAGTCAGGACAAGTCGAGACAAGTCGGGACAAATCGAAACAAGTCAGGACAAGTCGAAAAAAGTCGAAAGAAGTCGGGACAAGTCAGGACAAGTCGGGACAAGTCGGGACAAGTCGGGACAAGTGGGGACAAGTCGGGATAAGACGTGACGTGTCAGAACAAGTCGGGACAAGTCGGGACAAGTCGGGACGAGTCGGGACAAGTCAGGACAAGTCGAGAAATGTCGGGACAAGTTTGGACAATAAGGGACAAGTCGGGACAAGTTTGGACAATAAGGGACAAGTCGGGACAAGTCGATACAAGTCGGGAAAAGTCAGTACAAGTCGGGACAAGTTTGGACAATCCAAGAAAAGTTGGAACAAGTCGGAACAAGTTGGTACAAGTCGGGACATGTTTGGACAACCTGGGACAAGTCGTGACAAGTCAGGACAAGTCGAAACAAGTCGAAACAAAACGGGACAAGTCGGGACAAGTCAGGACAAGTCAGAACAAGTCAGGACAAGTTAGGACAACTCAGGACAAGTCGGGACAAGTCGGGACAAGTCGGGACAAGATTGGACAATCTGGGACAGGTCGGGACAAGTCGGTACAAGTCTGGACAAGTCGGGACAAGTCGGTTCAAGTCGGGAAAGTTTGGACAATACGGGACACGTTGGGACAAGTCGGTACAAGTTGTGATAATCCGGGACAAGTCGGTACAAGTCGGAACAAGTCGGTACAAGTTGGGACAAGTTTATACAATCCGGGACAAGTCGAGACAAGTCGGGACAAGTCATGACAGGTCGGGACAAGTCGGTACAAGTCTGGACAAGTCAGTTCAAGTCGGAACAAGTCGGAACAAGTCGGGACATAGCGTGACAAGTTAGAACAAGTCAGAACAAGCCGGGACAAGTCTGGACAAGTCGAGACAAGTCGGGACAAGTCAGTACAAGTCGGGACATAGCGTGACAAGTTAGAAAAAGTCAGAACAATCCGGGACAAGTCGGGACAAGTCAAAACAAGTCAGGACAAGTCGGAACAATTTGGGACAAGTTGGAACAAGTCAGAACAAGCCGGGACAAGTCGGGATAAGTCGGAACAAGTCAGGACAAGTCGAGACATGGCGTGACAAGTTAGAACAAGTAAGAACAATCCGGGACAAGTCGGGACAAGTCTGGACAAGTCGAGACAAGTCGGGACAAGTCAGTACAAGTCGGGACATAGCGTGACAAGTTAGAAAAAGTCAGAACAATCCGGGACAAGTCGGGACAAGTCAAAACAAGTCAGGACAAGTCGGAACAATTTGGGACAAGTTGGAACAAGTCAGAACAAGCCGGGACAAGTCGGGATAAGTCGGAACAAGTCAGGACAAGTCGAGACATGGCGTGACAAGTTAGAACAAGTCAGAACAAGCCGGGACAAGTCGGGACAAGTCTGGACAAGTCGGGACAAGTCAAGACAAGTGAGAACAAGTCAAGACAAGTCGGGACGAGTCGGAACAAGTCAGGACAAGTCGGGACATGGCGTGACAAGTTAGAACAAGTCGAAACAAGTCGGTACAAGTCGGGACAAGTCGGGACAAGTCGGTACAAGTCGGGACAAGTCGGTACAAGTCATGACGAGTCGGTACAAGTCGGGACAAGTTTGGACAAACCGGGACAAGCCGGGACAAGTCGGTACAAGTTGGGAAAAGTCAGTACAAGTCGGGACAAGTTTGGACAATCCAAGAAAAGTTGGAACAAGTCGGAACAAGTTGGTACAAGTCGGGACATGTTTGGACAACCTGGGACAAGTCGTGACAAGTCAGGACAAGTCGAAACAAGTCGAAACAAAACGGGACAAGTCGGGACAAGTCAGGACAAGTCAGAACAAGTCAGGACAAGTTAGGACAACTCAGGACAAGTCGGGACAAGTCGGGACAAGTCGGGACAAGATTGGACAATCTGGGACAGGTCGGGACAAGTCGGTACAAGTCTGGACAAGTCGGGACAAGTCGGTTCAAGTCGGGAAAGTTTGGACAATACGGGACACGTTGGGACAAGTCGGTACAAGTTGTGATAATCCGGGACAAGTCGGTACAAGTCGGAACAAGTCGGTACAAGTTGGGACAAGTTTATACAATCCGGGACAAGTCGAGACAAGTCGGGACAAGTCATGACAGGTCGGGACAAGTCGGTACAAGTCTGGACAAGTCAGTTCAAGTCGGAACAAGTCGGAACAAGTCGGGACATAGCGTGACAAGTTAGAACAAGTCAGAACAAGCCGGGACAAGTCTGGACAAGTCGAGACAAGTCGGGACAAGTCAGTACAAGTCGGGACATAGCGTGACAAGTTAGAAAAAGTCAGAACAATCCGGGACAAGTCGGGACAAGTCAAAACAAGTCAGGACAAGTCGGAACAATTTGGGACAAGTTGGAACAAGTCAGAACAAGCCGGGACAAGTCGGGATAAGTCGGAACAAGTCAGGACAAGTCGAGACATGGCGTGACAAGTTAGAACAAGTAAGAACAATCCGGGACAAGTCGGGACAAGTCTGGACAAGTCGAGACAAGTCGGGACAAGTCAGTACAAGTCGGGACATAGCGTGACAAGTTAGAAAAAGTCAGAACAATCCGGGACAAGTCGGGACAAGTCAAAACAAGTCAGGACAAGTCGGAACAATTTGGGACAAGTTGGAACAAGTCAGAACAAGCCGGGACAAGTCGGGATAAGTCGGAACAAGTCAGGACAAGTCGAGACATGGCGTGACAAGTTAGAACAAGTCAGAACAAGCCGGGACAAGTCGGGACAAGTCTGGACAAGTCGGGACAAGTCAAGACAAGTGAGAACAAGTCAAGACAAGTCGGGACGAGTCGGAACAAGTCAGGACAAGTCGGGACATGGCGTGACAAGTTAGAACAAGTCGAAACAAGTCGGTACAAGTCGGGACAAGTCGGGACAAGTCGGTACAAGTCGGGACAAGTCGGTACAAGTCATGACGAGTCGGTACAAGTCGGGACAAGTTTGGACAAACCGGGACAAGCCGGGACAAGTCGGTACAAGTTGGTACAAGTCGGGACAAGTCGAGACAAGTCAGGACATATCAAAACAAGTCAGGACAAGTCGAAAAAAGTCGAAAGAAGTCGGGACAAGTCAGGACAAGTCGGGACAAGTCAGGACAAGTCAGGACATGTCGGGACAAGTTTGTACAATGAGTGACAAGTCGGGACAAGTTTGGACAATACGGGACACGTTGGGACAAGTCGGGACAAGTCGGGACAAGTCGGTACAAGTCGGGACAAGTCGGTACAAGTCGGGACAAGTTTGGACAAACCGGGACAAGTCGGGACAAGTCGGTACAAGTTGGTACAAGTCGGGACAAGTCAGGACAAGTCGGGACAAGTCGAGAGAAGTCGGGACATATCGAAACAATTCAGGACAAGTCGAAAAAAGTCGAAAGAAGTCGGGACAAGTCAGGACAAGTCGGGACAAGTCAGGATAAGATTAGACATGTCGGAACAAGTCGGGACTAGTCGGGACAAGTCGGGACAAGTCGGGACAAGTCGGGACAAGTCGGGACAAGTCGGGACAAGTCGGGACAAGTCGGGACAAGTTGGGAAAATCCGGGGCAAGTCGGGACAAGTCGTTACAAGTCGGGACAAATCGGTACAAATCGGTACAAGTCGGGACAAGTCAAAACAAGTCGAGACAAGTTGGGACAAGTCGAAACAAGTTGGGACATCTCGGGACAAGTCGGAACAAGTCGAGACAAGTAGGACCAAGTCGGTACAAGTCGGGACAAGTCGAAACAAGTTGGGACAATCCGGGACAAGTCGGGACAAGTCGGTACAAGTTGGGACAATACGGGACAAGTCGGGACAAGTCGGTACAAGTCGGGACAAATCGGTACAAATCGGTACAAGTCGGGACAAGTCTGAACAAGTCGGGACATGTAGGGACAAGTCAAGACAAGTCGGGAAAAGTCGGAACAAGTCAGGACAAGTCGGGACATGGCGTGACAAGTTAGAACAAGTCAAAACAAGCCGGGACAAGTCGGGACAAGTCTGGACAAATCAGTACAAATCAATACAAGGCGTGACAAGTTAGAACAAGTCAGAACAAGCCGGGACAAGTCGCGACAAGTCTGGACATGTCGAGACAAGTCGGGACAAGTCAGTACAAGTCGGGACATGGCGTGACAAGTTAGAACAAGTCAGAACAATCCGGGACAAGTAGGGACAAGTCGGAACAAGTCAAGACAAGTTGGGACATGGCGTGACAAGTTAGAACAAGTCAGAACAAGCCGGGACAAGTCGAGACAAGTCTGGACAAGTCGAGACAAGTCAAGACAAGTCAGTACAAGTCGGGACATGGCGTGACAAGTTAGAACAAGTCAGAACAATCCGGGACAAGTCGGAACAAGTCAGGACAAGTCGGGACATGGCGTGACAAGTTAGAACAAGTCAGAACAAGCCGGAACAAGTCGGGACAAGTTAGAACAAGTCAGAACAAGCCGGGACAAGTCGGAACAAGTCGGAACAAGTCAGGACAAGTCGAGACATGGCGTGACAAGTTAGAACAAAACAGAACAAGCCGGGAAAAGTCGGGACAAGTCTGGACAAGTCGGGATAAGACGTGACATGTCAGACCAAGTCGGGACAAGTCAGGACAAGTCGGGACAAGTCGGGACAAGTCAGGACAAGTCGAGAAATGTCGGGACAAGTTTGGACAATAAGGGACAAGTCGGGACAAGTTTGGACAATGAGGGACAAGTCAGGACAAGTCGGGACAAGTCGGTACAAGTCGGTACAAGTCGGGTTGAGTTTGGACAATGCAAGACAAGTCGGGACAAGTCGTGACAAGTCAGGACAAGTCAGGACAAGTCGACACAAGTCGAAACGAGTCGGGACAAGTCGGGACAAGTCAGGACAAGTCAGAACAAGTCGGGACAAGTTGGGACAAGTCGAAACAAGTTGGGACATTTCGGGACAAGTCGGAACAAGTCGAGACAAGTCGGAACAAGTCGGTACAAGTCGGGACAAGTCGGAACAAGTTGGGACAATCCGGGACAAGTCGGTACAAGTTGGGACAATCCGGGACAAGTCGGGACAAGTCGGTACAAGTCGGGACAAATCGGTACAAATCGGTACAAGTCGGGACAAGTCTGGACAAGTCGGGACATGTAGGGAAGAGTCAAGACAAGTCGGGACAAGTCGGAACAAGTCAGGACAAGTCGGGACATGGCGTGACAAGTTAGAACAAGTCAAAACAAGCCGGGACAAGTCGGTACAAGTCTGGACAAGTCAGTACAAGTCGGGACATGGCGTGACAAGTTAGAACAAGTCAGAACAAGCCGAGACAAGTCGGGACAAGTCTGGACAAGTCGAGACAAGTCGGGACAAGTCAGTACAAGTCGGGACATGGCGTGACAAGTTAGAACAAGTCAGAACAAGTCGGGACAAGTTTGGACAATCTGGGACAGGTCGGGACAAGTCGGTACAAGTCTGGACAAGTCGGGACAAGTCGGTTGGGTTCGGGAAAAGTTTGGACAATACTGGACACGTTGGGACAAGTCGGTACAAGTTGGGACAATCGGGGACAAGTCGGGACAAGTCGGTACAAATCGGGACAAGTCGGTACAAGTCAAGACAAGTCGGAAGAAGTCGGGACAAGGTTGGACAATCCGGGACAAGTCGGGACAAGTCGGTACAAGTCGGGACAAGTTTGGACAATCCGGGACATGTCAGGACCAGTCGGTACAAGTCGGGACAAGTTTGGACAAACCAGGACAAGTCGGGATAAGTCGGTACAAGTTGGGACAAGTCGGGACAAGTCGGGACAAGTCGGTACAAGTCGGGACAAGTCGGAACAAGTCGGGACAAGTTTGGACAAACCAGGACAAGTCGGGACAAGTCGGGACAAGTCGGGACAAGTCGGTACAAGTTGGGACAAGTCGGGACAAGTCAGGACAAGTCGGAAAAAGTCGAAAGAAGTCGGGACAAGTCAGGACAAGTCGGGACAAGTCGGGACAAGTCGGGACAAGTCGGGATAAGACGTGACATGTCAGAACAAGTCGGGACAAATCGGGACAAATCGGGACAAGTCGGGACAAGTCTAGACAAGTCGGGACAAGTCAGGACAAGTCGAGAAATGTCGGGACAAGTTTGGACAATAAGGGACAAGTCGGGACAAGTTTGGACAATAAGGGACAAGTCAGGACAAGTTGGTACAAGTCGGTACAAGTCGGTACAAGTCGGGACAAGTTTGGACAATCCAAGACAAGTCGTGACAAGTCAGGACAAGTCCGAACAAGTCGGGACAAGTTAGGACAAGTCGGTACAAGTCGGGATAAGTCGTGACAAGTCAGGACAAGTCAGGACAAGTCGGGACAAGTCAGGACAAGTCGGGACAAGTCGGGACAAGTCGGGATAAGTCGTGACAAGTCAGGACAAGTCAGGACAAGTCGGGACAAGTCAGGACAAGTCGGGACAAGTCGGGACAAGTCAAGACAAGTTTGGACAATCTGGGACAGGTCGGGACAAGTCGGTACAAGTCTGGACAAGTCATGACAAGTCAGTTCAAGTCGGGAAAAGTTTGGACAATACGGGACACGTTGGGACAAGTCGAGACAAGTCGGTACAAGTCGGGACAATCCGCGACAAGTCGGTACAAGTCGGTACAAGTCGGGACATGTTTGGACAATCCGGGACAAGTCGAGACAAGTCGGGATAAGTCGTGACAAGTCAGGACAAGTCAGGACAAGTCGGGACAAGTCAGGACAAGTCGGGACAAGTCGGGACAAGTCGGGATAAGTCGTGACAAGTCAGGACAAGTCAGGACAGGTCGGGACAAGTCAGGACAAGTCGGGACAAGTCGGGACAAGTCGGGACAAGTTTGGACAATCTGGGACAGGTCGGGACAAGTCGGTACAAGTCTGGACAAGTCATGACAAGTCAGTTCAAGTCGGGAAAAGTTTGGACAATACGGGACACGTTGGGACAAGTCGGGACAAGTCGGTACAAGTCGGGACAATCCGCGACAAGTCGGTACAAGTCGGTACAAGTCGGGACATGTTTGGACAATCCGGGACAAGTCGAGACAAGTCGGGACAAGTCAGGACAAGTCAGAACAAGTCAGGACATGTCTGGACAAGACGCGACAGGTCGGGACAAGTCGGTACAAGTCAGGACAAGTTTGGACAATCCGGGACAATTCGGGACAAGTCGGGACAAGTCAAGACAAGTCGGTACAAGTCGGGACAAGTCGGAACAAGTCGGGACGAGTTGGGACAAGTTAGGACAAGTCAGGACAAGTCAAGACAAGTCGGGATGAGTCGAGACAAGTTGGGACAAGTCGGGACAATTCGGGACAGGTCGGGACAAGTCCGGACAGGTCGGGACAAGACGTGACAAATCAGAACAAGTAGGGAAAAGTCGAGACAAGTCGGGACAAATCGAATCAAGTCATGACAAGTCGAAAAAAGTCGAAAGAAGTCGGGACAAGTCAGGACAAGTCGGGACAAGTCGGGACAAGTCGAGACAAGTGGGGACAAGTTGGGATAAGACGTGACGTGTCAGAACAAGTCGAGACAAGTTGGGACAAGTCGAGACAAGTCGGGACAAGTCAGGACAAGTCGAGAAATGTCGGGACAAGTTTGGACAATAAGGGACAAGTCGGGACAAGTTTGGAAAATAAGGGACAATTCGGGACAAGTCGGTACTAGTCGGGACAAGTCGGTACAAGTCGGGACAAGTTTGGACAATCCAAGAAAAGTTAGGACAAGTCGGAACAAGTTGGTACAAGTCGGGACATGTTTGGACAACCTGGGACAAGTCGTGACAAGTCAGGACAAGTCGAAACAAGTCGAAACAAAACGGGACAAGTCGGGACAAGTCAGGACAAGTCAGAACAAGTCAGGACAAGTTAGGACAAGTCAGGACAAGTCGGGACAAGTCGGGACAAGTCGGGACAAGTTTGGACAATCTGGGACAGGTCGGGACAAGTCGGTACAAGTCTGGACAAGTCGGGACAAGTCGGTTCAAGTCGGTTCAAGTCGGGAAAAATTTTGGACAATGCGGGACACGTTGGGACAAGTCGGTACAAGTTGTGACAATCCGGGACAAGTCGGTACAAGTCGGGACAAGTCGGTTCAGGTTGGGACAAGTTTGGACAATCCGGGACAAGTCGAGACGAGTCGGGACAAGTCGGGACAGGTCGGGACAAGTCGGTACAAGTCTGGACAAGTCGGTTCAATTCGGAACAAGTCGGGACATGGCGTGACAAGTTAGAACAAGTCAGAACAAGCCGGGACAAGTCGGGACAAGTCTGGACAAGTCGAGACAAGTCGGGACAAGTCAGTACAAGTCGGGACATGGCGTGACAAGTTAGAACAAGTCAGAACAATCTGGGACTAGTCGGGACAAGTCGGAACAAGTCAGGACAAGTCGGGACATGGCGTGACAAGTTAGAACAAGTCAGAACAAGCCGGAACAATTTGGGACAAGTTAGAACAAGTCAGAACAAGCCGGGACAAGTCGGGACAAGTCGGAACAAGTCAGGACAAGTCGAGACATGGCGTGACAAGTTAGAACAAGTCAGAACAAGCCGGGACAAGTCGGGACAAGTCTCGACAAGTTGGGACAAGTCGGAACAAGTGAGAACAAGTCGGGACATAAACGTGACAAGTTAGAACAAGTCGGAACAAGTCGGTACAAGTCATGACAAGTCGGGACAAGTCGGTACAGGTCGGGACAAGTCGGTACAAGTCGGGACAAGTTTGGACAAACCGGGACAAGTCGGGACAAGTCGGTACAAGTTGGGACAAGTCGAGACAAGTCGAGACAAGTCGAGACAAGTCGGGACATATCGAAACAAGTCAGGTCAAGTCGAAAAAAGTCGAAAGAAGTCGGAACAAGTCAGGACAAGTCGGGACAAGTCGGGATAAGATTAGACATGTCGGAACAAGTCGGGACAAGTCGGGACAAGTCGGGACAAGTCGGGACAAGTTAGGACAAGTCAGGACAAGTCAAGACAAGTCGGGATGAGTCGAGACAAGTGGGGACAAGTTGGGATAAGACGTGACGTGTCAGAACAAGTCGAGACAAGTTGGGACAAGTCGAGACAAGTCGGGACAAGTCAGGACAAGTCGAGAAATGTCGGGACAAGTTTGGACAATAAGGGACAAGTCGGGACAAGTCGGTACTAGTCGGGACAAGTCGGTACAAGTCGGGACAAGTTTGGACAATCCAAGAAAAGTTAGGACAAGTCGGAACAAGTTGGTACAAGTCGGGACATGTTTGGACAACCTGGGACAAGTCGTGACAAGTCAGGACAAGTCGAAACAAGTCGAAACAAAACGGGACAAGTCGGGACAAGTCAGGACAAGTCAGAACAAGTCAGGACAAGTTAGGACAAGTCAGGACAAGTCGGGACAAGTCGGGACAAGTCGGGACAAGTTTGGACAATCTGGGACAGGTCGGGACAAGTCGGTACAAGTCTGGACAAGTCGGGACAAGTCGGTTCAAGTCGGTTCAAGTCGGGAAAAATTTTGGACAATGCGGGACACGTTGGGACAAGTCGGTACAAGTTGTGACAATCCGGGACAAGTCGGTACAAGTCGGGACAAGTCGGTTCAGGTTGGAACAAGTTTGGACAATCCGGGACAAGTCGAGACGAGTCGGGACAAGTCGGGACAGGTCGGGACAAGTCGGTACAAGTCTGGACAAGTCGGTTCAATTCGGAACAAGTCGGGACATGGCGTGACAAGTTAGAACAAGTCAGAACAATCTGGGACTAGTCGGGACAAGTCGGAACAAGTCAGGACAAGTCGGGACATGGCGTGACAAGTTAGAACAAGTCAGAACAAGCCGGAACAATTTGGGACAAGTTAGAACAAGTCAGAACAAGCCGGGACAAGTCGGGACAAGTCGGAACAAGTCAGGACAAGTCGAGACATGGCGTGACAAGTTAGAACAAGTCAGAACAAGCCGGGACAAGTCGGGACAAGTCTCGACAAGTTGGGACAAGTCGGAACAAGTGAGAACAAGTCAAGACGAGTCGGGACAAGTCGAAACAAGTCAGGACAAGTCGGGACATAAACGTGACAAGTTAGAACAAGTCGGAACAAGTCGGTACAAGTCGGGACAAGTCGGGACAAGTCGGTACAGGTCAGTACAAGTCGGGACATGGCGTGACAAGTTAGAACAAGTCAGAACAATCTGGGACTAGTCGGGACAAGTCGGAACAAGTCAGGACAAGTCGGGACATGGCGTGACAAGTTAGAACAAGTCAAAACAAGCCGGAACAATTTGGGACAAGTTAGAACAAGTCAGAACAAGCCGGGACAAGTCGGGACAAGTCGGAACAAGTCAGGACAAGTCGGGACATGGCGTGACAAGTTAGAACAAGTCAGAACAAGCCGGGACAAGTCGGGACAAGTCTCGACAAGTTGGGACAAGTCGGAACAAGTGAGAACAAGTCAAGACGAGTCGGGACAAGTCGAAACAAGTCAGGACAAGTCGGGACATAAACGTGACAAGTTAGAACAAGTCGGAACAAGTCGGTACAAGTCGGGACAAGTCGGGACAAGTCGGTACAGGTCGGGACAAGTCGGTACAAGTCGGGACAAGTTTGGACAAACCGGGACAAGTCGGGACAAGTCGGTACAAGTTGGGACAAGTCGAGACAAGTCGAGACAAGTCGAGACAAGTCGGGACATATCGAAACAAGTCAGGTCAAGTCGAAAAAAGTCGAAAGAAGTCGGAACAAGTCAGGACAAGTCGGGACAAGTCGGGATAAGATTAGACATGTCGGAACAAGTCAAGACAAGTTGGGACATGGCGTGACAAGTTAGAACAAGTCAGAACAAGCCGGGACAAGTCGAGACAAGTCTGGACAAGTCGAGACAAGTCAAGACAAGTCAGTACAAGTCGGGACATGGCGTGACAAGTTAGAACAAGTCAGAACAATCCGGGACAAGTCGGAACAAGCCAGGACAAGTCGGGACATGGCGTGACAAGTTAGAACAAGTCAGAACAAGCCGGAACAAGTCGGGACAAGTTAGAACAAGTCAGAACAAGCCGGGACAAGTCGGAACAAGTCGGAACAAGTCAGGACAAGTCGAGACATGGCGTGACAAGTTAGAACAAAACAGAACAAGCCGGGAAAAGTCGGGACAAGTCTGGACAAGTCGGGATAAGACGTGACATGTCAGACCAAGTCGGGACAAGTCAGGACAAGTCGGGACAAGTCGGGACAAGTCAGGACAAGTCGAGAAATGTCGGGACAAGTTTGGACAATAAGGGACAAGTCGGGACAAGTTTGGACAATGAGGGACAAGTCAGGACAAGTCGGGACAAGTCGGTACAAGTCGGTACAAGTCGGGTTGAGTTTGGACAATGCAAGACAAGTCGGGACAAGTCGTGACAAGTCAGGACAAGTCAGGACAAGTCGACACAAGTCGAAACGAGTCGGGACAAGTCGGGACAAGTCAGGACAAGTCAGAACAAGTCGGGACAAGTTGGGACAAGTCGAAACAAGTTGGGACATTTCGGGACAAGTCGGAACAAGTCGGAACAAGTCGGTACAAGTCGGGACAAGTCGGAACAAGTTGGGACAATCCGGGACAAGTCGGGACAAGTCGGTACAAGTTGGGACAATCCGGGACAAGTCGGGACAAGTCGGTACAAGTCGGGACAAATCGGTACAAATCGGTACAAGTCGGGATAAGTCTGGACAAGTCGGGACATGTAGGGAAGAGTCAAGACAAGTCGGGACAAGTCGGAACAAGTCAGGACAAGTCGGGACATGGCGTGACAAGTTAGAACAAGTCAAAACAAGCCGGGACAAGTCGGTACAAGTCTGGACAAGTCAGTACAAGTCGGGACATGGCGTGACAAGTTAGAACAAGTCAGAACAAGCCGAGACAAGTCGGGACAAGTCTGGACAAGTCGAGACAAGTCGGGACAAGTCAGTACAAGTCGGGACATGGCGTGACAAGTTAGAACAAGTCAGAACAAGTCGGGACAAGTTTGGACAATCTGGGACAGGTCGGGACAAGTCTGGACAAGTCGGGACAAGTCGGGACAAGTCGGTTGGGTTCGGGAAAAGTTTGGACAATACTGGACACGTTGGGACAAGTCGGTACAAGTTGGGACAATCGGGGACAAGTCGGGATAAGTCGGTACAAATCGGGACAAGTCGGTACAAGTCAAGACAAGTCGGAAGAAGTCGGGACAAGGTTGGACAATCCGGGACAAGTCGGGACAAGTCGGTACAAGTCGGGACAAGTTTGGACAATCCGGGACATGTCAGGACCAGTCGGTACAAGTCGGGACAAGTTTGGACAAACCAGGACAAGTCGGGATAAGTCGGTACAAGTTGGGACAAGTCGGGACAAGTCTGGACAAGTCGGGACAAGTCGAGACAAGTCGGAAGAAGTCGGGACAAGGTTGGACAAACCGGGACAAGTCGGGACAAGTCGGGACAAGTCGGGACAAGTCGGTACAAGTCGGGACAAGTCGGAACAAGTCGGGACAAGTTTGGACAAACCAGGACAAGTCGGGACAAGTCGGGACAAGTCGGGACAAGTCGGTACAAGTTGGGACAAGTCGGGACAAGTCAGGACAAGTCGGAAAAAGTCGAAAGAAGTCGGGACAAGTCAGGACAAGTCGGGACAAGTCGGGACAAGTCGGGACAAGTCGGGATAAGACGTGACATGTCAGAACAAGTCGGGACAAATCGGGACAAGTCGGGACAAGTCTAGACAAGTCGGGACAAGTCAGGACAAGTCGAGAAATGTCGGGACAAGTTTGGACAATAAGGGACAAGTCGGGACAAGTTTGGACAATAAGGGACAAGTCAGGACAAGTTGGTACAAGTCGGTACAAGTCGGTACAAGTCGGGACAAGTTTGGACAATCCAAGACAAGTCGTGACAAGTCAGGACAAGTCCGAACAAGTCGGGACAAGTTAGGACAAGTCGGTACAAGTCGGGATAAGTCGTGACAAGTCAGGACAAGTCAGGACAAGTCGGGACAAGTCAGGACAAGTCGGGACAAGTCGGGACAAGTCGGGATAAGTCGTGACAAGTCAGGACAAGTCAGGACAAGTCGGGACAAGTCAGGACAAGTCGGGACAAGTCGGGACAAGTCGGGACAAGTTTGGACAATCTGGGACAGGTCGGGACAAGTCGGTACAAGTCTGGACAAGTCATGACAAGTCAGTTCAAGTCGGGAAAAGTTTGGACAATACGGGACACGTTGGGACAAGTCGGGACAAGTCGGTACAAGTCGGGACAATCCGCGACAAGTCGGTACAAGTCGGTACAAGTCGGGACATGTTTGGACAATCCGGGACAAGTCGAGACAAGTCGGGATAAGTCGTGACAAGTCAGGACAAGTCAGGACAAGTCGGGACAAGTCAGGACAAGTCGGGACAAGTCGGGACAAGTCGGGATAAGTCGTGACAAGTCAGGACAAGTCAGGACAAGTCGGGACAAGTCAGGACAAGTCGGGACAAGTCGGGACAAGTCGGGACAAGTTTGGACAATCTGGGACAGGTCGGGACAAGTCGGTACAAGTCTGGACAAGTCATGACAAGTCAGTTCAAGTCGGGAAAAGTTTGGACAATACGGGACACGTTGGGACAAGTCGGGACAAGTCGGTACAAGTCGGGACAATCCGCGACAAGTCGGTACAAGTCGGTACAAGTCGGGACATGTTTGGACAATCCGGGACAAGTCGAGACAAGTCGGGACAAGTCAGGACAAGTCAGAACAAGTCAGGACATGTCTGGACAAGACGCGACAGGTCGGGACAAGTCGGTACAAGTCAGGACAAGTTTGGACAATCCGGGACGAGTTGGGACAAGTTAGGACAAGTCAGGACAAGTCAAGACAAGTCGGGATGAGTCGAGACAAGTTGGGACAAGTCGGGACAATTCGGGACAGGTCGGGACAAGTCCGGACAGGTCGGGACAAGACGTGACAAATCAGAACAAGTAGGGAAAAGTCGAGACAAGTCGGGACAAATCGAATCAAGTCATGACAAGTCGAAAAAAGTCGAAAGAAGTCGGGACAAGTCAGGACAAGTCGGGACAAGTCGGGACAAGTCGAGACAAGTGGGGACAAGTTGGGATAAGACGTGACGTGTCAGAACAAGTCGAGACAAGTTGGGACAAGTCGAGACAAGTCGGGACAAGTCAGGACAAGTCGAGAAATGTCGGGACAAGTTTGGACAATAAGGGACAAGTCGGGACAAGTTTGGAAAATAAGGGACAATTCGGGACAAGTCGGTACTAGTCGGGACAAGTCGGTACAAGTCGGGACAAGTTTGGACAATCCAAGAAAAGTTAGGACAAGTCGGAACAAGTTGGTACAAGTCGGGACATGTTTGGACAACCTGGGACAAGTCGTGACAAGTCAGGACAAGTCGAAACAAGTCGAAACAAAACGGGACAAGTCGGGACAAGTCAGGACAAGTCAGAACAAGTCAGGACAAGTTAGGACAAGTCAGGACAAGTCGGGACAAGTCGGGACAAGTTTGGACAATCTGGGACAGGTCGGGACAAGTCGGTACAAGTCTGGACAAGTCGGGACAAGTCGGTTCAAGTCGGTTCAAGTCGGGAAAAATTTTGGACAATGCGGGACACGTTGGGACAAGTCGGTACAAGTTGTGACAATCCGGGACAAGTCGGTACAAGTCGGGACAAGTCGGTTCAGGTTGGGACAAGTTTGGACAATCCGGGACAAGTCGAGACGAGTCGGGACAAGTCGGGACAGGTCGGGACAAGTCGGTACAAGTCTGGACAAGTCGGTTCAATTCGGAACAAGTCGGGACATGGCGTGACAAGTTAGAACAAGTCAGAACAAGCCGGGACAAGTCGGGACAAGTCTGGACAAGTCGAGACAAGTCGGGACAAGTCAGTACAAGTCGGGACATGGCGTGACAAGTTAGAACAAGTCAGAACAATCTGGGACTAGTCGGGACAAGTCGGAACAAGTCAGGACAAGTCGGGACATGGCGTGACAAGTTAGAACAAGTCAGAACAAGCCGGAACAATTTGGGACAAGTTAGAACAAGTCAGAACAAGCCGGGACAAGTCGGGACAAGTCGGAACAAGTCAGGACAAGTCGAGACATGGCGTGACAAGTTAGAACAAGTCAGAACAAGCCGGGACAAGTCGGGACAAGTCTCGACAAGTTGGGACAAGTCGGAACAAGTGAGAACAAGTCGGGACATAAACGTGACAAGTTAGAACAAGTCGGAACAAGTCGGTACAAGTCATGACAAGTCGGGACAAGTCGGTACAGGTCGGGACAAGTCGGTACAAGTCGGGACAAGTTTGGACAAACCGGGACAAGTCGGGACAAGTCGGTACAAGTTGGGACAAGTCGAGACAAGTCGAGACAAGTCGAGACAAGTCGGGACATATCGAAACAAGTCAGGTCAAGTCGAAAAAAGTCGAAAGAAGTCGGAACAAGTCAGGACAAGTCGGGACAAGTCGGGATAAGATTAGACATGTCGGAACAAGTCGGGACAAGTCGGGACAAGTCGGGACAAGTCGGGACAAGTCGGGACAAGTCAGGACAAGTCAGGACATGTCGGGACAAGTTTGTACAATAAGTGACAAGTCGGGACAAGTTTGGACAATACGTTACACGTTGGGACAAGTCGGGACAAGTCTGGACAAGTTTGGACAATCCGGGACAAGTCGAGACAAATCGGTACAAGTTAGGACGAGTCAAAACAAGTCAGGACAAGTCGGGACAAGTCGGGACAAGACGTGACAAGTCAGAACAAGTCGGGACAAGTCGGGACAAGTCGGGACAAGTCGGGACAAGTCGGGACAAGTCGGGACAAGTCGGGACAAGTCGGTACAAGTCGGGACAAGTCGGAACAAGTCGGGACGAGTTGGGACAAGTTGGGACAAGTCAGGACAAGTCAGGACAAGTCGGGATAAGTCGGGACAAGTTGGGACAAGTCGGGACAATTCGGGACAGGTCGGGACAAGTCGTGACAAGTCAGGACAAATCAATACAAGTCGAAACAAGTCGAAACAAGTTGGGACAAGTCGGGACAAGTCAGAACAAGTCGGAACATGTCTGGACAAGACGGAACAAGTCGGGACAAGCCGGTACTAGTCGGGACAAAATTGGACAATCCGGGACAAGTCGGGACAAGTCGGTACAAGTCAGGACGAGTCAAAACAAGTCAGGACAAGTCGGGACAAGTCGGGACAAGACGTGACAAGTCAGAACAAGTCGGGACAAGTTGGGACAAGTCGGGACAAGTCGGGACAAGTCGGGACAAGTCAAGACAAGTCGGTACAAGTCGGGACAAGTCGGAACAAGTCGGGACGAGTTGGGACAAGTTAGGACAAGTCAGGACAAGTCAGGACAAGTCAGGACAAGTCAGGACAAGTCGGGATAAGTCGGGACAAGTTGGGACAAGTCGGGACAATTCGGGACAGGTCAGGACAAGTCCGGACAGGTCGGGACAAGACGTGACAAATCAGAACAAGTAGGGACAAGTCGAGACAAGTCGGGACAAGTCGGGACATGTCGGGACAAGTCGGGACAAGTCGGTTAAAGTCGGGACAAGTCGGTACAAGTCGAGAAAAGTTTGGACAAACCGGGACAAGTCGGGACAAGTCGGTACAAGTTGGGACAAGTCGGTACAAGTCAGGACAATTCGGGACAAGTCGAGACAAGTCGGGACAAATCGAATCAAGTCATGACAAGTCGAAAAAAGTCGAAAGAAGTCGGGACAAGTCAGGACAAGTCGGGACAAGTCGGGACAAGTCGGGACAAGTCGGGACAAGTGGGGACAAGTCGGGATAAGACGTGACGTGTCAGAACAAGTCGGGACAAGTCGGGAAAAGTCGGGACAAGTCGGGACAAGTCAGGACAAGTCGAGAAATGTCGGGATAAGTTTGGACAATAAGGGACAAGTCGGGACAAGTTTGGACAATAAGGGAGAATTCGGGACAAGTCGGTACTAGTCGGGACAAGTTAGTACAAGTCGGGACAAGTTTGGACAATCCAAGAAAAGTTGGGACAAGTCGGAACAAGTTGGTACAAGTCGGGACATGTTTGGACAACCTGGGACAAGTTGTGACAAGTAAGGACAAGACAGGACAAGTCGAAACAAGTCGAAACAAGTCGGGACAAGTCGGGACAAGTTTGGACAATAAGGGACAAGTCGGGACAAGTTTGGACAAGTCAGGACAAGTCGAAACAAGTCGAAACAAAACGGGACAAGTCGGGACAAGTCAGGACAAGTCAGAACAAGTCGGGACAAGTTAGGACAAGTCGGTACAAGTCGGGACAAGTCGTGACAAGTCAGGACAAGTCGGGACAAGTCGGGACAAGTCAGAACAAGTTTGGACAATCTGGGACAGGTCGGGACAAGTCGGTACAAGTCTGGACAAGTCGGGACAAGTCGGTTCAAGTCGGGAAAAGTTTGGACAATACGGAACACGTTGGGACAAGTCGGTACAAGTTGTGACAATCCGGTACAAGTCGGTTCAAGTCGGGACAAGTCGGTACAAGTTGGGACAAGTTTGGACAATCCGGGACAAGTCGAGACAAGTCGGGACAAGTCATGACAAGTCGAAACAAGTCGAAACAAGTTGGGACAAGTCAGAACAAGTCGGAACATGTCTGGACAAGACGTTACAAGTCGGGACAAGTCGGTACAAGTCAGGACAAGTTTGGACAATCTGGGACAAGTCGGGACAAGTCGGTACAAGTCAGGACGAGTCAAAACAAGTCAGGACAAGTCGGGACAAGTCGGGACAAGACGTGACAAGTCAGAACAAGTTGGGACAAGTCGGGACAAGTCAGGACAAGTCGGGACAAGTCGAGACAAGTCGGGACAAATCGAAACAAGTCAGGACAAGTCGGAAAAATTCGAAAGAAGTCGGGACAAGTCAGGACAAATCGGGACAAGTCGGGACAAGTCGGGACAAGTCGGGACAAGTCGGGGCATGTCGGGACTGGTCAGGACTAGTCGAGAAATGTCGGGACAAGTTTGGACAATGAGGGACAAGTCGGGACAAGTTTGGACAATAAGGGACAAGTCGGGACAAGTCGGTACAAGTCAGGACAAGTTTGGACAATCCAAGACAAGTTGGGACAAGTCGGAACAAGTCGGTACAAGTCGGGACATGTTTGTACAATCCGGGACAAGTTGTGACAAGTCAGGACAAGTCAGGACAAGTCAGGACAAGTCGAAACAAGTCGAAACAAGTCGGGACAAGTCGGGACAAGTCAGGACAAGTCAGAACAAGTCGGGACAAGTCAAGACAAGTCGGGACAAGTCGGGACAAGTCGGGACAAGTCGGAACAAGTCGGGACATGTCGGGACAAGTTTGGACAATCTGGGACAGGTCGGGACAAGTCGGTACAAGTCTGGACAAGTCGGGACAAGTCGGTTCAAGTCGGGAAAAGTTTGGACAATACAGGACACGTTGGGACAAGTCGGTAAAAGTTGGGACAATCCGGGACAAGTCGGGACAAGTCGGTACAAGTCGTGACATGTTTGGACAATCCGGGACAAGTCGAGACAAGTCGGGACAAGTCGGGACAAGTCGTGACAACTCAGGACAAGTCAGAACAAGTCGGAACAAGTCAGGACAAGTCGGTACAAGTCGGGACAAGTCGTGACAAGTCAGTACAAGTCAGGACAAGTCGGGACAAGTCGGGACAAGTCGGGACAAGTCGGGACAAGTCAGGACAAGTTTGGACAATCTGGGACAGGTCGGGACAAGTCGGTACAAGTCTGGACAAGTCGGGTCAAGTCGGTTCAAGTCAGGAAAAGTTTGGACAATACGGGACACGTTGGGACAAGTCGGGACAAGTCGAGACAAGTCGAAACAAGTTGGGACAAAATGGGACAAGTCAGGACAAGTCAGAACAAGTCGGGACAAGTCAGGACAAGTCGGTACAAGTCGGGACAAGTCGTGACAAGTCAGGACAAGTCAGGACAAATCGGGACAAGTCGGGACAAGTCGGTTCAAGTCGGGAAAAGTTTGGACAATACGGGACACGTTGCGACAAGTCGGGACAAGTCGGGACATGTCGGGACAAGTCGAAACAAGTTGGGACAAGTCGGGACAAGTCAGGACAAGTCAGAACAAGTCGGGACAAGTCGGGACAAGTCGAAACAAGTTGGGACAAGTCGGAACAAGTCAGGACAAGTCAGAACAAGTCGGGACAAGTCAGGACAAGTCGGTACAAGTCGGGACAAGTCGTGACAAGTCAGCACAAGTCAGGACAAGTCGGGACAAGTCGGGACAAGTCGGTACAAGTCTGAACAAGTCGGGACAAGTCGGTTCAAGTCGGGAAAAGTTTGGACAATACGGGACACGTTGGGACAAGTCGGGACAAGTCGGGACAAGTCGGGACAAGTCGGTACAAGTCGGGACAAGTTTGGACAAATCGGGACAAGTCGGGACAAGTCGGTACAAGTTGGGACAAGTCAGGACAAGTCAGGACAAGTCGGGACAAGTCGAGACAAGTCGGGACATATCGAAACAAGTCAGGACAAGTCGAAAAAAGTCGAAAGAAGTCGGGACAAGTCAGGAAAAGTCGGGACAAGTCTGGATAAGACGTGACATGTCGGAACAATTCGGGACAAGTCGGGACAAGTCGGGACAGGTCGGGACAAGTCAGGACAAGTCAGGACATGTCGGGACAAGTTTGGACAATGAGGGACAAGTCGGGACAAGTTTGGACAATAAGGGACAAGTCGGGACAAGTCGGTACAAGTCGGGACAAGTTTGGACAAATCGAGACAAGTCGAGACAAGTCGGGACATATCGAAACAAGTCAGGACAAGTCGAAAAAAGTCGAAAGAAGTCGGAACAAGTCAGGACAAGTCGGGACAAGTCGGGATAAGCTTAGACATGTCGGAACAAGTCGGGACAAGTCGGGACAAGTCGGGACAAGTCGGGACAAGTCAGGACAAGTCAGGACATGTCGGGACAAGTTTGTACAATAAGTGACAAGTCGGGACAAGTTTGGACAATACGTTACACGTTGGGACAAGTCGGGACAAGTCTGGACAAGTTTGGACAATCCGGGACAAGTCGGGACAATTCGGTAAAAGTCAGGACGAGTCAAAACAAGTCAGGACAAGTCGGGACAAGTCGGGACAAGACGTGACAAGTCAGAACAAGTCGGGACAAGTCGGGACAAGTCGGGACAAGTCGGGACAAGTCGGGACAAGTCGGGACAAGTCGGGACAAGTCGGGACAAGTCGGGACAAGTCGGTACAAGTCATGACAAGTCGGAACAAGTCGGGACGAGTTGGGACAAGTTAGGACAAGTCAGGACAAGTCAGGACAAGTCAGGACAAGTCGGGATAAGTCGGGACAAGTTGGGACAAGTCGGGACAATTCGGGACAGGTCGGGACAAGTCGTGACAAGTCAGGACAAGTCAATACAAGTCGAAAGAAGTCGAAACAAGTTGGGACAAGTCGGGACAAGTCAGAACAAGTCGGAACATGTCTGGACAAGACGGAACAAGTCGGGACAAGTCGGTACAAGTCGGGACAAGTTTGGACAATCCGGGACAAGTCGGGACAAGTCGGTACAAGTCAGGACGAGTCAAAACAAGTCAGGACAAGTCGGGACAAGTCGGGACAAGACGTGACAAGTCAGAACAAGTCGGGACAAGTTGAGACAAGTCGAAACAAGTCGGGACAAGTCGGGACAAGTCGGGACAAGTCAAGACAAGTCGGTACAAGTCGGGACAAGTCGGAACAAGTCGGGACGAGTTGGGACAAGTTAGGACAAGTCAGGACAAGTCAGGACAAGTCGGGATAAGTCGGGACAAGTTGGGACAAGTCGGGACAATTCGGAACAGGTCAGGACAAGTCCGGACAGGTCGGGACAATACGTGACAAATCAGAACAAGTAGGGACAAGTCGAGACAAGTCGGGACAAGTCGGGACAAGTCGGGACAAGTCGGTTAAAGTCGGGACAAGTCGGTACAAGTCGGGAAAAGTTTGGACAAACCGGGACAAGTCGGGACAAGTCGGTACAAGTAGGGACAAGTCGGTACAAGTCAGGACAAGTCGGGACAAGTCGAGACAAGTCGGGACAAATCGAATCAAGTCATGACAAGTCGAAAAAAGTCGAAAGAAGTCGGGACAAGTCAGGACAAGTCGGGACAAGTCGGGACAAGTCGGGACAAGTGGGGACAAGTCGGGATAAGACGTGACGTGTCAGAACAAGTCGGGACAAGTCGGGACAAGTCGGGACATGTCGGGACAAGTCAGGACAAGTCGAGAAATGTCGGGATAAGTTTGGACAATAAGGGACAAGTCGGAACAAGTTGGTACAAGTCGGGACATGTTTGGACAACCTGGGACAAGTCGTGACAAGTCAGGACAAGTCGAAACAAGTCGAAACAAAACGGGACAAGTCGGGACAAGTCAGGACAAGTCAGAACAAGTCAGGACAAGTTAGGACAAGTCAGGACAAGTCGGGACAAGTCGGGACAAGTCGGGACAAGTTTGGACAATCTGGGACAGGTCGGGACAAGTCGGTACAAGTCTGGACAAGTCGGGACAAGTCGGGACAGGTCAGGACAAGTCGGTACAAGTCTGGACAAGTCGGTTCAAGTCGGAACAAGTCGGGACATGGCGTGACAAGTTAGAACAAGTCAGAACAAGCCGGGACAAGTCGGGACAGGTCTGGACAAGTCGAGACAAGTCGGGACATGGCGTGACAAGTTAGAACAAGTCAGAGCAAGCCGGAACAATTTGGGACAAGTAAGAACAAGTCAGAACAAGCCGGGACAAGTCGGGACAAGTCGGAACAAGTCAGGACAAGTCGAGACATGGCGTGACAAGTTAGAACAAGTCAGAACAAGCCGGGACAAGTCGGGACAAGTCTGGACAAGTCGGGACATGGCGTGACAAGTTAGAACAAGTCGGAACAAGTCGGTACAAGTCGGGACATGTTTGGACAACCTGGGACAAGTCGTGACAAGTCAGGACAAGTCGAAACAAGTCGAAACAAAACGGGACAAGTCGGGACAAGTCAGGACAAGTCAGAACAAGTCAGGACAAGTTAGGACAAGTCAGGACAAGTCGGGACAAGTCGGGACAAGTCGGGACAAGTTTGGACAATCTGGGACAGGTCGGGACAAGTCGGTACAAGTCTGGACAAGTCGGGACAAGTCGGTTCAAGTCGGGAAAAGTTTGGACAATACGGGACACGTTGGGACAAGTCGGTACAAGTTGTGACAATCCGGGACAAGTCGGTACAAGTCGGTACAAGTTGGGACAAGTTTGGACAATCCGGGACAAGTCGAGACAAGTCGGGACAAGTCGGGACAGGTCGGGACAAGTCGGTACAAGTCTGGACAAGTCGGTTCAAGTCGGAACAAGTCGGGACATATCGTGACAAGTTAGAACAAGTCAGAACAAGCCGGGACAAGTCGGGACAGGTCTGGACAAGTCGAGACAAGTCGGGACATGGCGTGACAAGTTAGAACAAGTCAGAGCAAGCCGGAACAATTTGGGACAAGTAAGAACAAGTCGGAACAAGCCGGGACAAGTCGGGACAAGTCGGAACAAGTCAGGACAAGTCGAGACATGGCGTGACAAGTTAGAACAAGTCAGAACAAGCCGGGACAAGTCGGGACAAGTCTGGACAAGTCGGGACATGGCGTGACAAGTTAGAACAAGTCGGAACAAGTCGGTACAAGTCGGGACAAGTCGGGACAAGTCAGGACAAGTTAGGACAAGTCAGGACAAGTCGGGACAAGTCGGGACAAGTCGGGACAAGTTTGGACAATCTGGGACAGGTCGGGACAAGTCGGTACAAGTCGGGAAAAGTTTGGACAATACGGGACACGTTGGGACAAGTCGGTACAAGTTGTGACAATCCGGGACAAGTCGGTACAAGTCGGTACAAGTTGGGACAAGTTTGGACAATCCGGGACAAGACGAGACAAGTCGGGACAAGTCGGGACAGGTCGGGACAAGTCGGTACAAGTCGAGACAAGTCGGGACAAATCGAATCAAGTCATGACAAGCTGAAAAAAGTCGAAAGAAGTCGGGACAAGTCAGGACAAGTCGGGACAAGTCGGGACAAGTGGGGACAAGTCGGGATAAGACGTGACGTGTCAGAACAAGTCGGGACAAGTCGGGACAAGTCGGGAAAAGTCGGGACAAGTCAGGACAAGTCGAGAAATGTCGGGATAAGTTTGGACAATAAGGGACAAGTCGGAACAAGTTGGTACAAGTCGGGACATGTTTGGACAACCTGGGACAAGTCGTGACAAGTCAGGACAAGTCGAAACAAGTCGAAACAAAACGGGACAAGTCGGGACAAGTCAGGACAAGTCAGAACAAGTCAGGACAAGTTAGGACAAGTCAGGACGAGTCGGGACAAGTCGGGACAAGTCGGGACAAGTTTGGACAATCTGGGACAGGTCGGGACAAGTCGGTACAAGTCTGGACAAGTCGGGACAAGTCGGTTCAAGTCGGGAAAAGTTTGGACAATACGGGACACGTTGGGACAAGTCGGTACAAGTTGTGACAATCCGGGACAAGTCGGTACAAGTCGGTACAAGTTGGGACAAGTTTGGACAATCCGGGACAAGTCGAGACAAGTCGGGACAAGTCGGGACAGGTCGGGACAAGTCGGTACAAGTCTGGACAAGTCGGTTCAAGTCGGAACAAGTCGGGACATGGCGTGACAAGTTAGAACAAGTCAGAACAAGCCGGGACAAGTCGGGACAGGTCTGGACAAGTCGAGACAAGTCGAGACATGGCGTGACAAGTTAGAACAAGTCAGAGCAAGCCGGAACAATTTGGGACAAGAAAGAACAAGTCAGAACAAGCCGGGACAAGTCGGGACAAGTCGGAACAAGTCAGGACAAGTCGAGACATGGCGTGACAAGTTAGAACAAGTCAGAACAAGCCGGGACAAGTCGGGACAAGTCTGGACAAGTCGGGACATGGCGTGACAAGTTAGAACAAGTCGGAACAAGTCGGTACAAGTCGGGACATGTTTGGACAACCTGGGACAAGTCGTGACAAGTCAGGACAAGTCGAAACAAGTCGAAACAAAACGGGACAAGTCGGGACAAGTCAGGACAAGTCAGAACAAGTCAGGACAAGTAAGGACAAGTCAGGACAAGTCGGGACAAGTCGGGACAAGTCGGGACAAGTCGGTTTAAGTCGGGAAAAGTTTGGACAATACGGGACACGTTGGGACAAGTCGGTACAAGTTGTGACAATCCGGGACAAGTCGGTACAAGTCGGTACAAGTTGGGACAAGTTTGGACAATCCGGGACAAGTCGAGACAAGTCGGGACAAGTCGGGACAGGTCGGGACAAGTCGGTACAAGTCTGGACAAGTCGGTTCAAGTCGGAACAAGTCGGGACATGGCGTGACAAGTTAGAACAAGTCAGAACAAGCCGGGACAAGTCGGGACAGGTCTGGACAAGTCGAGACAAGTCGGGACATGGCGTGACAAGTTAGAACAAGTCAGAACAAGCCGGGACAAGTCGGGACAAGTCGGAACAAGTCAGGACAAGTCGAGACATGGCGTGACAAGTTAGAACAAGTCAGAACAAGCCGGGACAAGTCGGGACAAGTCTGGACAAGTCGGGACATGGCGTGACAAGTTAGAACAAGTCGGAACAAGTCGGTACAAGTCGGGACAAGTCGGGACAAGTCGGTACAAGTCGGGACAAGTCGGTACAAGTCGGGACGAGTTTGGACAAACCGGGACAAGTCGGGACAAGTTGGTACAAGTTGGGACGAGTCGAGACATATCGAAACAAGTCAGGACAAGTCGAAAAAAGTCGAAAGAAGTCGGGACAAGTCAGGACAAGTCGGGACAAATCGGGATAAGATTAGACATGTCGGAACAAGTCGGGACAAGTCGGGACAAGTCGGGACAAGTCGGGACAAGTCAGGACTAGTCAGGACATGTCGGGACAAGTTTGTACAATAAGAGACAAGTCGGGACAAGTTTGGACAATACGGGACACGTTGGCACAAGTCGGGACAAGTCTGGACAAGTCGGGACAAGTCGGGACAAGTCGGTACAAGTCGGGACAAGTCGGTACAAGTCGGGACAAGTTTATACAAACCGGGACAAGTCGGGACAAGTCGGTACAAGTTGGTACAAGTCGGGACAAGCCAGGACAAGTCGGGACAAGTCGAGAGAAGTCGGGACATATCGAAACAAGTCAGGACATGTCGAAAAAAGTCGAAAGAAGTCGGGACAAGTCAGGACAAGTCGGGACAAGTCGGGATAAAATTAGACATGTCGGAACAAGTCGGGACAAGTCGATACAAGTCAGGACAAGTCGGGACATGGCGTGACAAGTTAGAACAAGTCGGAACAAGTCGGTACAAGTCGGAACAAGTCGGTACAAGTCGGGACAAGTCGGGACAAGTCGGTACAAGTCGGGACAAGTCGGTACAAGTCGGGACAAGTTTGGACAAACCGGGACAAGTCGGGACAAGTCGGTACAAGTTGGGACAAGTCGAGACATATCGAAACAAGTCAGGACAAGTCGAACAAAGTCGAAAGAAGTCGGGACAAGTCAGGACAAGTCGGGATAAGATTAGACATGTCGGAACAAGTCGGGACAAGTCGGGACAAGTCGGGACAAGTCGGGACAAGTTTGGACAATCCGGGACAAGTCGAGACAAGTCGGGACAAGTCGATACAAGTCAGGACAAGTCGGGACATGGCGTGACAAGTTAGAACAAGTCGGAACAAGTCGGTACCAGTCGGGACAAGTCGGGACAAGTCGGTACAAGTCGGGACAAGTTTGGACAAACCGGGACAAGTCGGGACAAGTCGGTACAAGTTGGGACAAGTCGAGACATATCGAAACAAGTCAGGACAAGTCGAACAAAGTCGAAAGAAGTCGGGACAAGTCAGGACAAGTCGGGACAAGTTGGGACAAGTCGGTACAAGTCGGGACAAGTCGGTACAAGTCGGGACAAGTTTGGACAAACCGGGACAAGTCGGGACAAGTCGGTACAAGTTGGTACAAGTCGGGACAAGCCAGGACAAGTCGGGACAAGTCGAGAGAAGTCGGGACATATCGAAACAAGTCAGGACAAGTCGAAGAAATTCGAAAGAAGTCGGGACAAGTCAGGACAAGTCGGGACAAGTCGGGACAAGTTGGGACAAGTCGGTACAAGTCGGGACAAGTCGGTACAAGTCGGGACAAGTTTGGACAATACGGGACACGTTGGGTTAAGTCGGGACAAGTCTGGACAAGTCGGGACAAGTTGGGACAAGTCGGTACAAGTCGGGACAAGTCGGTACAAGTCGGGACAAGTTTGGACAAACCGGGACAAGTCGGGACAAGTCGGTACAAGTTGGTACAAGTCGGGACAAGCCAGGACAAGTCGGGACAAGTCGAGAGAAGTCGGGACATATCGAAACAAGTCAGGACAAGTCGAAGAAACTCGAAAGAAGTCGGGACAAGTCAGGACAAGTCGGGACAAGTCGGGATAAAATTAGACATGTCGGAACAAGTCGGGACAAGTCGGGACAAGTCAGGACAAGTCAGGACATGTCGGGACGAGTTTGTACAATAAGTGACAAGTCGGGACAAGTTTGGACAATAAGGGACAAGTTGGGACAAGTCGGTTTAAGTTGGGACAAGTCGGTACAAGTCGGGACAAGTTTGGACAATCCGGGACAAGTCGATACAAGTCGTGACAAGTCAGGACAAGTCAGGACAAGTCGACACAAGTCGAAACAAGTCGGGACAAGTCAGGACAAGTCGAAACAAGTCAGGACAAGTCAGAACAAGTCGGGACAAGTCAGGACAAGTCGGTACAAGTCAGGACAAGTTAGGACAAGTCAGGACAAGTCGGGACAAGTCGGGACAAGTCGGGACAAGTTTGGACAATCTGGGACAGGTCGGGACAAGTCGGTACAAGTCTGGACAAGTCGGGACAAGTCGGTTCAAGTCGGAAAAAGTTTGGACAATACGGGACACGTTGGGACAAGTCGGTACAAGTTGTGACAATCCGGGACAAGTCGGTACAAGTCGGGACAAGTCGGTACAAGTTGGGACAAGTTTGGACAATCCGGGACAAGTCGAGACAAGTCGGGACAAGTCGGGACAGGTCGGGACAAGTCGGTACAAGTCTGGACAAGTCGGTTCAAGTCGGAACAAGTCGGGACATGGCCTGACAAGTTAGAACAAGTCAGAACAAGCCGGGACAAGTCGGGACAAGTCAGTACAAGTCAGGACATGGCGTGACAAGTAAGAACAAGTCAGAACAAGCCGGGACAAGTTGGGACAAGTCTGGACAAGTCGGGACAAGTCGGGACAAGTGAGAACAAGTCAACACGAGTCAGGACAAGTCGGAACAAGTCAGGACAAGTCGGGACATGGCGTGACAAGTTAGAACAAGTCGGAACAAGTCGGTACAAGTCGGGACAAGTCGGTACAAGTTGGGACAAGTCGAGACATATCGAAACAAGTCAGGACAAGTCGAACAAAGTCGAAAGAAGTCGGGACAAGTCGGGACAAGTCGGGACAAGTGAGAACAAGTCAACACGAGTCGGGACAAGTCGGAACAAGTCAGGACGAGTCGGGACATGGCGTGACAAGTTAGAACAAGTCGGTACAAGTCGGGACAAGTCGGGACAAGTCGGTACAAGTCGGGACAAGTCGGTACAAGTCGGGACAAGTTTGGACAAACCGGGACAAGTCGGGACAAGTCGGTACAAGTTGGGACAAGTCGAGACGTATCGAAACAAGTCAGGACAAGTCGAACAAAGTCGAAAGAAGTCGGGACAAGTCAGGACAAGTCGGGACAAGTCCGGATAAGTTTAGACATGTCGGAACAAGTCGGGACAAGTCGGGACAAGTCGGGACAAGTCGGGACAAGTCAGGACAAGTCGGGACAAGTCGGTACAAGTCGGGACAAGTTTGGACAAACCGGGACAAGTCGGGACAAGTCGGTACAAGTTGGTACAAGTCGGGACAAGCCAGGACAAGTCAGGACAAGTCGAGAGAAGTCGGGACATATCGAAACAAGTCAGGACAAGTCGAAACAAGTCGAAAGAAGTCGGGACAAGTCAGGACAAGTCAGGACAAGTCGGGATAAAATTAGACATGTCGGAACAAGTCGGGACAAGTCGGGACAAGTCGGGACAAGTCGGGACAAGTCAGGACAAGTCAGGACATGTCGGGACAAGTTTGTACAATAAGTGACGAGTCGGGACAAGTTTGGACAATAAGGGACAAGTCGGGACAAGTCGGTTTAAGTCGGGACAAGTCGGTACAAGTCGGGACAAGTTAGGACAATCCGGGACAAGTCGAGACAAGTCGGGACAAGTCGATACAAGTCAGGACAAGTCGGGACATGGCGTGACAAGTTAGAACAAGTCGGAACAAGTCGGTACAAGTCGGGACAAGTCGGGACAAGTCGGTACAAGTCGGGACAAGTCGGTACAAGTCGGGACAAGTTTGGACAAACCGGGACAAGTCGGGACAAGTCGGTACAAGTCGAGACAAGTCGGGATAAGATTAGACATGTCGGAACAAGTCGGGACAAGTCAGGACAAGTCGGGACATGTCGGGACAAGTTTGGACAATCCGGGACAAGTCGAGACAAGTCGGGACAAGTCGATACAAGTCAGGACAAGTCGGGACATGGCGTGACAAGTTAGAACAAGTCGGAACAAGTCGGTACAAGTCGGGACAAGTCGGGACAAGTCGGTACAAGTCGGGACAAGTCGGTACAAGTCGGGACAAGTTTGGACAAACCGGGACAAGTCGGGACAAGTCGGTACAAGTTGGGACAAGTCGAGACATATCGAAACAAGTCAGGACAAGTCGAACAAAGTCGAAAGAAGTCGGGACAAGTCAGGACAAGTCGGGACAAGTCGGTACAAGTCGGGACAAGTTTGGACAAGCCGGGACAAGTCGGGACAAGTCGGTACAAGTTGGTACAAGTCGGGACAAGCCAGGACAAGTCGGGACAAGTCGAGAGAAGTCGGGACATATCGAAACAAGTCAGGACAAGTCGAAAAAAGTCGAAAGAAGTCGGGACAAGTCAGGACAAGTCGGGATAAAATTAGACATGTCGGAACAAGTCGGGACAAGTCGGGACAAGTCGGGACAAGTCGGTTCAAGTCGGAACAAGTCGGGACATGGCCTGACAAGTTAGAACAAGTCAGAACAAGCCGGGACAAGTCGGGACAAGTCAGTACAAGTCGGGACATGGCGTGACAAGTAAGAACAAGTCAGAACAAGCCGGGACAAGTTGGGACAAGTCTGGACAAGTCGGGACAAGTCGGGACAAGTGAGAACAAGTCAACACGAGTCGGGATAAGTCGGAACAAGTCAGGACAAGTCGGGACATGGCGTGACAAGTTAGAACAAGTCGGTACAAGTCGGGACAAGTCGGGACAAGTCGGTACAAGTCGGGACAAGTCGGTACAAGTCGGGACAATTTTGGACAAACCGGGACAAGTCGGGACAAGTCGGTACAAGTTGGGACAAGTCGAGACATATCGAAACAAGTCAGGACAAGTCGAACAAAGTCGAAAGAAGTCGGGACAAGTCAGGACAAGTCGGGACAAGTCGGGATAAGTTTAGACATGTCGGAACAAGTCGGGACAAGTCGGGACAAGTCGGGACAAGTCGGGACAAGTCAGGACAATTCGGGACAAGTCGGTACAAGTCGGGACAAGTTTGGACAAACCGGGACAAGTCGGGACAAGTCGGTACAAGTTGGTACAAGTCGGGACAAGCCAGGACAAGTCGGGACAAGTCGAGAGAAGTAGGGACATATCGAAACAAGTCAGGACAAGTCGAAACAAGTCGAAAGAAGTCGGGACAAGTCAGGACAAGTCGGGACAAGTCGGGATAAAATTAGACATGTCGGAACAAGTCGGGACAAGTCGGGACAAGTCGGGACAAGTCGGGACAAGTCAGGACAAGTCAGGACATGTCGGGACAAGTTTGTACAATAAGTGACGAGTCGGGACAAGTTTGGACAATAAGGGACAAGTCGGGACAAGTCGGTACAAGTTGGTACAAGTCGGGACAAGCCAGGACAAGTCGGGACAAGTCGAGAGAAGTAGGGACATATCGAAACAAGTCAGGACAAGTCGAAACAAGTCGAAAGAAGTCGGGACAAGTCAGGACAAGTCGGGACAAGTCGGGATAAAATTAGACATGTCGGAACAAGTCGGGACAAGTCGGAACAAGTCGGGACAAGTCGGGACAAGTCGGGACAAGTCGGTACAAGTTGGTACAAGTCGGGACAAGCCAGGACAAGTCGGGACAAGTCGAGAGAAGTAGGGACATATCGAAACAAGTCAGGACAAGTCGAAACAAGTCGAAAGAAGTCGGGACAAGTCAGGACAAGTCGGGACAAGTCGGGATAAAATTAGACAAGTCAGAACAAGTCGGGACAAGTCGGGACAAGTCGGGACAAGTCGGGACAAGTCGGGACAAGTCGGGACAAGTCGGGACAAGTCGGTACAAGTCATGACAAGTCGGAACAAGTCGGGACGAGTTGGGACAAGTTAGGACAAGTCAGGACAAGTCAGGACAAGTCAGGACAAGTCGGGATAAGTCGGGACAAGTTGGGACAAGTCGGGACAATTCGGGACAGGTCGGGACAAGTCGTGACAAGTCAGGACAAGTCAATACAAGTCGAAAGAAGTCGAAACAAGTTGGGACAAGTCGGGACAAGTCAGAACAAGTCGGAACATGTCTGGACAAGACGGAACAAGTCGGGACAAGTCGGTACAAGTCGGGACAAGTTTGGACAATCCGGGACAAGTCGGGACAAGTCGGTACAAGTCAGGACGAGTCAAAACAAGTCAGGACAAGTCGGGACAAGTCGGGACAAGACGTGACAAGTCAGAACAAGTCGGGACAAGTTGGGACAAGTCGAAACAAGTCGGGACAAGTCGGGACAAGTCAAGACAAGTCGGTACAAGTCGGGACAAGTCGGAACAAGTCGGGACGAGTTGGGACAAGTTAGGACAAGTCAGGACAAGTCAGGACAAGTCAGGACAAGTCGGGATAAGTCGGGACAAGTTGGGACAAGTCGGGACAATTCGGGACAGGTCAGGACAAGTCCGGACAGGTCGGGACAATACGTGACAAATCAGAACAAGTAGGGACAAGTCGAGACAAGTCGGGACAAGTCGGGACAAGTCGGGACAAGTCGGTTAAAGTCGGGACAAGTCGGCACAAGTCGGGAAAAGTTTGGACAAACCGGGACAAGTCGGGACAAGTCGGTACAAGTAGGGACAAGTCGGTACAAGTCAGGACAAGTCGGGACAAGTCGAGACAAGTCGGGACAAATCGAATCAAGTCATGACAAGTCGAAAAAAGTCGAAAGAAGTCGGGACAAGTCAGGACAAGTCGGGACAAGTCGGGACAAGTCGGGACAAGTGGGGACAAGTCGGGATAAGACGTGACGTGTCAGAACAAGTCGGGACAAGTCGGGACAAGTCGGGACATGTCGGGACAAGTCAGGACAAGTCGAGAAATGTCGGGATAAGTTTGGACAATAAGGGACAAGTCGGAACAAGTTGGTACAAGTCGGGACATGTTTGGACAACCTGGGACAAGTCGTGACAAGTCAGGACAAGTCGAAACAAGTCGAAACAAAACGGGACAAGTCGGGACAAGTCAGGACAAGTCAGAACAAGTCAGGACAAGTTAGGACAAGTCAGGACAAGTCGGGACAAGTCGGGACAAGTCGGGACAAGTTTGGACAATCTGGGACAGGTCGGGACAAGTCGGTACAAGTCTGGACAAGTCGGGACAAGTCGGGACAGGTCGGGACAAGTCGGTACAAGTCTGGACAAGTCGGTTCAAGTCGGAACAAGTCGGGACATGGCGTGACAAGTTAGAACAAGTCAGAACAAGCCGGGACAAGTCGGGACAGGTCTGGACAAGTCGAGACAAGTCGGGACATGGCGTGACAAGTTAGAACAAGTCAGAGCAAGCCGGAACAATTTGGGACAAGTAAGAACAAGTCAGAACAAGCCGGGACAAGTCGGGACAAGTCGGAACAAGTCAGGACAAGTCGAGACATGGCGTGACAAGTTAGAACAAGTCAGAACAAGCCGGGACAAGTCGGGACAAGTCTGGACAAGTCGGGACATGGCGTGACAAGTTAGAACAAGTCGGAACAAGTCGGTACACGTCGGGACATGTTTGGACAACCTGGGACAAGTCGTGACAAGTCAGGACAAGTCGAAACAAGTCGAAACAAAACGGGACAAGTCGGGACAAGTCAGGACAAGTCAGAACAAGTCAGGACAAGTTAGGACAAGTCAGGACAAGTCGGGACAAGTCGGGACAAGTCGGGACAAGTTTGGACAATCTGGGACAGGTCGGGACAAGTCGGTACAAGTCTGGACAAGTCGGGACAAGTCGGTTCAAGTCGGGAAAAGTTTGGACAATACGGGACACGTTGGGACAAGTCGGTACAAGTTGTGACAATCCGGGACAAGTCGGTACAAGTCGGTACAAGTTGGGACAAGTTTAAACAATCCGGGACAAGTCGAGACAAGTCGGGACAAGTCGGGACAGGTCGGGACAAGTCGGTACAAGTCTGGACAAGTCGGTTCAAGTCGGAACAAGTCGGGACATGGCGTGACAAGTTAGAACAAGTCAGAACAAGCCGGGACAAGTCGGGACAGGTCTGGACAAGTCGAGACAAGTCGGGACATGGCGTGACAAGTTAGAACAAGTCAGAGCAAGCCGGAACAATTTGGGACAAGTAAGAACAAGTCAGAACAAGCCGGGACATGTCGGGACAAGTCGGAACAAGTCAGGACAAGTCGAGACATGGCGTGACAAGTTAGAACAAGTCAGAACAAGCCGGGACAAGTCGGGACAAGTCTGGACATGTCGGGACATGGCGTGACAAGTTAGAACAAGTCGGAACAAGTCGGTACAAGTCGGGACAAGTCGGGACAAGTCAGGACAAGTTAGGACAAGTCAGGACAAGTCGGGACAAGTCGGGACAAGTTTGGACAATCTGGGACAGGTCGGGACAAGTCGGTACAAGTCTGGACAAGTCGGGACAAGTCGGTTCAAGTCGGGAAAAGTTTGGACAATACGGGACACGTTGGGACAAGTCGGTACAAGTTGTGACAATCCGGGACAAGTCGGTACAAGTCGGTACAAGTTGGGACAAGTTTGGACAATCCGGGACAAGACGAGACAAGTCGGGACAAGTCGGGACAGGTCGGGACAAGTCGGTACAAGTCTGGACAAGTCGGTTCAAGTCGGAACAAGTCGGGACATGGCGTGACAAGTTAGAACAAGTCAGAACAAGCTGGGACAAGTCGGGACAGGTCTGGACAAGTCGAGACAAGTCGGGACATGGCGTAACAAGTTAGAACAAGTCAGAGCAAGCTGGAACAATTTGGGACAAGTAAGAACAAGTCAAAACAAGCCGGGACATGTCGGGACAAGTCGGAACAAGTCAGGACAAGTCGAGACATGGCGTGACAAGTTAGAACAAGTCAGAACAAGCCGGGACAAGTCGGGACAAGTCTGGACAAGTCGGGACATGGCGTGACAAGTTAGAACAAGTCGGAACAAGTCGGTACAAGTCGGGACAAGTCGGGACAAGTCAGGACAAGTTAGGACAAGTCAGGACAAGTCGGGACAAGTCGGGACAAGTTTGGACAATCTGGGACAGGTCGGGACAAGTCGGTACAAGTCTGGACAAGTCGGGACAAGTCGGTTCAAGTCGGGAAAAGTTTGGACATTACGGGACACGTTGGGACAAGTCGGTACAAGTTGTGACAATCCGGGACAAGTCGGTACAAGTCGGTACAAGTTGGGACAAGTTTGGACAATCCGGGACAAGACGAGACAAGTCGGGACAAGTCGGGACAGGTCGGGACAAGTCGGTACAAGTCGAGACAAGTCGGGACAAA
The DNA here is from genome assembly GCA_958502065.1 of Chrysolina americana. Lineage (NCBI taxonomy): Eukaryota > Metazoa > Arthropoda > Insecta > Coleoptera > Chrysomelidae > Chrysolina > Chrysolina americana. The sequence continues at coordinate 43,926,103 of OY293413.1, read as the reverse complement.
TCGAATCAAGTCATGACAAGCTGAAAAAAATCGAAAGAAGTCGGGACAAGTCAGGACAAGTCGGGACAAGTCGGGACAAGTGGGGACAAGTCGGGATAAGACGTGACGTGTCAGAACAAGTCGGGACAAGTCGGGACAAGTCGGGACAAGTCGGGACAAGTCAGGACAAGTCGAGAAATGTCGGGATAAATTTGGACAATAAGGGACAAGTCGGAACAAGTTGGTACAAGTCGGGACATGTTTGGACAACCTGGGACAAGTCGTGACAAGTCAGGACAAGTCGAAACAAGTCGAAACAAAACGGGACAAGTCGGGACAAGTCAGGACAAGTCAGAACAAGTCAGGACAAGTTAGGACAAGTCAGGACGAGTCGGGACAAGTCGGGACAAGTCGGGACAAGTTTGGACAATCTGGGACAGGTCGGGACAAGTCGGTACAAGTCTGGACAAGTCGGGACAAGTCGGTACAAGTTGGGACAAGTTTGGACAATCCGGGACAAGACGAGACAAGTCGGGACAAGTCGGGACAGGTCGGGACAAGTCGGTACAAGTCGAGACAAGTCGGGACAAATCGAATCAAGTCATGACAAGCTGAAAAAAGTCGAAAGAAGTCGGGACAAGCCAGGACAAGTCGGGACAAGTCGGGACAAGTGGGGACAAGTCGGGATAAGACGTGACGTGTCAGAACAAGTCGGGACAAGTCGGGACAAGTCGGGACAAGTCGGGACAAGTCAGGACAAGTCGAGAAATGTCGGGATAAGTTTGGACAATAAGGGACAAGTCGGAACAAGTTGGTACAAGTCGGGACATGTTTGGACAACCTGGGACAAGTCGTGACAAGTCAGGACAAGTCGAAACAAGTCGAAACAAAACGGGACAAGTCGGGACAAGTCAGGACAAGTCAGAACAAGTCAGGACAAGTTAGGACAAGTCAGGACGAGTCGGGACAAGTCGAGACAAGTCGGGACAAGTCGGGACAGGTCGGGACAAGTCGGTGCAAGTCTGGACAAGTCGGTTCAAGTCGGAACAAGTCGGGACATGGCCTGACAAGTTAGAACAAGTCAGAACAAGCCGGGACAAGTCGGGACAAGTCAGTACAGGTCGGGACATGGCGTGACAAGTAAGAACAAGTCAGAACAAGCCGGGACAAGTTGGGACAAGTCTGGACAAGTCGGGACAAGTCGGGACAAGTGAGAACGAGTCAACACGAGTCAGGACAAGTCGGAACAAGTCAGGACAAGTCGGGACATGGCGTGACAAGTTAGAACAAGTCGGAACAAGTCGGTACAAGTCGGGACAAGTCGGGACAAGTCGGTACAAGTCGGGACAAGTTTGGACAAACCGGGACAAGTCGGGACAAGTCGGTACAAGTTGGGACAAGTCGAGACATATCGAAACAAGTCAGGACAAGTCGAACAAAGTCGAAAGAAGTCGGGACAAGTCGGGACAAGTCGGGACAAGTGAGAACAAGTCAACACGAGTCGGGACAAGTCGGAACAAGTCAGGACAAGTCGGGACATGGCGTGACAAGTTAGAACAAGTCGGAACAAGTCGGTACAAGTCGGGACAAGTCGGGACAAGTCGGTACAAGTCGGGACAAGTCGGTACAAGTCGGGACAAGTTTGGACAAACCGGGACAAGTCGGGACAAGTCGGTACAAGTTGGGACAAGTCGAGACATCGAAACAAGTCAGGACAAGTCGAACAAAGTCGAAAGAAGTCGGGACAAGTCAGGACAAGTCGGGACAAGTCCGGATAAGTTTAGACATGTCGGAACAAGTCGGGACAAGTCGGGACAAGTCGGGACAAGTCGGGACAAGTCAGGACAATTCGGGACAAGTCGGTACAAGTCGGGACAAGTTTGGACAAACCGGGACAAGTCGGGACAAGTCGGTACAAGTTGGTACAAGTCGGGACAAGCCAGGACAAGTCAGGACAAGTCGAGAGAAGTCGGGACATATCGAAACAAGTCAGGACAAGTCGAAACAAGTCGAAAGAAGTCGGGACAAGTCAGGACAAGTCGGGACAAGTCGGGATAAAATTAGACATGTCGGAACAAGTCGGGACAAGTCGGGACAAGTCGGGACAAGTCGGGACAAGTCAGGACAAGTCAGGACATGTCGGGACAAGTTTGTACAATAAGTGACGAGTCGGGACAAGTTTGGACAATGAGGGACAAGTCGGGACAAGTCGGTTTAAGTCGGGACAAGTCGGTACAAGTCGGGACAAGTTAGGACAATCCGGGACAAGTCGAGACAAGTCGGGACAAGTCGATACAAGTCAGGACAAGTCGGGACATGGCGTGACAAGTTAGAACAAGTCGGAACAAGTCGGTACAAGTCGGGACAAGTCGGGACAAGTCGGTACAAGTCGGGACAAGTCGGTACAAGTCGGGACAAGTTTGGACAAACCGGGACAAGTCGGGACAAGTCGGTACAAGTCGAGACATATCGAAACAAGTCAGGACAAGTCGAACAAAGTCGAAAGAAGTCGGGACAAGTCAGGACAAGTCGAGACAAGTCGGGATAAGATTAGACATGTCGGAACAAGTCGGGACAAGTCAGGACAAGTCGGGACATGTCGGGACAAGTTTGGACAATCCGGGACAAGTCGAGACAAGTCGGGACAAGTCGATACAAGTCAGGACAAGTCGGGACATGGCGTGACAAGTTAGAACAAGTCGGAACAAGTCGGTACGAGTCGGGACAAGTCTAGACAAGTCGAGACAAGTCGGGACAAGTCAGTACAAGTCGGGACATGTCGGGACAAGTTTGGACAATCCGGGACAAGTCGAGACAAGTCGGGACAAGTCGATACAAGTCAGGACAAGTCGGGACATGGCGTAACAAGTTAGAACAAGTCAGAACAAGTCGGGACAAGTCGGGACAAGTCTAGACAAGTCGAGACAAGTCGGGACAAGTCAGTACAAGTCGGGACATGGCGTGACAAGTTAGAACAAGTCAGAACAAGCCGGATCAATTTGGGACAAGTTAGAACAAGTCAGAACAAGCCGGGACAAGTCGGGACAAGTCTGGACAAGTCGGGACAAGTCGGGACAAGTGAGAACAAGTCAAGACGAGTCGGGACAAGTCGGAACAAGTCAGGACAAGTCGGGACATGGCGTGACAAGTTAGAACAAGTCGGAACAAGTCGGGACAAGTCGGGACAAGTCGGTACAAGTCGGGACAAGTCGGTACAAGTCAGGACAAGTTTTGACAAACCGGGACAAGTCGGGACAAGTCGGTACAAGTTGGGACAAGTCGGGACAAGTCGAGACAAGTAGGGACATATCGAAACAAGTCAGGACAAGTCGAAAAAAGTCGAAAGAAGTCGGGAGAAGTCAGGACAAGTCGGGACAAGTCGGGATAAGATTAGACATGTCGGAACAAGTCGGGACAAGTCGGGACAAAACGGGACAAGTCGGGACAAGTCAGGACAAGTCAGGACATGTCGGGACAAGTTTGTACAATAAGTGACAATTCGGGACAAGTTTGGACAATAAGGGACAAGTCGGGACAAGTCGGTACAAGTCGGGACAAGTCGGTACAAGTCGGGACAAGTTTGAACAATCCGGGACAAGTCGAGACAAGTCGGGACAAGTCGATACAAGTCGTGACAAGTCAGGACAAGTCAGGACAAGTCGACACAAGTCGAAACAAGTCGGGACAAGTCAGGACAAGTCGGGACAAGTCAGGACAAGTCAGAACAAGTCGGGACAAGTCAGGACAAGTCGGTACAAGTCGGGACAAGTCGTGACAAGTCAGGACAAGTCAGGACAAGTCGGGACAAGTCGGGACGAGTTTGAACAATCTGAGACAGGTCGGGACAAGTCTGCACAAGTCAGGACATGTCGGGACAAGTCGGTTGGAGTCGGGAAAAGTTTGGACAGTACTGGACAAGTCGGGACAAGTCAAGACAAGTCGGTACAAGTCGGGACAAGTCGGAACAAGTCGAGACGAGTTGGGACAAGTTAGGACAAGTCAGGACAAGTCAGGACAAGTCAGGACAAGTCGGGATAAGTCGGGACAAGTTGGGACAAGTCGGGACAATTCGGGACAGGTCAGGACAAGTCCGGACAGGTCGGGACAATACGTGACAAATCAGAACAAGTAGGGACAAGTCGAGACAAGTCGGGACAAGTCGGGACAAGTCGGGACAAGTCGGTTAAAGTCGGGACAAGTCGGTACAAGTCGGGAAAAGTTTGGACGAACCGGGACAAGTCGGGACAAGTCGGTACAAGTTGGGACAAGTCGGTACAAGTCAGGACAAGTCATGACAAGTCGAGACAAGTCGGGACAAATCGAATCAAGTCATGACAAGTCGAAAAAAGTCGAAAGAAGTCGGGACAAGTCAGGACGAGTCGGGACAAGTCGGGACAAGTCGGGACAAGTGGGGACAAGTCGGGATAAGACGTGACGTGTCAGAACAAGTCGGGACAAGTCGGGACAAGTCGGGACATGTCGGGACAAGTCAGGACAAGTCGAGAAACGTCGGGATAAGTTTGGACAATAAGGGACAAGTCGGAACAAGTTGGTACAAGTCGGGACATGTTTGGACAACCTGGGACAAGTCGTGACAAGTCAGGACAAGTCGAAACAAGTCGAAACAAAACGGGACAAGTCGGGACAAGTCAGGACAAGTCAGAACAAGTCAGGACAAGTTAGGACAAGTCAGGACAAGTCGGGACAAGTCGTGACAAGTTGGGACAAGTTTGGACAATCTGGGACAGGTCGGGACAAGTCGGTACAAGTCTGGACAAGTCGGGACAAGTCGGTTCAAGTCGGGAAAAGTTTGGACAATACGGGACACGTTGGGACAAGTCGGTACAAGTTGTGACAATCCGGGACAAGTCGGTACAAGTCGGTACAAGTTGGGACAAGTTTGGACAATCCGGGACAAGTCGAGACAAGTCGGGACAAGTCGGGACAGGTCGGGACAAGTCGGTACAAGTCTGGACTAGTCGGTTCAAGTCGGAACAAGTCGGGACATGGCGTGACAAGTTAGAACAAGTCAGAACAAGCCGGGACAAGTCGGGACAGGTCTGGACAAGTCGAGACAAGGCGGGACATGGCGTGACAAGTTAGAAGAAGTCAGAGCAAGCCGGAACAATTTGGGACAAGTAAGAACAAGTCAGAACAAGCCGGGACAAGTCGGGACAAGTCGGAACAAGTCAGGACAAGTCGAGACATGGCGTGACAAGTTAGAACAAGTCAGAACAAGCCGGGACAAGTCGGGACAAGTCTGGACAAGTCGGGACATGGCGTGACAAGTTAGAACAAGTCGGAACAAGTCGGTACAAGTCGGGACAAGTCGGGACAAGTCAGGACAAGTTAGGACAAGTCAGGACAAGTCGGGACAAGTCGGGACAAGTTTGGACAATCTGGGACAGGTCGGGACAAGTCGGTACAAGTCTGGACAAGTCGGGACAAGTCGGTTCAAGTCGGGAAAAGTTTGGACAATACGGGACACGTTGGGACAAGTCGGTACAAGTTGTGACAATCCGGGACAAAACGGTACAAGTCGGTACAAGTTGGGACAAGTTTGGACAATCCGGGACAAGTCGAGACAAGTCGGGACAAGTCCGGACAGGTCGGGACAAGTCGGTACAAGTCTGGACAAGTCGGTTCAAGTCGGAACAAGTCGGGACATGGCGTGACAAGTTAGAACAAGTCAGAACAAGCCGGGACAAGTCGGGACAGGTCTGGACAAGTCGAGACAAGTCGGGACATGGCGTGACAAGTTAGAACAAGTCAGAGCAAGCCGGAACAATTTGGGACAAGTAAGAACAAGTCAGAACAAGCCGGGACAAGTCGGGACAAGTCGGAACAAGTCAGGACAAGTCGAGACATGGCGTGTTAAGTTAGAACAAGTCAAAACAAGCCGGGACAAGTCGGGACAAGTCTGGACAAGTCGGGACATGGCGTGACAAGTTAGAACAAGTCGGAACAAGTCGGTACAAGTCGGGACAAGTCGGAACAAGTCGGTACAAGTCAGGACAAGTCGGTACAAGTCGGGACGAGTTTGGACAAACCGGGACAAGTCGGGACAAGTCGGTACAAGTTGGGACGAGTCGAGACATATCGAAACAAGTCAGGACAAGTCGAAAAAAGTCGAAAGAAGTCGGGACAAGTCAGGACAAGTCGGGACAAGTCGGGATAAGATTAGACATGTCGGAACAAGTCGGGACAAGTCGGGACAAGTCGGGAAGGGTCGGGACAAGTCAGGACAAGTCAGGACATGTCGGGACAAGTTTGTACAATAAGTGACAAGTCGGGACAAGTTTGGACAATACGGGACACGTTGGCACAAGTCGGGACAAGTCTGGACAAGTCGGGACAAGTCGGGACAAGTCGGGACAAGTCGGTACAAGTCGGGACAAGTCGGTACAAGTCGGGACAAGTTTACACAAACCGGGACAAGTCGGGACAAGTCGGTACAAGTTGGTACAAGTCGGGACAAGCCAGGACAAGTCGGGACAAGTCGAGAGAAGTCGGGACATATCGAAACAAGTCAGGACATGTCGAAAAAAGTCGGAAGAAGTCGGGACAAGTCAGGACAAGTCGGGACAAGTCGGGATAAAATTAGACATGTCGGAACAAGTCGGGACAAGTCGGGACAAGTCGGGACAAGTCAGGACATGTCGGGACATGTTTGTACAATAAGTGACAAGTCGGGACAAGTTTGGACAATAAGGGACAAGTCGGGACAAGTCGGTTTAAGTCGGGACAAGTCGGTACAAGTCGGGACAAGTTTGGACAATCCGGGACAAGTCGAGACAAGTCGGGACAAGTCGATACAAGTCGTGACAAGTCAGGACAAGTCAGGACAAGTCGACACAAGTCGAAACAAGTCGGGACAAGTCAGGACAAGTCGAAACAAGTCAGGACAAGTCAGAACAAGTCGGGACAAGTCGGGACAAGTCGGGACAAGTCGGGACAAGTTTGGACAATCTGGGACAGGTCGGGACAAGTCGGTACAAGTCTGGACAAGTCGGGACAAGTCGGTTCAAGTCGGGAAAAGTTTGGACAATACGGGACACGTTGGGAGAAGTCAGTACAAGTTGTGACAATCCGGGACAAGTCGGTACAAGTCGAGACATATCGAAACAAGTCAGGACAAGTCGAAAAAAGTCGAAAGAAGTCGGGACAAGTCAGGACAAGTCGGGACAAGTCGGGATAAGATTAGACATGTCGGAACAAGTCGGGACAAGTCGGGACAAGTCGGGACAAGTCGGGACAAGTCAGGACAAGTCAGGACATGTCGGGACAAGTTTGTACTATTAGTGACAAGTCAGGACAAGTTTGGACAATACGGGACACGTTGGGACAAGTCGGGACAAGTCTGGACAAGTCGGGACAAGTTGGGACAATTCGGTACAAGTCGGGACAAGTCGGTACAAGTCGGGACAAGTTTGGACAAACCCTGACAAGTCGGGACAAGTCGGTACAAGTTGGTACAAGTCGGGACAAGCCAGGACAAGTCGGGACAAGTCGAGAGAAGTCGGGACATATCGAAACAAGTCAGGACAAGTCGAAGAAACTCGAAAGAAGTCGGGACAAGTCAGGACAAGTCATGACAAGTCGGGATAAAATTAGACATGTCGGAACAAGTCGGGACAAGTCGGGACAAGTCAGGACAAGTCAGGACATGTCGGGACGAGTTTGTACAATAAGTGACAAGTCGGGACAAGTTTGGACAATAAGGGACAAGTTGGGACAAGTCGGTTTAAGTTGGGACAAGTCGGTACAAGTCGGGACAAGTTTGGACAATCCGGGACAAGTCGAGACAAGTCGGGACAAGTCGATACAAGTCGTGACAAGTCAGGACAAGTCTGGACAAGTCGACACAAGTCGAAACAAGTCGGGACAAGTCAGGACAAGTCGAAACAAGTCAGGACAAGTCAGAACAAGTCGGGACAAGTCAGGACAAGTCGGTACAAGTCAGGACAAGTTAGGACAAGTCAGGACAAGTCGGGACAAGTCGGGACAAGTCGGGACAAGTTTGGACAATCTGGGACAGGTCGGGACAAGTCGGTACAAGTCTGGACAAGTCGGGACAAGTCGGTTCAAGTCGGAAAAAGTTTGGACAATACGGGACACGTTGGGACAAGTCGGTACAAGTTGTGACAATCCGGGACAAGTCGGTACAAGTCGGGACAAGTCGGTACAAGTTGGGACAAGTTTGGACAATCCGGGACAAGTCGAGACAAGTCGGGACAAGTCGGGACAGGTCGGGACAAGTCGGTACAAGTCTGGACAAGTCGGTTCAAGTCGGAACAAGTCGGGACATGGCCTGACAAGTTAGAACAAGTCAGAACAAGCCGGGACAAGTCGGGACAAGTCAGTACAAGTCGGGACATGGCGTGACAAGTAAGAACAAGTCAGAACAAGCCGGGACAAGTTGGGACAAGTCTGGACAAGTCGGGACAAGTCGGGACAAGTGAGAACAAGTCAACACGAGTCAGGACAAGTCGGAACAAGTCAGGACAAGTCAGGACATGGCGTGACAAGTTAGAACAAGTCGGAACAAGTCGGTACAAGTCGGGACAAGTCGGGACAAGTCGGTACAAGTCGGGACAAGTTTGGACAAACCGGGACAAGTCGGGACAAGTCGGTACAAGTTGGGACAAGTCGAGACATATCGAAACAAGTCAGGACAAGTCGAACAAAGTCGAAAGAAGTCGGGACAAGTCGGGACAAGTCGGGATAAGTGAGAACAAGTCAACACGAGTCGGGACAAGTCGGAACAAGTCAGGACAAGTCGGGACATGGCGTGACAAGTTAGAACAAGTCGGAACAAGTCGGTACAAGTCGGGACAAGTCGGGACAAGTCGGTACAAGTCGGGACAAGTCGGTACAAGTCGGGACAAGTTTGGACAAACCGGGACAAGTCGGGACAAGTCGGTACAAGTTGGGACAAGTCGAGACATATCGAAACAAGTCAGGACAAGTCGAACAAAGTCGAAAGAAGTCGGGACAAGTCAGGACAAGTCGGGACAAGTCCGGATAAGTTTAGACATGTCGGAACAAGTCGGGACAAGTCGGGACAAGTCGGGACAAGTCGGGACAAGTCAGGACAATTCGGGACAAGTCGGTACAAGTCGGGACAAGTTTGGACAAACCGGGACAAGTCGGGACAAGTCGGTACAAGTTGGTACAAGTCGGGACAAGCCAGGACAAGTCAGGACAAGTCGAGAGAAGTCGGGACATATCGAAACAAGTCAGGACAAGTCGAAACAAGTCGAAAGAAGTCGGGACAAGTCAGGACAAGTCGGGACAAGTCGGGATAAAATTAGACATGTCGGAACAAGTCGGGACAAGTCGGGACAAGTCGGGACAAGTCGGGACAAGTCAGGACAAGTCAGGACATGTCGGGACAAGTTTGTACAATAAGTGACGAGTCGGGACAAGTTTGGACAATAAGGGACAAGTCGGGACAAGTCGGTTTGAGTCGGGACAAGTCGGTACAAGTCGGGACAAGTTAGGACAATCCGGGACAAGTCGAGACAAGTCGGGACAAGTCGATACAAGTCAGGACAAGTCGGGACATGGCGTGACAAGTTAGAACAAGTCGGAACAAGTCGGTACAAGTCGGGACAAGTCGGGACAAGTCGGTACAAGTTGGGACAAGTCGGTACAAGTCGGGACAAGTTTGGACAAACCGGGACAAGTCGGGACAAGTCGGTACAAGTCGAGACATATCGAAACAAGTCAGGACAAGTCGAACAAAGTCGAAAGAAGTCGGGACAAGTCAGGACAAGTCGGGACAAGTCGGGATAAGATTAGACATGTCAGAACAAGTCGGGACAAGTCAGGACAAGTCGGGACATGTCGGGACAAGTTTGGACAATCCGGGACAAGTCGAGACAAGTCGGGACAAGTCGATACAAGTCAGGACAAGTCGGGACATGGCGTGACAAGTTAGAACAAGTCGGAACAAGTCGGTACAAGTCGGGACAAGTCGGGACAAGTCGGTACAAGTCGGGACAAGTCGGTACAAGTCGGGACAAGTTTGGACAAACCGGGACAAGTCGGGACAAGTCGGTACAAGTTGGGACAAGTCGAGACATATCGAAACAAGTCAGGACAAGTCGAACAAAGTCGAAAGAAGTCGGGACAAGTCAGGACAAGTCGGGACAAGTCGGTACAAGTCGGGACAAGTTTGGACAAACCGGGACAAGTCGGGACAAGTCGGTACAAGTTGGTACAAGTCGGGACAAGCCAGGACAAGTCGGGACAAGTCGAGAGAAGTCGGGACATATCGAAACAAGTCAGGACAAGTCGAAAAAAGTCGAAAGAAGTCGGGACAAGTCAGGACAAGTCGGGACAAGTCGGGATAAAATTAGACATGTCGGAACAAGTCGGGACAAGTCGGTACAAGTTGGGACAAGTCGAGACATATCGAAACAAGTCAGGACAAGTCGAACAAAGTCGAAAGAAGTCGGGACAAGTCAGGACAAGTCGGGACAAGTCGGTACAAGTCGGGACAAGTTTGGACAAACCGGGACAAGTCGGGACAAGTCGGTACAAGTTGGTACAAGTCGGGACAAGCCAGGACAAGTCGGGACAAGTCGAGAGAAGTCGGGACATATCGAAACAAGTCAGGACAAGTCGAAAAAAGTCGAAAGAAGTCGGGACAAGTCAGGACAAGTCGGGACAAGTCGGGATAAAATTAGACATGTCGGAACAAGTCGGGACAAGCCGGGACAAGTCGGGACAAGTCAGTACAAGTCGGGACATGGCGTAACAAGTAAGAACAAGTCAGAACAAGCCGGGACAAGTTGGGACAAGTCTGGACAAGTCGGGACAATTCGGGACAAGTGAGAACAAGTCAACACGAGTCAGGACAAGTCGGAACAAGTCAGGACAAGTCGGTACAAGTCGGGACAAGTCGGGACAAGTCGGTACAAGTCGGGACAAGTCGGTACAAGTCGGGACAAGTTTGGACAAACCGGGACAAGTCGGGACAAGTCGGTACAAGTTGGGACAAGTCGAGACATATCGAAACAAGTCAGGACAAGTCGAACAAAGTCGAAAGAAGTCGGGACAAGTCGGGACAAGTCGGGACAAGTGAGAACAAGTCAACACGAGTCGGGACAAGTCGGAACAAGTCAGGACAAGTCGGGACATGGCGTGACAAGTTAGAACAAGTCGGAACAAGTCGGTACAAGTCGGGACAAGTCGGGACAAGTCGGTACAAGTCGGGACAAGTCGGTACAAGTCGGGACAAGTTTGGACAAACCGGGACAAGTCGGGACAAGTCGGTACAAGTTGGGACAAGTCGAGACATATCGAAACAAGTCAGGACAAGTCGAACAAAGTCGAAAGAAGTCGGGACAAGTCAGGACAAGTCGGGACAAGTCGGGAAAAGTTTAGACATGTCGGAACAAGTCGGGACAAGTCGGGACAAGTCGGGACAAGTCGGGACAAGTCAGGACAATTCGGGACAAGTCGGTACAAGTCGGGACAAGTTTGGACAAACCGGGACAAGTCGGGACAAGTCGGTACAAGTTGGTACAAGTCGGGACAAGCCAGGACAAGTCGGGACAAGTCGAGAGAAGTCGGGACATATCGAAACAAGTCAGGACAAGTCGAAACAAGTCGAAAGAAGTCGGGACAAGTCAGGACAAGTCGGGACAAGTCGGGATAAAATTAGACATGTCGGAACAAGTCGGGACAAGTCGGGACAAGTCGGGACAAGTCGGGACAAGTCAGGACAAGTCAGGACATGTCGGGACAAGTTTGTACAATAAGTGACGAGTCGCGACAAGTTTGGACAATAAGGGACAAGTCGGGACAAGTCGGTTTAAGTCGGGACAAGTCGGTACAAGTCGGGACAAGTTAGGACAATCCGGGACAAGTCGAGACAAGTCGGGACAAGTCGATACAAGTCAGGACAAGTCGGGACATGGCGTGACAAGTTAGAACAAGTCGGAACAAGTCGGTACAAGTCGGGACAAGTCGGGACAAGTCGGTACAAGTCGGGACAAGTCGGTAAAAGTCGGGACAAGTTTGGACAAACCGGGACAAGTCGGGACAAGTCGGTACAAGTCGAGACATATCGAAACAAGTCAGGACAAGTCGAACAAAGTCGAAAGAAGTCGGGACAAGTCAGGACAAGTCGGGACAAGTCGGGATAAGATTAGACATGTCGGAACAAGTCGGGACAAGTCAGGACAAGTCGGGACAAGTCGGGACAAGTTCGGACAATCCGGGACAAGTCGAGACAAGTCGGGACAAGTCGATACAAGTCAGGACAAGTCGGGACATGGCGTGACAAGTTAGAACAAGTCGGAACAAGTCGGTACAAGTCGGGACAAGTCGGGACAAGTCGGTACAAGTCGGGACAAGTCGGTACAAGTCGGGACAAGTTTGGACAAACCGGGACAAGTCGGGACAAGTCGGTACAAGTTGGGACAAGTCGAGACATATCGAAACAAGTCAGGACAAGTCGAACAAAGTCGAAAGAAGTCGGGACAAGTCAGGACAAGTCGGGACAAGTCGGTACAAGTCGGGACAAGTTTGGACAAACCGGGACAAGTCGGGACAAGTCGGGACAAGTCAGGACATGTCGGGACAAGATTGTACAATAAGTGACAAGTCGGGACAAGTTTGTACAATAAGTGACAAGTCGGGACAAGTTTGGACAATATGGGACACGTTGGGACAAGTCGGGACAAGTCTGGACAAGTCGGGACAAGTCGGGACAAGTCGGTACAAGTCGGGACAAGTCGGTACAAGTCGGGACAAGTCGGGATAAAATTAGACATGTCGGAACAAGTCGGGACAAGTCGGAACAAGTCGGGACAAGTCGGGACAAGTCGGGACAAGTCAGGACATGTCGGGACAAGATTGTACAATAAGTGACAAGTCGGGACAAGTTTGTACAATAAGTGACAAGTCGGGACAAGTTTGGACAATATGGGACACGTTGGGACAAGTCGGGACAAGTCTGGACAAGTCGGGACAAGTCGGGACAAGTCGGTACAAGTCGGGACAAGTCGGTACAAGTCGGGACAAGTTTGGACAAACCGGGACAAGTCGGGACAAGTCGGTACAAGTTGGTACAAGTCGGGACAAGCCAGGACAAGTCGGGACAAGTCGAGAGAAGTCGGGACGTATCGAAACAAGTCAGGACAAGTCGAAAAAAGTCGAAAGAAGTCGGAACAAGTCGGGATAAAATTAGACATGTCGGAACAAGTCGGGAGGAGTCGGGACAAGTCGGGACAAGTCGGGACAAGTCGGGACAAGTCAGGACAAGTCAGGACATGTCGGGACAAGTTTGTACAATAAGTGACAAGTCGGGACAAGTTTGGACAATAAGGGACAAGTCGGTTTGAGTCGGGACAAGTCGGTACAAGTCGGGACAAGTTTGGACAATCCGGGACAAGTCGAGACAAGTCGGGACAAGTCGATACAAGTCGTGACAAGTCAGGACAAGTCAGGACAAGTCGAAACAAGTCGGGACAAGTCAGGACAAGTCGAAACAAGTCAGGACAAGTCAGAACAAGTTGGGACAAGTCAGGACAAGTCGGTACAAGTCGGGACAAGTCGTGACAAGTCAGGACAAGTCAGGACAAGTCAAGACAAGTCGGGACAAGTTTGAACAATCTGAGACAGGTCGGGACAAGTCTGCACAAGTCGGGACAAGTCGGTTGGAGTCGGGAAGAGTTTGGACAGTACTGGACACGTTGGGACAAGTCGGTACCATTTGGGACAATCGGGGACAAGTCGGGACAAGTCGGTACAAGTCGGGACAAGTCGGTACAAGTCGGGACAAATCGGGACAAGTTTGGACAATCCGGGACATGTCAGGACAAGTCGGTACAAGTCGGGACAAATCGGTACAAGTCGGGACAAGTCAGGACAAGTCGAGACATGTTGGGACAAGTCGGTTCAAGTCGGGAAAAGTTTGGACAATACGGGACACGTTGGGACAAGTCGGTACAAGTTGTGACAATCCGGGACAAGTCGGTACAAGTCGGGACAAGTCGGTACAAGTTGGGACATGTTTGGACAATCCGGGACAAGTCGAGACAAGTTGGGACAAGTCGGTACAAGTTGTGACAATCCGGGACAAGTCGGTACAAGTCGGGACAAGTCGGTACAAGTTGGGACATGTTTGGACAATCCGGGACAAGTCGAGACAAGTCGGGACAAGTCGGGACAGGTCGGGACAAGTCTGGACAAGTCGGTTCAAGTCGGAACAAGTCGGGACATGGCGTGACAAGTTAGAACAAGTCAGAACAAGCCGGGACAAGTCGGGACAAGTCTGGACAAGTCGAGACAAGTCGGGACAAGTCAGTACAAGTCGGGACATGGCGTGACAAGTGAGAACAAGTCAGAACAATCCGGGACAAGTCGGGACAAGTCGGAACAAGTCAGGACAAGTCTGGACATGGCGTGACAAGTTAGAACAAGTCAGAACAAGCCGGAACAATTTGGGACACGTTAGAACAAGTCAGAACAAGCCATGACAAGTCGGGACAAGTCGGAACAAGTCAGGACAAGTCGAGACAAGTGAGAACAAGTCAAGACGAGTCGGGACAAGTCGGAACAAGTCAGGACAAGTCGGGACATGGCGTGACAAGTTAGAACAAGTCGGAACAAGTCGGTACAAGTCGGGACAAGTCGGGACAAGTCGGTACAAGTCGGGACAAGTCGGTACAAGTCGGGACAAGTTTGGCGACCGGGACAAGTCGGGACAAGTCGGTACATGTTGGGACAAGTCGGGACAATTCGAGACAAGTCGGGACATGTCGGGACAAGTTTGTACAATAAGTGACAAGTCGGGACAAGTTTGGACAATACGGGACACGTTGGGACAAGTCGGGACAAGTCTGGACAAGTCGGGACAAGTCGGGACAAGTCGGAACAAGTCGGGACAAGTCGGTACAAGTCGGGACAAGTTTGGACAAACCGGGACAAGTCGGGACAAGTCGGGACAAGTCGGTACAAGTTGGTACAAGTCGGAACAAGTCAGGACAAGTCGGGACAAGTCGAGAGAAGTCGGGACATATCGAAACAAACCAGGACAAGTCGAAAAAAGTCGAAAGAAGTCGGGACAAGTCAGGACAAGTCGGGACAAGTCGGGATAAGATTAGACATGTCGGAACAAGTCGTTAAAAGTCGGGACAAATCGGTACAAATCGGTACAAGTCGGGACAAGTCAGAACAAGTCGAGACAAGTTGGGACAAGTCGAAACAAGTTGGGACATCTCGGGACAAGTCGGAACAAGTCGGAACAAGTCGAGACAAGTCGGAACAAGTCGGTACAAGTCGGGACAAGTCGGAACAAGTTGGGACAATCCGGGACAAGTCGGGACAAGTCGGTACAAGTTGGGACAATCCGGGACATGTCGAGACAAGTCGGTACAAGTCGGGACAAATCGGTACAAATCGGTACAAGTCGGGACAAGTCTGGACAAGTCGGGACATGTAGGGACAAGTCAAGACAAGTCGGGACAAGTCGAAACAAGTCAGGACAAGTCGGGACATGGCGTGACAAGTTAGAACAAGTCAAAACAAGCCGGGACAAGTCGGGACAAGTCTGGACAAGTCAGTACAAGTCGGGACATGGCGTGACAAGTTAGAGCAAGTCAGAACAAGCCGGGACAAGTCGGGACAAGTCTGGACAAGTCGAGACAAGTCGGGACAAGTCAGTACAAGTCGGGACATGGCGTGTCAAGTTAGAACAAGTCAGAACAATCCGGGACAAGTCGGGACAAGTCGGAACAAGTCAGGACAAGTCGGGACATGGCGTGACAAGTTAGAACAAGTCAGAACAAGCCGGAACAAGTCGGGACAAAATAGAACAAGTCAGAACAAGCCGGGACAAGTCGGAACAATTCGGAACAAGTCAGGACAAGTCGAGACATGGCGTGACAAGTTAGAACAAGTCAGAACAAGCCAGGACAAGTCGGGACAAGTCTGGACAAGTCGGGATAAGACGTGACATGTCAGACCAAGTCGGGACAAGTCGGGACAAGTCAGGACAAGTCGGGACAAGTCGGGACAAGTCAGGACAAGTCGAGAAATGTCGGGACAAGTTTGGACAATAAGGAACAAGTCAGGACAAGTTTGGACAATGAGGGACAAGTCAGGACAAGTCGGGACAAGTCGGTACAAGTCGGGACAAGTTTGGACAATCCAAGACAAGTTGGGACAAGTCGGAACAAGTCGGTACAAGTTGTGACAATCTGGGACAAGTCGGTACAAGTCGGGACAAGTCGGTACAAGTTGGGACATATTTGGACAATCCGGGACAAGTTGTGACAAGTCAGGACAAGACAGGACAAGTCGAAACAAGTCGAAACAAGTCGGGACAAGTCGTGACAGGTCAGGACAAGTCAGGACAAGTCAGGACAAGTCGGGACAAGTCGGGACAAGTCGGGACAAGTCGGGACAAGTTTGGACAATCTGGGACAGGTCGGGACAAGTCGGTGCAAGTCTGGACAAGTCGGGACAAGTCGGTTCAAGTCGGGAAAAGTTTGGACAATACGGGACACGTTGGGACAAGTCGGTACAAGTTGTGACAATCCGGGACAAGTTGGTACAAGTCGGGACAAGTTGGTACAAGTTGGGACAAGTTTGGACAATTCGGGACAAGTCGAGACAAGTCGGGACAAGTCGGGACAGGTCGGGACAAGTCGGTACAAGTCTGGACATGTCGGTTCAAGTCGGAACAAGTCGGGACATGACGTGACAAGTTAGAACAAGTCAGGACATGTGTGGACAAGTCAAGACAAGTCGGGACAAGTCGGAACAAGTCAGGACAAGTCGGGACATGGCGTGACAAGTTAGAACAAGTCAGAACAAGCCGAAACAAGTCGGGACAAGTCGGGACAAGTCGGTACAAGTCGGGACATGTTTGGACAATCCGACACAAGTCGAGACAAGTCGGGACAAGTCGGGACAAGTCGGGACAAGTCGTGACAAGTCAGGACAAGTCAAGACAAGTCGAAACAAGTCGAAACAAGTTGGGACAAGTCGGGACAAGTCAGAACAAGTCGGAACATGTCTGGACAAGACGGGACAAGTCGGGACAAGTCGATACAAGTCAGGACAAGTTTGGACAATCCGGGACAATTCGGGACAAGTCGGTACAAGTCAGGACGAGTCAAAACAAGTCAGGACAAGTCGGGACAAGACGTGACAAGTCAGAACAAGTCGGGACAAGTCGGGACAAGTCGAAACAAGTCGGGACAAGTCGGGACAAGTCAGGACAAGTCGGAACAAGTCGGGACAAGTCGGAACAAGTCGGGACGAGTTAAGACAAGTTAGGACAAGTCAGGACAAGTCAGGACAAGTCAGGACAAGTCGGGATAAGTCAGGACAAGTTGGGACAAGTCGAGACAATTCGGGACAGGTCGGGACAAGTCGTGACAAGTCAGGACAAGTCAAGACAAGTCGAAAGAAGTCGAAACAAGTTGGGACAAGTCGGGACAAGTCAGAACAAGTCGGAACATGTCTGGACAAGACGGGACAAGTCGGGACAAGTCGGTACAAGTCAGGACAAGTTTGGACAATCTGGGACAAGTCGGGACAAGTCGGTACAAGTCAGGACGAGTCAAAACAAGTCAGGACAAGTCGGGACAAGTCGGGACAAGACGTGACAAGTCAGAACAAGTCGGGACAAGTCGGGACAAGTAGGGACAAGTCGGGACAATTCGGGACAAGTCGGGACAAGTCGGGACAAGTCAAGACAAGTCGGTACAAGTCGGGACAAGTCGGAACAAGTCGGGACGAGTTGGGACAAAATAGGACAAGTCAGGACAAGTCAGGACAAGTCAGGACAAGTCGGGATAAGTCGGGACAAGTTGGGACAAGTCGGGACAATTCGAGACAAGTCCGGACAGGTCGGGACAAGACGTGACAAATCAGAACAAGTAGGGACAAGTCGAGACAAGTCGGGACAAGTCGGGACAAGTCGGGACAAGTCGGTTAAAGTCGGGACAAGTCGGTACAAGTCAGGAAAAGTTTGGACAAACCGGGACAAGTCGGGACAAGTCGGTACAAGTTGGGACAAGTCGGTACAAGTCAGGACAAGCCGGGACAAGTCGAGACAAGTCGGGACAAATCGAAACAAGTCAGGACAAGTCGAAAAAAGTCGAAAGAAGTCGGGACAAGTCAGGACAAGTCGGGACAAGTCGGGACAAGTCGGGACAAGTGGGGACAAGTCGGGATAAGACGTGACGTGTCAGAACAAGTCGGGACAAGTCGGGACAAGTCGGGACGAGTCGGGACAAGTCAGGACAAGTCGAGAAATGTCGGGACAAGTTTGGACAATAAGGGACAAGTCGGGACAAGTCGGGACAAGTCGAAACAAGTCGGGACAAGTCGGGACAAGTCAGGACAAGTCGGTACAAGTCGGGACAGGTCGGAACAAGTCGGGACGAGTTAAGACAAGTTAGGACAAGTCAGGACAAGTCAGGACAAGTCAGGACAAGTCGGGATAAGTCAGGACAAGTTGGGACAAGTCGGGACAATTCGGGACAGGTCGGGACAAGTCGTGACAAGTCAGGACAAGTCAAGACAAGTCGAAAGAAGTCGAAACAAGTTGGGACAAGTCGGGACAAGTCAGAACAAGTCGGAACATGTCTGGACAAGACGGGACAAGTCGGGACAAGTCGGTACAAGTCAGGACAAGTTTGGACAATCTGGGACAAGTCGGGACAAGTCGGTACAAGTCAGGACGAGTCAAAACAAGTCAGGACAAGTCGGGACAAGTCGGGACAAGACGTGACAAGTCAGAACAAGTCGGGACAAGTCGGGACAAGTAGGGACAAGTAGGGACAAGTCGGGACAATTCGGGACAAGTCGGGACAAGTCAAGACAAGTCGGTACAAGTCGGGACAAGTCGGAACAAGTCGGGACGAGTTGGGACAAGTTAGGACAAGTCAGGACAAGTCTGGACAAGTCAGGACAAGTCGGGATAAGTCGGGACAAGTTGGGACAAGTCGGGACAATTCGGGACAAGTCCGGACAGGTCGGGACAAGACGTGACAAATCAGAACAAGTAGGGACAAGTCGAGACAAGTCGGGACAAGTCGGGACAAGTCGGGACAAGTCGGTTAAAGTCGGGACAAGTCGGTACAAGTCAGGAAAAGTTTGGACAAACCGGGACAAGTCGGGACAAGTCGGTACAAGTTGGGACAAGTCGGTACAAGTCAGGACAAGTCGGGACAAGTCGAGACAAGTCGGGACAAATCGAAACAAGTCAGGACAAGTCGAAAAAAGTCGAAAGAAGTCGGGACAAGTCAGGACAAGTCGGGACAAGTCGGGACAAGTCGGGACAAGTGGGGACAAGTCGGGATAAGACGTGACGTGTCAGAACAAGTCGGGACAAGTCGGGACAAGTCGGGACGAGTCGGGACAAGTCAGGACAAGTCGAGAAATGTCGGGACAAGTTTGGACAATAAGGGACAAGTCGGGACAAGTTTGGACAATAAGGGACAAGTCGGGACAAGTCGATACAAGTCGGGAAAAGTCAGTACAAGTCGGGACAAGTTTGGACAATCCAAGAAAAGTTGGAACAAGTCGAAACAAGTTGGTACAAGTCGGGACATGTTTGGACAACCTGGGACAAGTCGTGACAAGTCAGGACAAGTCGAAACAAGTCGAAACAAAACGGGACAAGTCGGGACAAGTCAGGACAAGTCAGAACAAGTCAGGACAAGTTAGGACAAGTCAGGACAAGTCGGGACAAGTCGGGACAAGTCGGGACAAGATTGGACAATCTGGGACAGGTCGGGACAAGTCGGTACAAGTCTGGACAAGTCGGGACAAGTCGGTTCAAGTCGGGAAAAGTTTGGACAATACGGGACACGTTGGGACAAGTCGGTACAAGTTGTGACAATCCGGGACAAGTCGGTACAAGTCGGAACAAGTCGGTACAAGTTGGGACAAGTTTATACAATCCGGGACAAGTCGAGACAAGTCGGGACAAGTCATGTCAGGTCGGGACAAGTCGGTACAAGTCTGGACAAGTCAGTTCAAGTCGGAACAAGTCGGAACAAGTCGGGACATGGCGTGACAAGTTAGAACAAGTAAGAACAATCCGGGACAAGTCGGGACAAGTCTGGACAAGTCGAGACAAGTCGGGACAAGTCAGTACAAGTCGGGACATGGCGTGACAAGTTAGAAAAAGTCAGAACAATCCGGGACAAGTCGGGACAAGTCAAAACAAGTCAGGACAAGTCGGAACAATTTGGGACAAGTTGGAACAAGTCAGAACAAGCCGGGACAAGTCGGGATAAGTCGGAACAAGTCAGGACAAGTCGAGACAAGTCGGGACAAGTGAGAACAAGTCAAGACAAGTCGGGACAAGTCGGAACAAGTCAGGACAAGTCGGGACATGGCGTGACAAGTTAGAACAAGTCGAAACAAGTCGGTACAAGTCGGGACAAGTCGGGACAAGTCGGTACAAGTCGGGACAAGTCGGTACAAGTCATGACGAGTCGGTACAAGTCGGGACAAGTTTGGACAAACCGGGACAAGCCGGGACAAGTCGGTACAAGTTGGTACAAGTCGGGACAAGTCGAGACAAGTCAGGACATATCAAAACAAGTCAGGACAAGTCGAAAAAAGTCGAAAGAAGTCGGGACAAGTCAGGACAAGTCGGGACAAGTCAGGACAAGTCAGGACATGTCGGGACAAGTTTGTACAATGAGTGACAAGTCGGGACAAGTTTGGACAATACGGGACACGTTGGGACAAGTCGGGACAAGTCGGGACAAGTCGGGACAAGTCGGTACAAGTCGGGACAAGTCGGTACAAGTCGGGACAAGTTTGGACAAACCGGGACAAGTCGGGACAAGTCGGTACAAGTTGGTACAAGTCGGGACAAGTCAGGACAAGTCGGGACAAGTCGAGAGAAGTCGGGACATATCGAAACAATTCAGGACAAGTCGAAAAAAGTCGAAAGAAGTCGGGACAAGTCAGGACAAGTCGGGACAAGTCAGGATAAGATTAGACATGTCGGAACAAGTCGGGACTAGTCGGGACAAGTCGGGACAAGTCGGGACAAGTCGGGACAAGTCGGGACAAGTCGGGACAAGTTGGGAAAATCCGGGGCAAGTCGGGACAAGTCGAGAGAAGTCGGGACATATCGAAACAATTCAGGACAAGTCGAAAAAAGTCGAAAGAAGTCGGGACAAGTCAGGACAAGTCGGGACAAGTCAGGATAAGATTAGACATGTCGGAACAAGTCGGGACAAATCGGTACAAATCGGTACAAGTCGGGACAAGTCAAAACAAGTCGAGACAAGTTGGGACAAGTCGAAACAAGTTGGGACATCTCGGGACAAGTCGGAACAAGTCGAGACAAGTCGGACCAAGTCGGTACAAGTCGGGACAAGTCGAAACAAGTTGGGACAATCCGGGACAAGTCGGGAAAAGTCGGTACAAGTTGGGACAATACGGGACAAGTCGGGACAAGTCGGTACAAGTCGGGACAAATCGGTACAAATCGGTACAAGTCGGGACAAGTCTGAACAAGTCGGGACATGTAGGGACAAGTCAAGACAAGTCGGGAAAAGTCGGAACAAGTCAGGACAAGTCGGGACATGGCGTGACAAGTTAGAACAAGTCAAAACAAGCCGGGACAAGTCGGGACAAGTCTGGACAAATCAGTACAAATCAATACAAGGCGTGACAAGTTAGAACAAGTCAGAACAAGCCGGGACAAGTCGCGACAAGTCTGGACATGTCGAGACAAGTCGGGACAAGTCAGTACAAGTCGGGACATGGCGTGACAAGTTAGAACAAGTCAGAACAATCCGGACAAGTCGGGACAAGTCGGTACAAGTCGGGACAAGTCGGGACAAGTTGGGACAATCCGGGGCAAGTCGGGACAAGTCGGTACAAGTCGGGACAAATCGGTACAAATCGTTACAAGTCGGGACAAGTCAGAACAAGTCGAGACAAGTTGGGACAAGTCGAAACAAGTTGGGACATTTCGGGACAAGTCGGAACAAGTCGAGACAAGTCGGAACAAGTCGGTACAAGTCGGGACAAGTCGGAACAAGTTGGGACAATCCGGGACAAGTCGAGACAAGTCGGTACAAGTTGGGACAATCCGGGACAAGTCGGGACATGTCGGTACAAGTCGGGACAAATCGGTACAAATCGGTACAAGTCGGGACAAGTCTGGACAAGTCGGGACATGTAGGGAAGAGTCAAGACAAGTCGGGACAAGTCGGAACAAGTCAGGACAAGTCGGGACATGGCGTGACAAGTTAGAACAAGTCAAAACAAGCCGGGACAAGTCGGTACAAGTCTGGACAAGTCAGTACAAGTCGGGACATGGCGTGACAAGTTAGAACAAGTCAGAACAAGCCGAGACAAGTCGGGACAAGTCTGGACAAGTCGAGACAAGTCGGGACAAGTCAGTACAAGTCGGGACATGGCGTGACAAGTTAGAACAAGTCAGAACAAGTCGGGACAAGTTTGGACAATCTGGGACAGGTCGGGACAAGTCGGTACAAGTCTGGACAAGTCGGGACAAGTCGGTTGGGTTCGGGAAAAGTTTGGACAATACTGGACACGTTGGGACAAGTCGGTACAAGTTGGGACAATCGGGGTCAAGTCGGGACAAGTCGGTACAAATCGGGACAAGTCGGTACAAGTCAAGACAAGTCGGAAGAAGTCGGGACAAGGTTGGACAATCCGGGACAAGTCGGTACAAGTCGGGACAAGTTTGGACAATCCGGGACATGTCAGGACCAGTCGGTACAAGTCGGGACAAGTTTGGACAAACCAGAACAAGTCGGGATAAGTCGGTACAAGTTGGGACAAGTCGGGACAAGTCTGGACAAGTCGGGACAAGTCGAGACAAGTCGGAAGAAGTCGGGACAAGGTTGGACAAACCGGGACAAGTCGGGACAAGTCGGGACAAGTCGGGACAAGTCGGTACAAGTCGGGACAAGTCGGAACAAGTCGGGACAAGTTTGGACAAACCAGGACAAGTCGGGACAAGTCGGGACAAGTCGGGACAAGTCGGTACAAGTTGGGACAAGTCGGGACAAGTCAGGACAAGTCGGAAAAAGTCGAAAAAAGTCGGGACAAGTCAGGACAAGTCGGGACAAGTCGGGACATGTCGGGACAAGTCGGGACATGTCGGGACATGTCAGAACAAGTCGGGACAAATCGGGACAAGTCGGGACAAGTGTAGACAAGTCGGGACAAGTCAGGACAAGTCGAGAAATGTCGGGACAAGTTTGGACGATGAGGGACAAGTCGGGACAAGTTTGGACAATAAGGGACAAGTCAGGACAAGTTGGTACAAGTCGGTACAAGTCGGTACAAGTCGGGACAAGTTTGGACAATCCAAGACAAGTCGTGACAAGTCAGGACAAGTCCGAACAAGTCGGGACAAGTTAGGACAAGTCGGTACAAGTCGGGATAAGTCGTGACAAGTCAGGACAAGTCAGGACAAGTCGGGACAAGTCAGGACAAGTCGGGACAAGTCGGGACAAGTCGGGATAAGTCGTGACAAGTCAGGACAAGTCAGGACAAGTCGGGACAAGTCAGGACAAGTCGGGACAAGTCGGGACAAGTCGGGACAAGTTTGGACAATCTGGGACAGGTCGGGACAAGTCGGTACAAGTCTGGACAAGTCATGACAAGTCAGTTCAAGTCGGGAAAAGTTTGGACAATACGGGACACGTTGGGACAAGTCGGGACAAGTCGGTACAAGTCGGGACAATCCGCGACAAGTCGGTACAAGTCGGTACAAGTCGGGACATGTTTGGACAATCCGGGACAAGTCGAGACAAGTCGGGATAAGTCGTGACAAGTCAGGACAAGTAAGGACAAGTCGGGACAAGTCAGGACAAGTCGGTACAAGTCGGGACAAGTCGGAACAAGTCGGGACGAGTTAAGACAAGTTAGGACAAGTCAGGACAAGTCAGGACAAGTCAGGACAAGTCGGGATAAGTCAGGACAAGTTGGGACAAGTCGGGACAATTCGGGACAGGTCGGGACAAGTCGTGACAAGTCAGGACAAGTCAAGACAAGTCGAAAGAAGTCGAAACAAGTTGGGACAAGTCGGGACAAGTCAGAACAAGTCGGAACATGTCTGGACAAGACGGGACAAGTCGGGACAAGTCGGTACAAGTCAGGACAAGTTTGGACAATCTGGGACAAGTCAGGACAAGTCGGTACAAGTCAGGACGAGTCAAAACAAGTCAGGACAAGGCGGGACAAGTCGGGACAAGACGTGACAAGTCAGAACAAGTCGGGACAAGTCGGGACAAGTAGGGACAAGTCGGGACAATTCGGGACAAGTCGGGACAAGTCGGGACAAGTCAAGACAAGTCGGTACAAGTCGGGACAAGTCGGAACAAGTCGGGACGAGTTGGGACAAGTTAGGACAAGTCAGGACAAGTCAGGACAAGTCAGGACAAGTCGGGATAAGTCGGGACAAGTTGGGACAAGTCGGGACAATTCGGGACAAGTCCGGACAGGTCGGGACAAGACGTGACAAATCAGAACAAGTAGGGACAAGTCGAGACAAGTCGGGACAAGTCGGGACAAGTCGGGACAAGTCGGTTAAAGTCGGGACAAGTCGGTACAAGTCAGGAAAAGTTTGGACAAACCGGGACAAGTCGGGACAAGTCGGTACAAGTTGGGACAAGTCGGTACAAGTCAGGACAAGTCGGGACAAGTCGAGACAAGTCGGGACAAATCGAAACAAGTCAGGACAAGTCGAAAAAAGTCGAAAGAAGTCGGGACAAGTCAGGACAAGTCGGGACAAGTCGGGACAAGTCGGGACGAGTCGGGACAAGTCAGGACAAGTCGAGAAATGTCGGGACAAGTTTGGACAATAAGGGACAAGTCGGGACAAGTCGGGACAAGTCGAAACAAGTCGGGACAAGTCGGGACAAGTCAGGACAAGTCGGTACAAGTCGGGACAGGTCGGAACAAGTCGGGACGAGTTAAGACAAGTTAGGACAAGTCAGGACAAGTCAGGACAAGTCGGGATAAGTCAGGACAAGTTGGGACAAGTCGGGACAATTCGGGACAGGTCGGGACAAGTCGTGACAAGTCAGGACAAGTCAAGACAAGTCAAAAGAAGTCGAAACAAGTTGGGACAAGTCGGGACAAGTCAGAACAAGTCGGAACATGTCTGGACAAGACGGGACAAGTCGGTACAAGTCAGGACAAGTTTGGACAATCTGGGACAAGTCGGGACAAGTCGGTACAAGTCAGGACGAGTCAAAACAAGTCAGGACAAGTCGGGACAAGTCGGGACAAGACGTGACAAGTCAGAACAAGTCGGGACAAGTCGGGACAAGTAGGGACAAGTCGGGACAATTCGGGACAAGTCGGGACAAGTCGGGACAATTCAAGACAAGTCGGTACCAGTCGGGACAAGTCGGAACAAGTCGGGACGAGTTGGGACAAGTTAGGACAAGTCAGGACAAGTCAGGACAAGTCAGGACAAATCGGGATAAGTCGGGACAAGTTGGGACAAGTCGGGACAATTCGGGACAAGTCGGGACGAGTCGGGACGAGTCGGGACAAGTCAGGACAAGTCGAGAAATGTCGGGACAAGTTTGGACAATAAGGGACAAGTCGGGACAAGTTTGGACAATAAGGGACAAGTCGGGACAAGTCGATACAAGTCGGGAAAAGTCAGTACAAGTCGGGACAAGTTTGGACAATCCAAGAAAAGTTGGAACAAGTCGGAACAAGTTGGTACAAGTCGGGACATGTTTGGACAACCTGGGACAAGTCGTGACAAGTCAGGACAAGTCGAAACAAGTCGAAACAAAACGGGACAAGTCGGGACAAGTCAGGACAAGTCAGAACAAGTCAGGACAAGTTAGGACAAGTCAGGACAAGTCGGGACAAGTCGGGACAAGTCGGGACAAGATTGGACAATCTGGGACAGGTCGGGACAAGTCGGTACAAGTCTGGACAAGTCGGGACAAGTCGGTTCAAGTCGGGAAAAGTTTGGACAATACGGGACACGTTGGGACAAGTCGGTACAAGTTGTGGCAATCCGGGACAAGTCGGTACAAGTCGGAACAAGTCGGTACAAGTTGGGACAAGTTTATACAATCCGGGACAAGTCGAGACAAGTCGGGACAAGTCATGACAGGTCGGGACAAGTCGGTACAAGTCTGGACAAGTCAGTTCAAGTCGGAACAAGTCGGAACAAGTCGGGACATGGCGTGACAAGTTAGAACAAGTAAGAACAATCCGGGACAAGTCGGGACAAGTCTGGACAAGTCGAGACAAGTCGGGACAAGTCAGTACAAGTCGGGACATGGCGTGACAAGTTAGAAAAAGTCAGAACAATCCGGGACAAGTCGGGACAAGTCAAAACAAGTCAGGACAAGTCGGAACAATTTGGGACAAGTTGGAACAAGTCAGAACAAGCCGGGACAAGTCGGGATAAGTCGGAACAAGTCAGGACAAGTCGAGACATGGCGTGACAAGTTAGAACAAGTCAGAACAAGCCGGGACAAGTCGGGACAAGTCTGGACAAGTCGGGACAAGTCGGGACAAGTGAGAACAAGTCAAGACAAGTCGGGACAAGTCGGAACAAGTCAGGACAAGTCGGGACATGGCGTGACAAGTTAGAACAAGTCGAAACAAGTCGGTACAAGTCGGGACAAGTCGGGACAAGTCGGTACAAGTCGGGACAAGTTTGGACAAACCGGGACAAGCCGGGACAAGTCGGTACAAGTTGGTACAAGTCGGGACAAGTCGAGACAAGTCAGGACATATCAAAACAAGTCAGGACAAGTCGAAAAAAGTCGAAAGAAGTCGGGACAAGTCAGGACAAGTCGGGACAAGTCAGGACAAGTCAGGACATGTCGGGACAAGTTTGTACAATGAGTGACAAGTCGGGACAAGTTTGGACAATACGGGACACGTTGGGACAAGTCGGGACAAGTCGGGACAAGTCGGGACAAGTCGGTACAAGTCGGGACAAGTTTGGACAAACCGGGACAAGCCGGGACAAGTCGGTACAAGTTGGTACAAGTCGGGACAAGTCGAGACAAGTCAGGACATATCAAAACAAGTCAGGACAAGTCGAAAAAAGTCGAAAGAAGTCGGGACAAGTCAGGACAAGTCGGGACAATTCAGGACAAGTCAGGACATGTCGGGACAAGTTTGTACAATGAGTGACAAGTCGGGACAAGTTTGGACAATACGGGACACGTTGGGACAAGTCGGGACAAGTCGGGACAAGTCGGGACAAGTCGGTACAAGTCGGGACAAGTCGGTACAAGTCGGGACAAGTTTGGACAAACCGGGACAAGTCGGGACAAGTCGGTACAAGTTGGTACAAGTCGGGACAAGTCAGGACAAGTCGGGACAAGTCGAGAGAAGTCGGGACATATCGAAACAATTCAGGACAAGTCGAAAAAAGTCGAAAGAAGTCGGGACAAGTCAGGACAAGTCGGGACAAGTCAGGATAAGATTAGACATGTCGGAACAAGTCGGGACTAGTCGGGACAAGTCGGGACAAGTCGGGACAAGTCGGGACAAGTCGGGACAAGTCGGGACAAGTTGGGAAAATCCGGGGCAAGTCGGGACAAGTCGTTACAAGTCGGGACAAATCGGTACAAATCGGTACAAGTCGGGACAAGTCAAAACAAGTCGAGACAAGTTGGGACAAGTCGAAACAAGTTGGGACATCTCGGGACAAGTCGGAACAAGTCGAGACAAGTCGGACCAAGTCGGTACAAGTCGGGACAAGTCGAAACAAGTTGGGACAATCCGGGACAAGTCGGGACAAGTCGGTACAAGTTGGGACAATACGGGACAAGTCGGGACAAGTCGGTACAAGTCGGGACAAATCGGTACAAATCGGTACAAGTCGGGACAAGTCTGAACAAGTCGGGACATGTAGGGACAAGTCAAGACAAGTCGGGAAAAGTCGGAACAAGTCAGGACAAGTCGGGACATGGCGTGACAAGTTAGAACAAGTCAAAACAAGCCGGGACAAGTCGGGACAAGTCTGGACAAATCAGTACAAATCAATACAAGGCGTGACAAGTTAGAACAAGTCAGAACAAGCCGGGACAAGTCGCGACAAGTCTGGACATGTCGAGACAAGTCGGGACAAGTCAGTACAAGTCGGGACATGGCGTGACAAGTTAGAACAAGTCAGAACAATCCGGGACAAGTAGGGACAAGTCGAAACAAGTCAAGACAAGTTGGGACATGGCGTGACAAGTTAGAACAAGTCAGAACAAGCCGGGACAAGTCGAGACAAGTCTGGACAAGTCGAGACAAGTCAAGACAAGTCAGTACAAGTCGGGACATGGCGTGACAAGTTAGAACAAGTCAGAACAATCCGGGACAAGTCGGGACAAGTCGGAACAAGTCAGGACAAATCGGGACATGGCGTGACAAGTTAGAACAAGTCAGAACAAGCCGGAACAAGTCGGGACAAGTTAGAACAAGTCAGAACAAGCCGGGACAAGTCGGAACAAGTCGGAACAAGTCAGGACAAGTCGAGACATGGCGTGACAAGTTAGAACAAAACAGAACAAGCCGGGAAAAGTCGGGACAAGTCTGGACAAGTCGGGATAAGACGTGACATGTCAGACCAAGTCGGGACAAGTCAGGACAAGTCGGGACAAGTCGGGACAAGTCAGGACAAGTCGAGAAATGTCAGGACAAGTTTGGACAATAAGGGACAAGTCGGGACAAGTTTGGACAATGAAGGACAAGTCAGGACAAGTCGGGACAAGTCGGTACAAGTCGGTACAAGTCGGGTTGAGTTTGGACAATGCAAGACAAGTCGGGACAAGTCGTGACAAGTCAGGACAAGTCAGGACAAGTCGACACAAGTCGAAACGAGTCGGGACAAGTCGGGACAAGTCAGGACAAGTCAGAACAAGTCGGGACAAGTCAGGACAAGTCGGTACAAGTCGGGACAAGTCGTGACAAGTCAGGACAAGTCAGGACAAGTCGGGACAAGTCGGGACAAGTCGGGACAAGTCGGGACAAGTTTGGACAATCTGGGACAGGTCGGGACAAGTCTGCACAAGTCGGGACAAGTCGGTTGGAGTCGGGAAAAGTTTGGACAATACTGGACACGTTGGGACAAGTCGGTACAAGTTGGGACAATCGGGGACAAGTCGGGACAAGTCGGTACAAGTCGGGACAAGTCGGTACATGTCAAGACAAGTCGGAAGAAGTCGGGACAAGGTTGGACAATCCGGGACAAGTCGGGACAAGTCGGTACAAGTCGAAACAAGTCGGGACAAGTTTGGACAATCCGGGACATGTCAGGACAAGTCGGTACAAGTCGGGACAAATCGGTACAAGTCGGGACAAGTCAGGACAAGTCGAGACAAGTTGGGACAAGTCGAAACAAGTTGGGACAATCCGGACAAGTCGGGACAAGTCGGTACAAGTCGGGACAAGTCGGGACAAGTTTGGACAATCCGGGGCAAGTCGGGACAAGTCGGTACAAGTCGGGACAAATCGGTACAAATCGTTACAAGTCGGGACAAGTCAGAACAAGTCGAGACAAGTTGGGACAAGTCGAAACTGTCGCAGGGCAGGCTCGCCGCGCTCCTACGATGATTTTTTTTGTGTATGGTCACCTTTAGTGAGCCATTTTTACACTTAATAACTCTCAATTTTCACCTAGAAGCCAGTCGAATAATATTAGATTTTTGCATTATATTCAGGTCACTAGTCTAGTCTCACCCTGTATGATGTAAAGTCCCAATCTCCACCCAGTGGAACTCCACTGTACGTAGTTTTACCGATTTACCGGAAATTCCTGACTAGTTTTCAATTTTATTAATTTGTGGCCCCAAACAGTCGAGCACCCGGTATACAGAACACTTAGAGCAAGGTTTCGACACGCTAGTCTCTTGTTGGGTGGAAAGATTCCGTGGCTCCATTTGTTTTCACAAATTATTTTATTTCAATTCGATTTCTCATCAGGTTGGCCAAATCGGAAAACGGGTATAGATTCCTCGGCGAAGGAATACGTGTATTTCTTCGGCGTTCAAGAATCACGTTGGGTTATGGTTTTTCTCGGGGCTCTCCGAATATCGGACCGCCCTAGGAATCGAGATATCTGAAATTCTGACTTTCAATATCTCCCTAGATCTGGGGAGTATTTAGTGACTTTTGTCAAATACTCCCTAGAAAACGCAGGTAACGGGACTTTAACGGTCATTTGCCCAAATCCCGCGCGTTTTCGCGAGCTAGGGTTTTGTTCAGCCAAGGGCGACGCCCACTTTGGCCCTCTAGGCCAATGGGTGTCGCGGATTCAGCAGTCAGGATTGCATAAATATGCAAGCAGCGAAGCAGCAGACAGCCACTCTTTCTTGTCGAATTGCAGTGTAATAATCAATTTTGTGTTTCCGTTAAATAACTTACGTTTGTTTGGCTTTGCCTTTTGTCTCTGCAATTCATCGTTTTGGCTAGCAGTTAGAGTCAGGTTCTCGGTAATAATAATTCAGTTCACAGTAGATTCATAACGTTTTGTTTCTATCTTAAAGGGGGTTAAGACTCACTTGTACGGTTTACAGGTGTTTTATTCGCGCTACGAAAGTACGTTGATAGGTAGTTTAACTCTCGAGCAATAATCAGTGTAAAGTGATCTTTTGCAACGGACACTTAGGGATTTAACTTCATCAAAGTTATTTCCCGACTTAATACCTGTACGCGACGTTGACGAAAAATCCCCATCGTATGAAAAGGGGTCAGGCACCAAAACGAGATCTCACCTGATACAATCGGCTCGATCGTAGAGTTCCACGAAGATTGTATCGTTCGAGCTTAAATTCCTCGGCCTGTCAAGACATCATTAGCTGCGACTTTGTCGTTGGCGAGCCACATTTCCTGTGGTACCTAGGGGTTTCGCGTCCTTCCCATACCTATTTCCTGCGGCTGTTCTTGGCTTTTCCACCTGAGACAGTCTGGTTAGGCTCCGTGATCCTTTTACCCAAATTTCTGTCTTGGTTTTTGTCACATCCAGTTGTAATTTTTAAAGTAAAATTTTTCAAGTTTAATTTACCTTTTTGGTGCTTCACACAATTTTTGAAGTTAGGAAATTTTATTTAGATAGTTTTTCTAAACCGTGAATCCTTCCTCCCTCGTCCATTTCCCGGCGAGGTCTTGTTAGGTGTTAGGTTAGTTAGCTATAGGGTGACCCTTCTCATCGTCACACTTGAGTTGGGTCGACGCGAGGTCGATTTTAGTGCACTTCTCCTTTGCCACACACTTGCACACGCAAGTAGCCCGACAATACATTACAGCCGTAATTGTTTGTCCTTTAGAGCAATGACGAATATGAGATTGAGATCTCATATGCTCGCGGAGGAGAATACCCAAGCCGTGTTCGCCGGCGTTGGGCTTTCTCGGACACCTCCGCCGTCGGGTGACTTAGACGCCAGGCGTCTATTCCCCGAAGCGTCGCGACGCCTCGACGGAGACGTCCCCCAGGTACGTAATACCGGGGAATACCGTGAGTTGACGATGTCAACTACCTTGTCCCCGAGAAGTGTGCTGGACCAAGGTACTTTAGAGTCGAGCTTAGACGGAGGGAGGCAGCCTTCCCCGTCGGCTCAGGTAGGGTTAGTAATCGATTCCGCGGGAGTTGTCACAACTCCACCTTTGGAAGCCCGTTTAGAGC
Organism: Chrysolina americana; assembly: GCA_958502065.1. Taxonomy (NCBI): domain Eukaryota; kingdom Metazoa; phylum Arthropoda; class Insecta; order Coleoptera; family Chrysomelidae; genus Chrysolina; species Chrysolina americana. The sequence goes on along the minus strand of OY293413.1, from coordinate 43,894,479 downwards.
AATTTAGAATAACGAGAAATGTTTCTGTTTGTAGGTCGGAGGGCTACGAAGGAGTCCGTGCTGGCGAAGCTCGTGGGGTACGCCCCCTCGGAATGCGCCGAAGCGCTCCGGGGTCATCGGGTGTGCCCCACGCACCACAGCGGAGGCCAGAGGCTATAGATGTGCATACCCTAAGGGAACCGGGTGATGCTGAGGCCCTAGTGGATGAACTAGGGGGTGGTGGAAGGCTCTCGGAGGGAGTTGGGAATGCTCGCATTCCCATATCTCTCCAGGGGCGGGTTCAGTGTACCTCCCAAGGGAATCACTATGCACAGCCTGAATATGCAACAAGAGCTACGAAGGCAGATTTCGTGACGGGTGTCGGCAGGGACACGGAAGTTGCCACCCGAAATCCCTGGGTGACGACGTCCTTGCCCTCCAGGCAACTAGGAGCAGAGCGGTGGGTGGCTGAAGATGGGTTCGGAGGAATCCGAAACTTTGCGGAAGCCGTCCATCCACACCTTTTTACGAGACAAAACAAGTTGGGACATTTCGGGACAAGTCGGAACAAGTCGAGACAAGTCGGAACAAGTCGGTACAAGTCGGGACAAGTCGGAACAAGTTGGGACAATCCGGGACAAGTCGGGACAAGTCGGTACAAGTTGGGACAATCCGGGACAAGTCGGGACAAGTCGGTACAAGTCGGGACAAATCGGTACAAATCGGTACAAGTCGGGACAAGTCTGGACAAGTCGGGACATGTGGGGAAGAGTCAAGACAAGTCGGGACAAGTCGGAACAAGTCAGGACAAGTCGGGACATGGCGTGACAAGTTAGAACAAGTCAAAACAAGCCGGGACAAGTCGGTACAAGTCTGGACAAGTCAGTACAAGTCGGGACATGGCGTGACAAGTTAGAACAAGTCAGAACAAGCCGAGACAAGTCGGGACAAGTCTGGACAAGTCGAGACAAGTCGGGACAAGTCAGTACAAGTCGGGACATGGCGTGACAAGTTAGAACAAGTCAGAACAAGTCGGGACAAGTTTGGACAATCTGGGACAGGTCGGGACAAGTCGGTACAAGTCTGGACAAGTCGGGACAAGTCGGTTGGGTTCGGGAAAAGTTTGGACAATACTGGACACGTTGGGACAAGTCGGTACAAGTTGGGACAATCGGGGTCAAGTCGGGACAAGTCGGTACAAATCGGGACAAGTCGGTACAAGTCAAGACAAGTCGGAAGAAGTCGGGACAAGGTTGGACAATCCGGGACAAGTCGGGACAAGTCGTTACAAGTCGGGACAAGTTTGGACAATCCGGGACATGTCAGGACCAGTCGGTACAAGTCGGGACAAGTTTGGACAAACCAGGACAAGTCGGGATAAGTCGGTACAAGTTGGGACAAGTCGGGACAAGTCTGGACAAGTCGGGACAAGTCGAGACAAGTCGGAAGAAGTCGGGACAAGGTTGGACAAACCGGGACAAGTCGGGACAAGTCGGGACAAGTCGGGACAAGTCGGTACAAGTCGGGACAAGTCGGAACAAGTCGGGACAAGTTTGGACAAACCAGGACAAGTCGGGACAAGTCGGGACAAGTCGGGACAAGTCGGTACAAGTTGGGACAAGTCGGGACAAGTCAGGACAAGTCGGAAAAAGTCGAAAGAAGTCGGGACAAGTCAGGACAAGTCGGGACAAGTCGGGATAAGACGTGACATGTCAGAACAAGTCGGGACAAGTCGGGACAAGTAGGGACAAGTCGGGACAATTCGGGACAAGTCGGGACAAGTCGGGACAAGTCAAGACAAGTCGGTACAAGTCGGGACAAGTCGGAACAAGTCGGGACGAGTTGGGACAAGTTAGGACAAGTCAGGACAAGTCAGGACAAGTCAGGACAAGTCGGGATAAGTCGGGACAAGTTGGGACAAGTCGGGACAATTCGGGACAAGTCCGGACAGGTCGGGACAAGACGTGACAAATCAGAACAAGTAGGGACAAGTCGAGACAAGTCGGGACAAGTCGGGACAAGTCGGGACAAGTCGGTTAAAGTCGGGACAAGTCGGTACAAGTCAGGAAAAGTTTGGACAAACCGGGACAAGTCGGGACAAGTCGGTACAAGTTGGGACAAGTCGGTACAAGTCAGGACAAGTCGGGACAAGTCGAGACAAGTCGGGACAAATCGAAACAAGTCAGGACAAGTCGAAAAAAGTCGAAAGAAGTCGGGACAAGTCAGGACAAGTCGGGACAAGTCGGGACAAGTCGGGACAAGTGGGGACAAGTCGGGATAAGACGTGACGTGTCAGAACAAGTCGGGACAAGTCGGGACAAGTCGGGACGAGTCGGGACAAGTCAGGACAAGTCGAGAAATGTCGGGACAAGTTTGGACAATAAGGGACAAGTCGGGACAAGTCGGGACAAGTCGAAACAAGTCGGGACAAGTCGGGACAAGTCAGGACAAGTCGGTACAAGTCGGGACAGGTCGGAACAAGTCGGGACGAGTTAAGACAAGTTAGGACAAGTCAGGACAAGTCAGGACAAGTCAGGACAAGTCGGGATAAGTCAGGACAAGTTGGGACAAGTCGGGACAATTCGGGACAGGTCGGGACAAGTCGTGACAAGTCAGGACAAGTCAAGACAAGTCGAAAGAAGTCGAAACAAGTTGGGACAAGTCGGGACAAGTCAGAACAAGTCGGAACATGTCTGGACAAGACGGGACAAGTCGGGACAAGTCGGTACAAGTCAGGACAAGTTTGGACAATCTGGGACAAGTCGGGACAAGTCGGTACAAGTCAGGACGAGTCAAAACAAGTCAGGACAAGTCGGGACAAGTCGGGACAAGACGTGACAAGTCAGAACAAGTCGGGACAAGTCGGGACAAGTAGGGACAAGTCGGGACAATTCGGGACAAGTCAAGACAAGTCGGTACCAGTCGGGACAAGTCGGAACAAGTCGGGACGAGTTGGGACAAGTTAGGACAAGTCAGGACAAGTCAGGACAAGTCAGGACAAGTCGGGATAAGTCGGGACAAGTTGGGACAAGTCGGGACAATTCGGGACAAGTCGGGACGAGTCGGGACAAGTCAGGACAAGTCGAGAAATGTCGGGACAAGTTTGGACAATAAGGGACAAGTCGGGACAAGTTTGGACAATAAGGGACAAGTCGGGACAAGTCGATACAAGTCGGGAAAAGTCAGTACAAGTCGAGACAAGTTTGGACAATCCAAGAAAAGTTGGAACAAGTCGGAACAAGTTGGTACAAGTCGGGACATGTTTGGACAACCTGGGACAAGTCGTGACAAGTCAGGACAAGTCGAAACAAGTCGAAACAAAACGGGACAAGTCGGGACAAGTCGGGACAAGTCGGGACAAGATTGGACAATCTGGGACAGGTCGGGACAAGTCGGTACAAGTCTGGACAAGTCGGGACAAGTCGGTTCAAGTCGGGAAAAGTTTGGACAGTACGGGACACGTTGGGACAAGTCGGTACAAGTTGTGACAATCCGGGACAAGTCGGTACAAGTCGGAACAAGTCGGTACAAGTTGGGACAAGTTTATACAATCCGGGACAAGTCGAGACAAGTCGGGACAAGTCATGACAGGTCGGGACAAGTCGGTACAAGTCTGGACAAGTCAGTTCAAGTCGGAACAAGTCGGAACAAGTCGGGACATGGCGTGACAAGTTAGAACAAGTAAGAACAATCCGGGACAAGTCGGGACAAGTCTGGACAAGTCGAGACAAGTCGGGACAAGTCAGTACAAGTCGGGACATGGCGTGACAAGTTAGAAAAAGTCAGAACAATCCGGGACAAGTCGGGACAAGTCAAAACAAGTCAGGACAAGTCGGAACAATTTGGGACAAGTTGGAACAAGTCAGAACAAGCCGGGACAAGTCGGGATAAGTCGGAACAAGTCAGGACAAGTCGAGACATGGCGTGACAAGTTAGAACAAGTCAGAACAAGCCGGGACAAGTCGGGACAAGTCTGGACAAGTCGGGACAAGTCGGGACAAGTGAGAACAAGTCAAGACAAGTCGGGACAAGTCGGAACAAGTCAGGACAAGTCGGGACATGGCGTGACAAGTTAGAACAAGTCGAAACAAGTCGGTACAAGTCGGGACAAGTCGGGACAAGTCGGTACAAGTCGGGACAAGTCGGTACAAGTCATGACGAGTCGGTACAAGTCGGGACAAGTTTGGACAAACCGGGACAAGCCGGGACAAGTCGGTACAAGTTGGTACAAGTCGGGACAAGTCGAGACAAGTCAGGACATATCAAAACAAGTCAGGACAAGTCGAAAAAAGTCGAAAGAAGTCGGGACAAGTCAGGACAAGTCGGGACAAGTCAGGACAAGTCAGGACATGTCGGGACAAGTTTGTACAATGAGTGACAAGTCGGGACAAGTTTGGACAATACGGGACACGTTGGGACAAGTCGGGACAAGTCGGGACAAGTCGGTACAAGTCGGGACAAGTCGGTACAAGTCGGGACAAGTTTGGACAAACCGGGACAAGTCGGGACAAGTCGGTACAAGTTGGTACAAGTCGGGACAAGTCAGGACAAGTCGGGACAAGTCGAGAGAAGTCAGGACATATCGAAACAATTCAGGACAAGTCGAAAAAAGTCGAAAGAAGTCGGGACAAGTCAGGACAAGTCGGGACAAGTCAGGATAAGATTAGACATGTCGGAACAAGTCGGGACTAGTCGGGACAAGTCGGGACAAGTCGGGACAAGTCGGGACAAGTCGGGACAAGTCGGGACAAGTTGGGAAAATCCGGGGCAAGTCGGGACAAGTCGTTACAAGTCGGGACAAATCGGTACAAATCGGTACAAGTCGGGACAAGTCAAAACAAGTCGAGACAAGTTGGGACAATTCGAAACAAGTTGGGACATCTCGGGACAAGTCGGAACAAGTCGAGACAAGTCGGACCAAGTCGGTACAAGTCGGGACAAGTCGAAACAAGTTGGGACAATCCGGGACAAGTCGGGACAAGTCGGTACAAGTTGGGACAATACGGGACAAGTCGGGACAAGTCGGTACAAGTCGGGACAAATCGGTACAAATCGGTACAAGTCGGGACAAGTCTGAACAAGTCGGGACATGTAGGGACAAGTCAAGACAAGTCGGGAAAAGTCGGAACAAGTCAGGACAAGTCGGGACATGGCGTGACAAGTTAGAACAAGTCAAAACAAGCCGGGACAAGTCGGGACAAGTCTGGACAAATCAGTACAAATCAATACAAGGCGTGACAAGTTAGAACAAGTCAGAACAAGCCGGGACAAGTCGCGACAAGTCTGGACATGTCGAGACAAGTCGGGACAAGTCAGTACAAGTCGGGACATGGCGTGAAAAGTTAGAACAAGTCAGAACAATCCGGGACAAGTAGGGACAAGTCGAAACAAGTCAAGACAAGTTGGGACATGGCGTGACAAGTTAGAACAAGTCAGAACAAGCCGGGACAAGTCGAGACAAGTCTGGACAAGTCGAGACAAGTCAAGACAAGTCAGTACAAGTCGGGACATGGCGTGACAAGTTAGAACAAGTCAGAACAATCCGGGACAAGTCGGGACAAGTCGGAACAAGTCAGGACAAGTCGGGACATGGCGTGACAAGTTAGAACAAGTCAGAACAAGCCGAAACAAGTCGGGACAAGTTAGAACAAGTCAGAACAAGCCGGGACAAGTCGGAACAAGCCGGAACAAGTCAGGACAAGTCGAGACATGGCGTGACAAGTTAGAACAAAACAGAACAAGCCGGGAAAAGTCGGGACAAGTCTGGACAAGTCGGGATAAGACGTGACATGTCAGACCAAGTCGGGACAAGTCAGGACAAGTCGGGACAAGTCGGGACAAGTCAGGACAAGTCGAGAAATGTCAGGACAAGTTTGGACAATAAGGGACAAGTCGGGACAAGTTTGGACAATGAGGGACAAGTCAGGACAAGTCGGGACAAGTCGGTACAAGTCGGTACAAGTCGGGTTGAGTTTGGACAATGCAAGACTAGTCGGGACAAGTCGTGACAAGTCAGGACAAGTCAGGACAAGTCGACACAAGTCGAAACGAGTCGGGACAAGTCGGGACAAGTCAGGACAAGTCAGAACAAGTCGGGACAAGTCAGGACAAGTCGGTACAAGTCGGGACAAGTCGTGACAAGTCAGGACAAGTCAGGACAAGTCGGGACAAGTCGGGACAAGTCGGGACAAGTCGGGACAAGTTTGGACAATCTGGGACAGGTCGGGACAAGTCTGCACAAGTCGGGACAAGTCGGTTGGAGTCGGGAAAAGTTTGGACAATACTGGACACGTTGGGACAAGTCGGTACAAGTTGGGACAATCGGGGACAAGTCGGGACAAGTCGGTACAAGTCGGGACAAGTCGGTACATGTCAAGACAAGTCGGAAGAAGTCGGGACAAGGTTGGACAATCCGGGACAAGTCGGGACAAGTCGGTACAAGTCGAAACAAGTCGGGACAAGTTTGGACAATCCGGGACATGTCAGGACAAGTCGGTACAAGTCGGGACAAATCGGTACAAGTCGGGACAAGTCAGGACAAGTCGAGACAAGTTGGGACAAGTCGAAACAAGTTGGGACAATCCGGACAAGTCGGGACAAGTCGGTACAAGTCGGGACAAGTCGGGACAAGTTGGGACAATCCGGGGCAAGTCGGGACAAGTCGGTACAAGTCGGGACAAATCGGTACAAATCGTTACAAGTCGGGACAAGTCAGAACAAGTCGAGACAAGTTGGGACAAGTCGAAACAAGTTGGGACATTTCGGGACAAGTCGGAACAAGTCGAGACAAGTCGGAACAAGTCGGTACAAGTCGGGACAAGTCGGAACAAGTTGGGACAATCCGGGACAAGTCGGGACAAGTCGGTACAAGTTGGGACAATCCGGGACAAGTCGGGACAAGTCGGTACAAGTCGGGACAAGTCGGAACAAGTTGGGACAATCCGGGACAAGTCGGGACAAGTCGGTACAAGTTGGGACAATCCGGGACAAGTCGGGACAAGTCGGTACAAGTCGGGACAAGTCTGGACAAGTCGGGACATGTGGGGAAGAGTCAAGACAAGTCGGGACAAGTCGGAACAAGTCAGGACAAGTCGGGACATGGCGTGACAAGTTAGAACAAGTCAAAACAAGCCGGGACAAGTCAGGACAAGTCGAGACAAGTTGGGACAAGTCGAAACAAGTTGGGACAATCCGGACAAGTCGGGACAAGTCGGTACAAGTCGGGACAAGTCGGGACAAGTTGGGACAATCCGGGGCAAGTCGGGACAAGTCGGTACAAGTCGGGACAAATCGGTACAAATCGTTACAAGTCGGGACAAGTCAGAACAAGTCGAGACAAGTTGGGACAAGTCGAAACAAGTTGGGACATTTCGGGACAAGTCGGAACAAGTCGAGACAAGTCGGAACAAGTCGGTACAAGTCGGGACAAGTCGGAACAAGTTGGGACAATCCGGGACAAGTCGGGACAAGTCGGTACAAGTTGGGACAATCCGGGACAAGTCGGGACAAGTCTGGACAAGTCGAGACAAGTCGGGACAAGTCAGTACAAGTCGGGACATGGCGTGACAAGTTAGAACAAGTCAGAACAAGTCGGGACAAGTTTGGACAATCTGGGACAGGTCGGGACAAGTCGGTACAAGTCTGGACAAGTCGAGACAAGTCGGTTGGGTTCGGGAAAAGTTTGGACAATACTGGACACGTTGGGACAAGTCGGTACAAGTTGGGACAATCGGGGTCAAGTCGGGACAAGTCGGTACAAATCGGGACAAGTCGGTACAAGTCAAGACAAGTCGGAAGAAGTCGGGACAAGGTTGGACAATCCGGGACAAGTCGGGACAAGTCGGTACAAGTCGGGACAAGTTTGGACAATCCGGGACATGTCAGGACCAGTCGGTACAAGTCGGGACAAGTTTGGACAAACCAGGACAAGTCGGGATAAGTCGGTACAAGTTGGGACAAGTCGGGACAAGTCTGGACAAGTCGGGACAAGTCGAGACAAGTCGGAAGAAGTCGGGACAAGGTTGGACAAACCGGGACAAGTCGGGACAAGTCGGGACAAGTCGGGACAAGTCGGTACAAGTCGGGACAAGTCGGAACAAGTCGGGACAAGTTTGGACAAACCAGGACAAGTCGGGACAAGTCGGGACAAGTCGGGACAAGTCGGTACAAGTTGGGACAAGTCGGGACAAGTCAGGACAAGTCGGAAAAAGTCGAAAGAAGTCGGGACAAGTCAGGACAAGTCGGGACAAGTCGGGACAAGTCGGGACAAGTCGGGATAAGACGTGACATGTCAGAACAAGTCGGGACAAATCGGGACAAGTCGGGACAAGTGTAGACAAGTCGGGACAAGTCAGGACAAGTCGAGAAATGTCGGGACAAGTTTGGACAATAAGGGACAAGTCGGGACAAGTTTGGACAATAAGGGACAAGTCAGGACAAGTTGGTACAAGTCGGTACAAGTCGGTACAAGTCGGGACAAGTTTGGACAATCCAAGACAAGTCGTGACAAGTCAGGACAAGTCCGAACAAGTCGGGACAAGTTAGGACAAGTCGGTACAAGTCGGGATAAGTCGTGACAAGTCAGGACAAGTCAGGACAAGTCGGGACAAGTCAGGACAAGTCGGGACAAGTCGGGACAAGTCGGGATAAGTCGTGACAAGTCAGGACAAGTCAGGACAAGTCGAGACAAGTCAGGACAAGTCGGGACAAGTCGGGACAAGTCGGGACAAGTTTGGACAATCTGGGACAGGTCGGGACAAGTCGGTACAAGTCTGGACAAGTCATGACAAGTCAGTTCAAGTCGGGAAAAGTTTGGACAATACGGGACACGTTGGGACAAGTCGGGACAAGTCGGTACAAGTCGGGACAATCCACGACAAGTCGGTACAAGTCGGTACAAGTCGGGACATGTTTGGACAATCCGGGACAAGTCGAGACAAGTCGGGATAAGTCGTGACAAGTCAGGACAAGTCAGGACAAGTCGGGACAAGTCAGGACAAGTCGGGACAAGTCGGGACAAGTCGGGATAAGTCGTGACAAGTCAGGACAAGTCAGGACAAGTCGGGACAAGTCAGGACAAGTCGGGACAAGTCGGGACAAGTCGGGACAAGTTTGGACAATCTGGGACAGGTCGGGACAAGTCGGTACAAGTCTGGACAAGTCATGACAAGTCAGTTCAAGTCGGGAAAAGTTTGGACAATACGGGACACGTTGGGACAAGTCGGAACAAGTCGGTACATGTTTGGACAATCCGGGACAAGTCGAGACAAGTCGGGACAAGTCAGGACAAGTCAGAACAAGTCAGGACATGTCTGGACAAGACGCGACAGGTCGGGACAAGTCGGTACAAGTCAGGACAAGTTTGGACAATCCGGGACAATTCGGGACAAGTCGGGACAAGTCAAGACAGGTCGGTACAAGTCGGGACAAGTCGGAACAAGTCGGGACGAGTTGGGACAAGTTAGGACAAGTCAGGACAAGTCAAGACAAGTCGGGATGAGTCGAGACAAGTTGGGACAAGTCGGGACAATTCGGGACAGGTCGGGACAAGTCCGGACAGGTCGGGACAAGACGTGACAAATCAGAACAAGTAGGGAAAAGTCGAGACAAGTCGGGACAAATCGAATCAAGTCATGACAAGTCGAAAAAAGTCGAAAGAAGTCGGGACAAGTCAGGACAAGTCGGGACAAGTCGGGACAAGTCGAGACAAGTGGGGACAAGTTGGGATAAGACGTGACGTGTCAGAACAAGTCGAGACAAGTTGGGACAAGTCGAGACAAGTCGGGACAAGTCAGGACAAGTCGAGAAATGTCGGGACAAGTTTGGACAATAAGGGACAAGTCGGGACAAGTTTGGAAAATAAGGGACAATTCGGGACAAGTCGGTACTAGTCGGGACAAGTCGGTACAAGTCGGGACAAGTTTGGACAATCCAAGAAAAGTTAGGACAAGTCGGAACAAGTTGGTACAAGTCGGGACATGTTTGGACAACCTGGGACAAGTCGTGACAAGTCAGGACAAGTCGAAACAAGTCGAAACAAAACGGGACAAGTCGGGACAAGTCAGGACAAGTCAGAACAAGTCAGGACAAGTTAGGACAAGTCAGGACAAGTCGGGACAAGTCGGGACAAGTCGGGACAAGTTTGGACAATCTGGGACAGGTCGGGACAAGTCGGTACAAGTCTGGACAAGTCGGGACAAGTCGGTTCAAGTCGGTTCAAGTCGGGAAAAATTTTGGACAATACGGGACACGTTGGGACAAGTCGGTACAAGTTGTGACAATCCGGGACAAGTCGGTACAAGTCGGGACAAGTCGGTTCAGGTTGGGACAAGTTTGGACAATCCGGGACAAGTCGAGACGAGTCGGGACAAGTCGGGACAGGTCGGGACAAGTCGGTACAAGTCTGGACAAGTCGGTTCAATTCGACACAAGTCGGGACATGGCGTGACAAGTTAGAACAAGTCAGAACAAGCCGGGACAAGTCGGGACAAGTCTGGACAAGTCGAGACAAGTCGGGACAAGTCAGTACAAGTCGGGACATGGCGTGACAAGTTAGAACAAGTCAGAACAATCTGGGACTAGTCGGGACAAGTCGGAACAAGTCAGGACAAGTCGGGACATGGCGTGACAAGTTAGAACAAGTCAGAACAAGCCGGAACAATTTGGGACAAGTTAGAACAAGTCAGAACAAGCCGGGACAAGTCGGGACAAGTCGGAACAAGTCAGGACAAGTCGAGACATGGCGTGACAAGTTAGAACAAGTCAGAACAAGCCGGAACAATTTGGGACAAGTTAGAACAAGTCAGAACAAGCCGGGACAAGTCGGTACAAGTCGGGACAAGTCGGAACAAGTCGGGACAAGTCGGAACAAGTCGGGACATGTCGGGACAAGTCGGGACATGTCGGGACAAGTTTGGACAATCTGGGACAGGTCAGGACAAGTCGGTACAAGTCTGGACAAGTCGGGACAAGTCGGTTCAAGTCGGGAAAAGTTTGGACAATACAGGACACGTTGGGACAAGTCGGTAAAAGTTGGGACAATCCGGGACAAGTCGGTACAAGTCAGGACAAGTCGGTACAAGTCGGGACAAGTTTGGACAATCCGGGACAAGTCGAGACAAGTCAGAACAAGTCGGGACATGTCGGGACAAAACGGTACAAGTGTGGACAAGTCGGTTCAAGTCGGGAAAAGTTTGGACAATACGGGACACGTTGGGACAAGTCGGTACAAGTTGGGACAATCCGGGACAAGTCGGGACAAGTCGGTACAAGTCGTGACATGTTTGGACAATCCGGGACAAGTCGAGACAAGTCGGGACAAGTCGGGACAAGTCGTGACAAGTCAGGACAAGTCAGAACAAGTCGGAACAAGTCAGGACAAGTCGGTACAAGTCGGGACAAGTCGTGACAAGTCAGGACAAGTCAGGACAAGTCGGGACAAGTCGGGACAAGTCGGGACAAGTCGGGACAAGTCGGGACAAGTCAGGACAAGTTTGGACAATCTGGGACAGGTCGGGACAAGTCGGTACAAGTCTGGACAAGTCGGGTCAAGTCGGTTCAAGTCGGGAAAAGTTTGGACAATACGGGACACGTTGGGACAAGTCGGGACAAGTCGGGACAAGTCGAAACAAGTTGGGACGAGTTAGGACAAGTCAGGACAAGTCAGAACAAGTCGGGACAAGTCAGGACAAGTCGGTACAAGTCGGGACAAGTCGTGACAAGTCAGGACAAGTCAGGACAAGTCGGGACAAGTCGGGACAAGTCGGTTCAAGTCGGGAAAAGTTGGGACAAGTCGGGACAAGTCAGGACAAGTCAGAACAAGTCGGGACAAGTCGGGACAAGTCGAAACAAGTTGGGACAAGTCGGAACAAGTCAGGACAAGTCAGAACAAGTCGGGACAAGTCAGGACAAGTCGGTACAAGTCGGGACAAGTCGTGACAAGTCAGCACAAGTCAGGACAAGTCGGGACAAGTCGGGACAAGTCGGTACAAGTCTGAACAAGTCGGGACAAGTCGGTTCAAGTCGGGACAAGTCGGTACAAGTCTGAACAAGTCGGGACAAGTCGGTTCAAGTCGGGAAAAGTTTGGACAATACGGGACACGTTGGGACAAGTCGGGACAAGTCGGGACAAGTCGGTACAAGTCGGGACAAGTTTGGACAAACCGGGACAAGTCGGGACAAGTCGGTACAAGTTGGGACAAGTCAGGACAAGTCAGGACAAGTCGGGACAAGTCGAGACAAGTCGGGACATATCGAAACAAGTCAGGACAAGTCGAAAAAAGTCGAAAGAAGTCGGGACAAGTCAGGACAAGTCGGGACAAGTCTGGATAAGACGAGACATGTCGGAACAATTCTGGACAAGTCAGGACAAGTCAGGACATGTCGGGACAAGTTTATACAATAAGTGACAAGTCGGGACAAGTTTGGACAATACGTTACACGTTGGGACAAGTCGGGACAAGTCTGGACAAGTTTGGACAATCCGGTACAAGTCGGGACAAGTCGGTACAAGTCAGGACGAGTCAAAACAAGTCAGGACAAGTCGGGACAAGTCGGGACAAGACGTGACAAGTCAGAACAAGTCGGGACAAGTCGGGACAAGTCGGGACAAGTCGGGACAAGTCGGGATAAGTCGGGACAAGTCGGTACAAGTCATGACAAGTCGGAACAAGTCGGGACGAGTTGGGACAAGTTAGGACAAGTCAGGACAAGTCAGGACAAGTCAGGACAAGTCGGGATAAGTCGGGACAAGTTGGGACAAGTCGGGACAATTCGGGACAGGTCGGGACAAGTCGTGACAAGTCAGGACAAGTCAATACAAGTCGAAAGAAGTCGAAACAAGTTGGGACAAGTCGGGACAAGTCAGAACAAGTCGGAACATGTCTGGACAAGACGGAACAAGTCGGGACAAGTCGGTACAAGTCAGGACAAATTTGGACAATCCGAGACAAGTCGGGACAAGTCGGTACAAGTCGGGACGAGTCGGAACAAGTCAGGACAAGTCGGGACAAGTCGAGACAAGTCGGGACAAATCGAATCAAGTCATGACAAGTCGAAAAAAGTCGAAAGAAGTCGGGACAAGTCAGGACAAGTCGGGACAAGTCGGGACAAGTCGAGACAAGTGGGGACAAGTTGGGATAAGACGTGACGTGTCAGAACAAGTCGGGACAAGTTGGGACAAGTCGAGACAAGTCGGGACAAGTCAGGACAAGTCGAGAAATGTCGGGACAAGTTTGGACAATAATGGACAAGTCGGGACAAGTTTGGACAATAAGGGACAATTCGGGACAAGTCGGTACTAGTCGGGACAAGTCAGTACAAGTCGGGACAAGTTTGGACAATCCAAGAAAAGTTGGGACAAGTCGGGACATGTTTGGACAACCTGGGACAAGTCGTGACAAGTCAGGACAAGTCGAAACAAGTCGAAACAAAACGGGACAAGTCGGGACAAGTCAGGACAAGTCAGAACAAGTCAGGACAAGTTAGGACAAGTCAGGACAAGTCGGGACAAGTCGGGACAAGTCGGGACAAGTTTATACAATCTGGGACAGGTCGGGACAAGTCGGTACAAGTCTGGACAAGTCGGGACAAGTCGGTTCAAGTCGGTTCAAGTCGGGAAAAGTTTGGACAATACGGGACACGTTGGGACAAGTCGGTACAAGTTGTGACAATCCGGGACAAGTCGGTACAAGTCGGGACAAGTCGGTACAAGTTGGGACAAGTTTGGACAATCCGGGACAAGTCGAGACGAGTCGGGACAAGTCGGGACAGGTCGGGACAAGTCGGTACAAGTCTGGACAAGTCGGTTCAAGTCGGAACAAGTCGGGACATGGCGTGACAAGTTAGAACAAGTCAGAACAAGCCGGGACAAGTCGGGACAAGTCTGGACAAGTCGAGACAAGTCGGGACAAGTCAGTACAAGTCGGGACATGGCGTGACAAGTTAGAACAAGTCAGAACAATCTGGGACAAGTCGGGACAAGTCGGAACAAGTCAGGACAAGTCGGGACATGGCGTGACAAGTTAGAACAAGTCAGAACAAGCCGGAACAATTTGGGACGAGTTAGAACAAGTCAGAACAAGCAGAGACAAGTCGGGACAAGTCGGAACAAGTCAGGACAAGTCGAGACATGGCGTGACAAGTTAGAACAAGTCAGAACAAGCCGGGACAAGTCGGGACAAGTCTGGACAAGTTGGGACAAGTCGGGACAAGTGAGAACAAGTCAAGACGAGTCGGGACAAGTCGGAACAAGTCAGGACAAGTCGGGACATGGCGTGATAAGTTAGAACAAGTCGGAACAAGTCGGTACAAGTCGGGACAGGTCGGGACAAGTCGGTACAAGTCGGGACAAGTCGGTACAAGTCGGGACAAGTTTGGACAAATCGAGACAAGTCGAGACAAGTCGGGACATATCGAAACAAGTCAGGACAAGTCGAAAAAAGTCGAAAGAAGTCGGAACAAGTCAGGACAAGTCGGGACAAGTCGGGATAAGCTTAGACATGTCGGAACTAGTCGGGACAAGTCGGGACAAGTCGGGACAAGTCGGGACAAGTCAGGACAAGTCAGGACATGTCGGGACAAGTTTGTACAATAAGTGACAAGTCGGGACAAGTTTGGACAATACGTTACACGTTGGGACAAGTCGGGACAAGTCTGGACAAGTTTGGACAATCCGGGACAAGTCGGGACAAGTCGGTAAAAGTCAGGACGAGTCAAAACAAGTCAGGACAAGTCGGGACAAGTCGGGACAAGACGTGACAAGTCAGAACAAGTCGGGACGAGTCGGGACAAGTCGGGACAAGTCGGGACAAGTCGGGACAAGTCGGGACAAGTCGGTACAAGTCATGACAAGTCGGAACAAGTCGGGACGAGTTGGGACAAGTTAGGACAAGTCAGGACAAGTCAGGACAAGTCAGGACAAGTCGGGATAAGTCGGGACAAGTTGGGACAAGTCGGGACAATTCGGGACAGGTCGGGACAAGTCGTGACAAGTCAGGACAAGTCAATACAAGTCGAAAGAAGTCGAAACAAGTTGGGACAAGTCGGGACAAGTCAGAACAAGTCGGAACATGTCTGGACAAGACGGAACAAGTCGGGACAAGTCGGTACAAGTCGGGACAAGTTTGGACAATCCGGGACAAGTCGGGACAAGTCGGTACAAGTCAGGACGAGTCAAAACAAGTCAGGACAAGTCGGGACAAGTCGGGACAAGACGTGACAAGTCAGAACAAGTCGGGACAAGTTGGGACAAGTCGAAACAAGTCGGGACAAGTCGGGACAAGTCAAGACAAGTCGGTACAAGTCGGGACAAGTCGGAACAAGTCGGGACGAGTTGGGACAAGTTAGGACAAGTCAGGACAAGTCAGGACAAGTCAGGACAAGTCGGGATAAGTCGGGACAAGTTGGGACAAGTCGGGACAATTCGGGACAGGTCAGGACAAGTCCGGCAGGTCGGGACAATACGTGACAAATCAGAACAAGTAGGGACAAGTCGAGACAAGTCGGGACAAGTCGGGACAAGTCGGGACAAGTCGGTTAAAGTCGGGACAAGTCGGCACAAGTCGGGAAAAGTTTGGACAAACCGGGACAAGTCGGGACAAGTCGGTACAAGTAGGGACAAGTCGGTACAAGTCAGGACAAGTCGGGACAAGTCGAGACAAGTCGGGACAAATCGAATCAAGTCATGACAAGTCGAAAAAAGTCGAAAGAAGTCGGGACAAGTCAGGACAAGTCGGGACAAGTCGGGACAAGTCGGGACAAGTGGGGACAAGTCGGGATAAGACGTGACGTGTCAGAACAAGTCGGGACAAGTCGGGACAAGTCGGGACATGTCGGGACAAGTCAGGACAAGTCGAGAAATGTCGGGATAAGTTTGGACAATAAGGGACAAGTCGGAACAAGTTGGTACAAGTCGGGACATGTTTGGACAACCTGGGACAAGTCGTGACAAGTCAGGACAAGTCGAAACAAGTCGAAACAAAACGGGACAAGTCAGGACATGTCGGGACAAGTTTGTACAATAAGTGACGTGTCGGGACAAGTTTGGACAATAAGGGACAAGTCGGGACAAGTCGGTTTAAGTCGGGACAAGTCGGTACAAGTCGGGACAAGTTAGGACAATCCGGGACAAGTCGAGACAAGTCGGGACAAGTCGATACAAGTCAGGACAAGTCGGGACATGGCGTGACAAGTTAGAACAAGTCGGAACAAGTCGGTACAAGTCGGGACAAGTCGGGACAAGTCGGTACAAGTCGGGACAAGTCGGTACAAGTCGGGACAAGTTTGGACAAACCGGGACAAGTCGGGACAAGTCGGTACAAGTCGAGACATATCGAAACAAGTCAGGACAAGTCGAACAAAGTCGAAAGAAGTCGGGACAAGTCAGGACAAGTCGGGACAAGTCGGGATAAGATTAGACATGTCGGAACAAGTCGGGACAAGTCAGGACAAGTCGGGACATGTCGGGACAAGTTTGGACAATCCGGGACAAGTCGAGACAAGTCGGGACAAGTCGATACAAGTCAGGACAAGTCGGGACATGGCGTGACAAGTTAGAACAAGTCGGAACAAGTCGGTACAAGTCGGGACAAGTCGGGACAAGTCGGTACAAGTCGGGACAAGTCGGTACAAGTCGGGACAAGTTTGGACAAACCGGGACAAGTCGGGACAAGTCGGTACAAGTTGGGACAAGTCGAGACATATCGAAACAAGTCAGGACAAGTCGAACAAAGTCGAAAGAAGTCGGGACAATTCAGGACAAGTCGGGACAAGTCGGTACAAGTCGGGACAAGTTTGGACAAACCGGGACAAGTCGGGACAAGTCGGTACAAGTTGGTACAAGTCGGGACAAGCCAGGACAAGTCGGGACAAGTCGAGAGAAGTCGGGACATATCGAAACAAGTCAGGACAAGTCGAAAAAAGTCGAAAGAAGTCGGGACAAGTCAGGACAAGTCGGGACAAGTCGGGATAAAATTAGACATGTCGGAACAAGTCGGGACAAGTCGGGACAAGTCGGTTCAAGTCGGAACAAGTCGGGACATGGCCTGACAAGTTAGAACAAGTCAGAACAAGCCGGGACAAGTCGGGACAAGTCAGTATAAGTCAGGACATGGCGTGACAAGTAAGAACAAGTCAGAACAAGCCGGGACAAGTTGGGACAAGTCTGGACAAGTCGGGACAAGTCGGGACAAGTGAGAACAAGTCAACACGAGTCAGGACAAGTCGGAACAAGTCAGGACAAGTCGGGACATGGCGTGACAAGTTAGAACAAGTCGGAACAAGTCGGTACAAGTCGGGACAAGTCGGGACAAGTCGGTACAAGTCGGGACAAGTCGGTACAAGTCGGGACAAGTTTGGACAAACCGGGACAAGTCGGTACAAGTTGGGACAAGTCGAGACATATCGAAACAAGTCAGGACAAGTCGAACAAAGTCGAAAGAAGTCGGGACAAGTCGGGACAAGTCGGGACAAGTGAGAACAAGTCAACACGAGTCGGGACAAGTCGGAACAAGTCAGGACAAGTCGGGACATGGCGTGACAAGTTAGAACAAGTCGGAACAAGTCGGTACAAGTCGGGACAAGTCGGGACAAGTCGGTACAAGTCGGGACAAGTCGGTACAAGTCGGGACAAGTTTGGACAAACCGGGACAAGTCGGGACAAGTCGGTACAAGTTGGGACAAGTCGAGACATATCGAAACAAGTCAGGACAAGTCGAACAAAGTCGAAAGGAGTCGGGACAAGTCAGGACAAGTCGGGACAAGTCGGGATAAGTTTAGACATGTCGGAACAAGTCGGGACAAGTCGGGACAAGTCGGGACAAGTCGGGACAAGTCAGGACAATTCGGGACAAGTCGGTACAAGTCGGGACAAGTTTGGACAAACCGGGACAAGTCGGGACAAGTCGGTACAAGTTGGTACAAGTCGGGACAAGCCAGGACAAGTCGGGACAAGTCGAGAGAAGTCGGGACATATCGAAACAAGTCAGGACAAGTCGAAACAAGTCGAAAGAAGTCGGGACAAGTCAGGACAAGTCGGGACAAGTCGGGATAAAATTAGACATGTCGGAACAAGTCGGGACAAGTCGGGACAAGTCGGGACAAGTAGGGACAAGTCAGGACAAGTCAGGACATGTCGGGACAAGTTTGTACAATAAGTGACGAGTCGGGACAAGTTTGGACAATAAGGGACAAGTCGGGACAAGTCGGTTTAAGTCGGGACAAGTCGGTACAAGTCGGGACAAGTTAGGACAATCCGGGACAAGTCGAGACAAGTCGAGACAAGTCGGGACAAGTCGATACAAGTCAGGACAAGTCGGGACATGGCGTGACAAGTTAGAACAAGTCGGAACAAGTCGGTACAAGTCGGGACAAGTCGGGACAAGTCGGTACAAGTCGGGACAAGTCGGTACAAGTCGGGACAAGTTTGGACAAACCGGGACAAGTCGGGACAAGTCGGTACAAGTCGAGACATATCGAAACAAGTCAGGACAAGTCGAACAAAGTCGAAAGAAGTCGGGACAAGTCAGGACAAGTCGGGACAAGTCGGGATAAGATTAGACATGTCGGAACAAGTCGGGACAAGTCAGGACAAGTCGGGACAAGTCGGGACAAGTCGGGACAAGTCAGGACATGTCGGGACAAGATTGTACAATAAGTGACAAGTCGGGACAAGTTTGTACAATAAGTGACAAGTCGGGACAAGTTTGGACAATATGGGACACGTTGGGACAAGTCGGGACAAGTCTGGACAAGTCGGGACAAGTCGGGACAAGTCGGTACAAGTCGGGACAAGTCGGTACAAGTCGGGACAAGTTTGGACAAACCGGGACAAGTCGGGACTAGTTTGGACAATCTGGGACAGGTCGGGACAAGTCGGTACAAGTCTGGACAAGTCATGACAAGTCAGTTCAAGTCGGGAAAAGTTTGGACAATACGGGACACGTTGGGACAAGTCGGGACAAGTCGGTACAAGTCGGGACAATCCGCGACAAGTCGGTACAAGTCGGTACAAGTCGGGACATGTTTGGACAATCCGGGACAAGTCGAGACAAGTCGGGACAAGTCAGGACAAGTCAGAACAAGTCAGGACATGTCTGGACAAGACGCGACAGGTCGGGACAAGTCGGTACAAGTCAGGACAAGTCAGAACAAGTCAGGACATGTCTGGACAAGACGCGACAGGTCGGGACAAGTCGGTACAAGTCAGGACAAGTTTGGACAATCCGGGACAATTCGGGACAAGTCGGGACAAGTCAAGACAAGTCGGTACAAGTCGGGACAAGTCGGAACAAGTCGGGACGAGTTGGGACAAGTTAGGACAAGTCAGGACAAGTTTGGACAATCCGGGACAATTCGGGACAAGTCGGGACAAGTCAAGACAAGTCGGTACAAGTCGGGACAAGTCGGGACAAGTCAGGACATGTCGGGACAAGATTGTACAATAAGTGACAAGTCGGGACAAGTTTGTACAATAAGTGACAAGTCGGGACAAGTTTGGACAATATGGGACACGTTGGGACAAGTCGGGACAAGTCTGGACAAGTCGGGACAAGTCGGGACAAGTCGGTACAAGTCGGGACAAGTCGGTACAAGTCGGGACAAGTTTGGACAAACCGGGACAAGTCGGGACTAGTTTGGACAATCTGGGACAGGTCGGGACAAGTCGGTACAAGTCTGGACAAGTCATGACAAGTCAGTTCAAGTCGGGAAAAGTTTGGACAATACGGGACACGTTGGGACAAGTCGGGACAAGTCGGTACAAGTCGGGACAATCCGCGACAAGTCGGTACAAGTCGGTACAAGTCGGGACATGTTTGGACAATCCGGGACAAGTCGAGACAAGTCGGGACAAGTCAGGACAAGTCAGAACAAGTCAGGACATGTCTGGACAAGACGCGACAGGTCGGGACAAGTCGGTACAAGTCAGGACAAGTTTGGACAATCCGGGACAATTCGGGACAAGTCGGGACAAGTCAAGACAAGTCGGTACAAGTCGGGACAAGTCGGAACAAGTCGGGACGAGTTGGGACAAGTTAGGACAAGTCAGGACAAGTCAAGACAAGTCGGGATGAGTCGAGACAAGTTGGGACAAGTCGGGACAATTCGGGACAGGTCGGGACAAGTCCGGACAGGTCGGGACAAGACGTGACAAATCAGAACAAGTAGGGAAAAGTCGAGACAAGTCGAGACAAATCGAATCAAGTCATGACAAGTCGAAAAAAGTCGAAAGAAGTCGGGACAAGTCAGGACAAGTCGGGACAAGTCGGGACAAGTCGAGACAAGTGGGGACAAGTTGGGATAAGACGTGACGTGTCAGAACAAGTCGAGACAAGTTGGGACAAGTCGAGACAAGTCGGGACAAGTCAGGACAAGTCGAGAAATGTCGGGACAAGTTTGGACAATAAGGGACAAGTCGGGACAAGTTTGGAAAATAAGGGACAATTCGGGACAAGTCGGTACTAGTCGGGACAAGTCGGTACAAGTCGGGACAAGTTTGGACAATCCAAGAAAAGTTAGGACAAGTCGGAACAAGTTGGTACAAGTCGGGACATGTTTGGACAACCTGGGACAAGTCGTGACAAGTCAGGACAAGTCGAAACAAGTCGAAACAAAACGGGACAAGTCGGGACAAGTCAGGACAAGTCAGAACAAGTCAGGACAAGTTAGGACAAGTCAGGACAAGTCGGGACAAGTCGGGACAAGTCGGGACAAGTTTGGACAATCTGGGACAGGTCGGGACAAGTCGGTACAAGTCTGGACAAGTCTGGACAAGTCGGTTCAAGTCGGTTCAAGTCGGGAAAAATTTTGGACAATACGGGACACGTTGGGACAAGTCGGTACAAGTTGTGACAATCCGGGACAAGTCGGTACAAGTCGGGACAAGTCGGTTCAGGTTGGGACAAGTTTGGACAATCCGGGACAAGTCGAGACGAGTCGGGACAAGTCGGGACAGGTCGGGACAAGTCGGTACAAGTCTGGACAAGTCGGTTCAATTCGGAACAAGTCGGGACATGGCGTGACAAGTTAGAACAAGTCAGAACAAGCCGGGACAAGTCGGGACAAGTCTGGACAAGTCGAGACAAGTCGGGACAAGTCAGTACAAGTCGGGACATGGCGTGACAAGTTAGAACAAGTCAGAACAATCTGGGACTAGTCGGGACAAGTCGGAACAAGTCAGGACAAGTCGGGACATGGCGTGACAAGTTAGAACAAGTCAGAACAAGCCGGAACAATTTGGGACAAGTTAGAACAAGTCAGAACAAGCCGGGACAAGTCGGGACAAGTCGGAACAAGTCAGGACAAGTCGAGACATGGCGTGACAAGTTAGAACAAGTCAGAACAAGCCGGGACAAGTCGGGACAAGTCTCGACAAGTTGGGACAAGTCGGAACAAGTGAGAACAAGTCAAGACGAGTCGGGACAAGTCGAAACAAGTCAGGACAAGTCGGGACATAAACGTGACAAGTTAGAACAAGTCGGAACAAGTCGGTACAAGTCGGGACAAGTCGGGACAAGTCGGTACAGGTCGGGACAAGTCGGTACAAGTCGGGACAAGTTTGGACAAACCGGGACAAGTCGGGACAAGTCGGTACAAGTTGGGACAAGTCGAGACAAGTCGAGACAAGTCGGGACATATCGAAACAAGTCAGGTCAAGTCGAAAAAAGTCGAAAGAAGTCGGAACAAGTCAGGACAAGTCGGGACAAGTCGGGATAAGATTAGACATGTCGGAACAAGTCGGGACAAGTCGGGACAAGTCGGGACAAGTCGGGACAAGTCGGGACAAGTCGGGACAAGTCAGGACATGTCGGGACAAGTTTGTACAATAAGTGACAAGTCGGGACAAGTTTGGACAATACGTTACACGTTGGGACAAGTCGGGACAAGTCTGGAAAAGTTTGGACAATCCGGGACAAGTCGGGACAAATCGGTACAAGTCAGGACGAGTCAAAACAAGTCAATACAAGTCGGGACAAGTCGAGACAAGACGTGACAAGTCAGAACAAGTCGGGACAAGTCGGGACAAGTCGGGACAAGTCGAGACAAGTCGGGACAAGTCGGGACAAGTCGGGACAAGTCGGTACAAGTCGGGACAAGTCGGAACAAGTCGGGACGAGTTGGGACAAGTTGGGACAAGTCAGGACAAGTCAGGACAAGTCGGGATAAGTCGGGACAAGTTGGGACAAGTCGGGACAATTCGGGACAGGTCGGGACAAGTCGTGACAAGTCAGGACAAATCAATACAAGTCGAAACAAGTCGAAACAAGTTGGGACAAGTCGGGACAATTCAGAACAAGTCGGAACATGTCTGGACAAGACGGAACAAGTCGGGACAAGCCGGTACAAGTCGGGACAAGTTTGGACAATCCATGACAAGTCGGGACAAGTCGGGACAAGTCAAGACAAGTCGGTACAAGTCGGGACAAGTCGGAACAAGTCGGGACGAGTTGGGACAAGTTAGGACAAGTCAGGACAAGTCAGGACAAGTCAGGACAAGTCAGGACAAGTCGGAATAAGTCGGGACAAGTTGGGACAAGTCGGGACAATTCGGGACAGGTCAGGACAAGTCCGGACAGGTCGGGACAAGACGTGACAAATCAGAACAAGTAGGGACAAGTCGAGACAAGTCGGGACAAGTCGGGACAAGTCGGTTAAAGTCGGGACAAGTCGGTACAAGTCGGGAAAAGTTTGGACAAACCGGGACAAGTCGGGACAAGTCGGTACAAGTTGGGACAAGTCGGTACAAGTCAGGACAATTCGGGACAAGTCGAGACAAGTCGGGACAAATCGAATCAAGTCATGACAAGTCGAAAAAAGTCGAAAGAAGTCGGGACAAGTCAGGACAAGTCGGGACAAGTCGGGACAAGTCGGGACAAGTGGGGACAAGTCGGGATAAGACGTGACGTGTCAGAACAAGTCGGGACAAGTCGGGACAAGTCGGGACAAGTCGGGACAAGTCAGGACAAGTCGAGAAATGTCGGGATAAGTTTGGACAATAAGGGACAAGTCGGGACAAGTTTGGACAATAAGGGAGAATTTGGGACAAGTCGGTACTAGTCGGGACAAGTCAGTACAAGTCGGGACAAGTTTGGACAATCCAAGAAAAGTTGGGACAAGTCGGAACAAGTTGGTACAAGTCGGGACATGTTTGGACAACCTGGGACAAGTTGTGACAAGTAAGGACAAGACAGGACAAGTCGAAACAAGTCGAAACAAGTCGGGACAAGTCGGGACAAGTTTGGACAATAAGGGACAAGTCGGGACAAGTTTGGACAAGTCAGGACAAGTCGAAACAAGTCGAAACAAAACGGGACAAGTCGGGACAAGTCAGGACAAGTCAGAACAAGTCGGGACAAGTTAGGACAAGTCGGTACAAGTCGGGACAAGTCGTGACAAGTCAGGACAAGTCGGGACAAGTCGGGACAAGTCAGAACAAGTTTGGACAATCTGGGACAGGTCGGGACAAGTCGGTACAAGTCTGGACAAGTCGGGACAAGTCGGTTCAAGTCGGGAGAAGTTTGGACAATACGGAACACGTTGGGACAAGTCGGTACAAGTTGTGACAATCCGGGACAAGTCGGTACAAGTCGGGACAAGTCGGTACAAGTTGGGACAAGTTTGGACAATCCGGGACAAGTCGAGACAAGTCGGGACAAGTCATGACAAGTCGAAACAAGTCGAAACAAGTTGGGACAAGTCAGAACAAGTCGGAACATGTCTGGACAAGACGTTACAAGTCGGGACAAGTCGGTACAAGTCAGGACAAGTTTGGACAATCTGGGACAAGTCGGGACAAGTCGGTACAAGTCAGGACAAGTCAGAACAAGTCGGGACAAGTCGGGACAAGTCGAAACAAGTTGGGACAAGTCGGAACAAGTCAGGACAAGTCAGAACAAGTCGGGACAAGTCAGGACAAGTCGGTACAAGTCGGGACAAGTCGTGACAAGTCAGCACAAGTCAGGACAAGTCGGGACAAGTCGGGACAAGTCGGTACAAGTCTGAACAAGTCGGGACAAGTCGGTTCAAGTCGGGACAAGTCGGTACAAGTCTGAACAAGTCGGGACAAGTCGGTTCAAGTCGGGAAAAGTTTGGACAATACGGGACACGTTGGGACAAGTCGGGACAAGTCGGGACAAGTCGGTACAAGTCGGGACAAGTTTGGACAAACCGGGACAAGTCGGGACAAGTCGGTACAAGTTGGGACAAGTCAGGACAAGTCAGGACAAGTCGGGACAAGTCGAGACAAGTCGGGACATATCGAAACAAGTCAGGACAAGTCGAAAAAAGTCGAAAGAAATCGGGACAAGTCAGGACAAGTCGGGACAAGTCTGGATAAGACGTGACATGTCGGAACAATTCTGGACAAGTCAGGACAAGTCAGGACATGTCGGGACAAGTATATACAATAAGTGACAAGTCGGGACAAGTTTGGACAATACGTTACACGTTGGGACAAGTCGGGACAAGTCTGGACAAGTTTGGACAATCCGGTACAAGTCGGGACAAGTCGGTACAAGTCAGGACGAGTCAAAACAAGCCAGGACAAGTCGGGACAAGTCGGGACAAGACGTGACAAGTCAGAACAAGTCGGGACAAGTCGGGACAAGTCGGGACAAGTCGGGACAAGTCGGGATAAGTCGGGACAAGTCGGTACAAGTCATGACAAGTCGGAACAAGTCGGGACGAGTTGGGACAAGTTAGGACAAGTCAGGACAAGTCAGGACAAGTCAGGACAAGTCGGGATAAGTCGGGACAAGTTGGGACAAGTCGGGACAATTCGGGACAGGTCGGGACAAGTCGTGACAAGTCAGGACAAGTCAATACAAGTCGAAAGAAGTCGAAACAAGTTGGGACAAGTCGGGACAAGTCAGAACAAGTCGGAACATGTCTGGACAAGACGGAACAAGTCGGGACAAGTCGGTACAAGTCAGGACAAATTTGGACAATCCGAGACAAGTCGGGACAAGTCGGTACAAGTCGGGACGAGTCGGAACAAGTCAGGACAAGTCGGGACAAGTCGAGACAAGTCGGGACAAATCGAATCAAGTCATGACAAGTCGAAAAAAGTCGAAAGAAGTCGGGACAAGTCAGGACAAGTCGGGACAAGTCGGGACAAGTCGAGACAAGTGGGGACAAGTTGGGATAAGACGTGACGTGTCAGAACAAGTCGGGACAAGTTGGGACAAGTCGAGACAAGTCGGGACAAGTCAGGACAAGTCGAGAAATGTCGGGACAAGTTTGGACAATAATGGACAAGTCGGGACAAGTTTGGACAATAAGGGACAATTCGGGACAAGTCGGTACTAGTCGGGACAAGTCAGTACAAGTCGGGACAAGTTTGGACAATCCAAGAAAAGTTGGGACAAGTCGGGACATGTTTGGACAACCTGGGACAAGTCGTGACAAGTCAGGACAAGTCGAAACAAGTCGAAACAAAACGGGACAAGTCGGGACAAGTCAGGACAAGTCAGAACAAGTCAGGACAAGTTAGGACAAGTCAGGACAAGTCGGGACAAGTCGGGACAAGTCGGAACAAGTTTGGACAATCTGGGACAGGTCGGGACAAGTCGGTACAAGTCTGGACAAGTCGGGACAAGTCGGTTCAAGTCGGTTCAAGTCGGGAAAAGTTTGGACAATACGGGACACGTTGGGACAAGTCGGTACAAGTTGTGACAATCCGGGACAAGTCGGTACAAGTCGGGACAAGTCGGTACAAGTTGGGACAAGTTTGGACAATCCGGGACAAGTCGAGACGAGTCGGGACAAGTCGGGACAGGTCGTGACAAGTCGGTACAAGTCTGGACAAGTCGGTTCAAGTCGGAACAAGTCGGGACATGGCGTGACAAGTTAGAACAAGTCAGAACAAGCCGGGACAAGTCGGGACAAGTCTGGACAAGTCGAGACAAGTCGGGACAAGTCAGTACAAGTCGGGACATGGCGTGACAAGTTAGAACAAGTCAGAACAATCTGGGACAAGTCGGGACAAGTCGGAACAAGTCAGGACAAGTCGGGACATGGCGTGACAAGTTAGAACAAGTCAGAACAAGCCGGAACAATTTGGGACGAGTTAGAACAAGTCAGAACAAGCAGAGACAAGTCGGGACAAGTCGGAACAAGTCAGGACAAGTCGAGACATGGCGTGACAAGTTAGAACAAGTCAGAACAAGCCGGGACAAGTCGGGACAAGTCTGGACAAGTTGGGACAAGTCGGGACAAGTGAGAACAAGTCAAGACGAGTCGGGACAAGTCGGAACAAGTCAGGACAAGTCGGGACATGGCGTGACAAGTTAGAACAAGTCGGAACAAGTCGGTACAAGTCGGGACAGGTCGGGACAAGTCGGTACAAGTCGGGACAAGTCGGTACAAGTCGGGACAAGTTTGGACAAATCGAGACAAGTCGAGACAAGTCGGGACATATCGAAACAAGTCAGGACAAGTCGAAAACAGTCGAAAGAAGTCGGAACAAGTCAGGACAAGTCGGGACAAGTCGGGATAAGCTTAGACATGTCGGAACTAGTCGGGACAAGTCGGGACAAGTCGGGACAAGTCGGGACAAGTCAGGACAAGTCAGGACATGTCGGGACAAGTTTGTACAATAAGTGACAAGTCGGGACAAGTTTGGACAATACGTTACACGTTGGGACAAGTCGGGACAAGTCTGGACAAGTTTGGACAATCCGGGACAAGTCGGGACAAGTCGGTAAAAGTCAGGACGAGTCAAAACAAGTCAGGACAAGTCGGGACAAGTCGGGACAAGACGTGACAAGTCAGAACAAGTCGGGACAAGTCGGGACAAGTCGGGACAAGTCGGGACAAGTCGGGACAAGTCGGGACAAGTCGGTACAAGTCATGACAAGTCGGAACAAGTCGGGACGAGTTGGGACAAGTTAGGACAAGTCAGGACAAGTCAGGACAAGTCAGGACAAGTCGGGATAAGTCGGGACAAGTTGGGACAAGTCGGGACAATTCGGGACAGGTCGGGACAAGTCGTGACAAGTCAGGACAAGTCAATACAAGTCGAAAGAAGTCGAAACAAGTTGGGACAAGTCGGGACAAGTCAGAACAAGTCGGAACATGTCTGGACAAGACGGAACAAGTCGGGACAAGTCGGTACAAGTCGGGACAAGTTTGGACAATCCGGGACAAGTCGGGACAAGTCGGTACAAGTCAGGACGAGTCAAAACAAGTCAGGACAAGTCGGGACAAGTCGGGACAAGACGTGACAAGTCAGAACAAGTCGGGACAAGTTGGGACAAGTCGAAACAAGTCGGGACAAGTCGGGACAAGTCAAGACAAGTCGGTACAAGTCGGGACAAGTCGGAACAAGTCGGGACGAGTTGGGACAAGTTAGGACAAGTCAGGACAAGTCAGGACAAGTCAGGACAAGTCGGGATAAGTCGGGACAAGTTGGGACAAGTCGGGACAATTCGGGACAGGTCAGGACAAGTCCGGACAGGTCGGGACAATACGTGACAAATCAGAACAAGTAGGGACAAGTCGAGACAAGTCGGGACAAGTCGGGACAAGTCGGGACAAGTCGGTTAAAGTCGGGACAAGTCGGCACAAGTCGGGAAAAGTTTGGACAAACCGGGACAAGTCGGGACAAGTCGGTACAAGTAGGGACAAGTCGGTACAAGTCAGGACAAGTCGGGACAAGTCGAGACAAGTCGGGACAAATCGAATCAAGTCATGACAAGTCGAAAAAAGTCGAAAGAAGTCGGGACAAGTCAGGACAAGTCGGGACAAGTCGGGACAAGTCGGGACAAGTGGGGACAAGTCGGGATAAGACGTGACGTGTCAGAACAAGTCGGGACAAGTCGGGACAAGTCGGGACATGTCGGGACAAGTCAGGACAAGTCGAGAAATGTCGGGATAAGTTTGGACAATAAGGGACAAGTCGGAACAAGTTGGTACAAGTCGGGACATGTTTGGACAACCTGGGACAAGTCGTGACAAGTCAGGACAAGTCGAAACAAGTCGAAACAAAACGGGACAAGTCGGGACAAGTCAGGACAAGTCAGAACAAGTCAGGACAAGTTAGGACAAGTCAGGACAAGTCGGGACAAGTCGGGACAAGTCGGGACAAGTTTGGACAATCTGGGACAGGTCGGGACAAGTCGGTACAAGTCTGGACAAGTCGGGACAAGTCGGGACAGGTCGGGACAAGTCGGTACAAGTCTGGACAAGTCGGTTCAAGTCGGAACAAGTCGGGACATGGCGTGACAAGTTAGAACAAGTCAGAACAAGCCGGGACAAGTCGGGACAGGTCTGGACAAGTCGAGACAAGTCGGGACATGGCGTGACAAGTTAGAACAAGTCAGAGCAAGCCGGAACAATTTGGGACAAGTAAGAACAAGTCAGAACAAGCCGGGACAAGTCGGGACAAGTCGGAACAAGTCAGGACAAGTCGAGACATGGCGTGACAAGTTAGAACAAGTCAGAACAAGCCGGGACAAGTCGGGACAAGTCTGGACAAGTCGGGACATGGCGTGACAAGTTAGAACAAGTCGGAACAAGTCGGTACACGTCGGGACATGTTTGGACAACCTGGGACAAGTCGTGACAAGTCAGGACAAGTCGAAACAAGTCGAAACAAAACGGGACAAGTCGGGACAAGTCAGGACAAGTCAGAACAAGTCAGGACAAGTTAGGACAAGTCAGGACAAGTCGGGACAAGTCGGGACAAGTCGGGACAAGTTTGGACAATCTGGGACAGGTCGGGACAAGTCGGTACAAGTCTGGACAAGTCGGGACAAGTCGGTTCAAGTCGGGAAAAGTTTGGACAATACGGGACACGTTGGGACAAGTCGGTACAAGTTGTGACAATCCGGGACAAGTCGGTACAAGTCGGTACAAGTTGGGACAAGTTTAAACAATCCGGGACAAGTCGAGACAAGTCGGGACAAGTCGGGACAGGTCGGGACAAGTCGGTACAAGTCTGGACAAGTCGGTTCAAGTCGGAACAAGTCGGGACATGGCGTGACAAGTTAGAACAAGTCAGAACAAGCCGGGACAAGTCGGGACAGGTCTGGACAAGTCGAGACAAGTCGGGACATGGCGTGACAAGTTAGAACAAGTCAGAGCAAGCCGGAACAATTTGGGACAAGTAAGAACAAGTCAGAACAAGCCGGGACATGTCGGGACAAGTCGGAACAAGTCAGGACAAGTCGAGACATGGCGTGACAAGTTAGAACAAGTCAGAACAAGCCGGGACAAGTCGGGACAAGTCTGGACATGTCGGGACATGGCGTGACAAGTTAGAACAAGTCGGAACAAGTCGGTACAAGTCGGGACAAGTCGGGACAAGTCAGGACAAGTTAGGACAAGTCAGGACAAGTCGGGACAAGTCGGGACAAGTTTGGACAATCTGGGACAGGTCGGGACAAGTCGGTACAAGTCTGGACAAGTCGGGACAAGTCGGTTCAAGTCGGGAAAAGTTTGGACAATACGGGACACGTTGGGACAAGTCGGTACAAGTTGTGACAATCCGGGACAAGTCGGTACAAGTCGGTACAAGTTGGGACAAGTTTGGACAATCCGGGACAAGACGAGACAAGTCGGGACAGGTCGGGACAAGTCGGTACAAGTCGAGACAAGTCGGGACAAATCGAATCCAGTCATGACAAGCTGAAAAAAATCGAAAGAAGTCGGGACAAGTCAGGACAAGTCGGGACAAGTCGGGACAAGTGGGGACAAGTCGGGATAAGACGTGACGTGTCAGAACAAGTCGGGACAAGTCGGGACAAGTCGGGACAAGTCGGGACAAGTCAGGACAAGTCGAGAAATGTCGGGATAAGTTTGGACAATAAGGGACAAGTCGGAACAAGTTGGTACAAGTCGGGACATGTTTGGACAACCTGAGACAAGTCGTGACAAGTCAGGACAAGTCGAAACAAGTCGAAACAAAACGGGACAAGTCGGGACAAGTCAGGACAAGTCAGAACAAGTCAGGACAAGTTAGGACAAGTCAGGACGAGTCGGGACAAGTCGGGACAAGTCGGGACAAGTTTGGACAATCTGGGACAGGTCGGGACAAGTCGGTACAAGTCTGGACAAGTCGGGACAAGTCGGTACAAGTTGGGACAAGTTTGGACAATACGGGACAAGACGAGACAAGTCGGGACAAGTCGGGACAGGTCGGGACAAGTCGGTACAAGTCGAGACAAGTCGGGACAAATCGAATCAAGTCATGACAAGCTGAAAAAAGTCGAAAGAAGTCGGGACAAGTCAGGACAAGTCGGGACAAGTCGGGACAAGTGGGGACAAGTCGGGATAAGACGTGACGTGTCAGAACAAGTCGGGACAAGTCGGGACAAGTCGGGACAAGTCGGGACAAGTCAGGACAAGTCGAGAAATGTCGGGATAAGTTTGGACAATAAGGGACAAGTCGGAACAAGTTGGTACAAGTCGGGACATGTTTGGACAACCTGGGACAAGTCGTGACAAGTCAGGACAAGTCGAAACAAGTCGAAACAAAACGGGACAAGTCGGGACAAGTCAGGACAAGTCAGAACAAGTCAGGACAAGTTAGGACAAGTCAGGACGAGTCGGGACAAGTCGAGACAAGTCGGGACAAGTCGGGACAGGTCGGGACAAGTCGGTACAAGTCTGGACAAGTCGGTTCAAGTCGGAACAAGTCGGGACATGGCCTGACAAGTTAGAACAAGTCAGAACAAGCCGGGACAAGTCGGGACAAGTCAGTACAAGTCGGGACATGGCGTGACAAGTAAGAACAAGTCAGAACAAGCCGGGACAAGTTGGGACAAGTCTGGACAAGTCGGGACAAGTCGGGACAAGTGAGAACGAGTCAACACGAGTCAGGACAAGTCGGAACAAGTCAGGACAAGTCGGAACATGGCGTGACAAGTTAGAACAAGTCGGAACAAGTCGGTACAAGTCGGGACAAGTCGGGACAAGTCGGTACAAGT
Organism: Chrysolina americana; assembly: GCA_958502065.1. Lineage (NCBI taxonomy): Eukaryota > Metazoa > Arthropoda > Insecta > Coleoptera > Chrysomelidae > Chrysolina > Chrysolina americana. Next base: position 43,863,577 of record OY293413.1, on the reverse strand, counting down.
CGGGACAAGTTTGGACAAACCGGGACAAGTCGGGACAAGTCGGTACAAGTTGGGACAAGTCGAGACATATCGAAACAAGTCAGGACAAGTCGAACAAAGTCGGAAGAAGTCGGGACAAGTCGGGACAAGTAGGGACAAGTGAGAACAAGTCAACACGAGTCGGGACAAAACGGAACAAGTCAGGACAAGTCGGGACATGGCGTGACAAGTTAGAACAAGTCGGAACAAGTCGGTACAAGTCGGGACAAGTCGGGACAAGTCGGGACAAGTCGGTACAAGTCGGGACAAGTTTGGACAAACCGGGACAAGTCGGGACAAGTCGGTACAAGTTGGGACAAGTCGAGACATATCGAAACAAGTCAGGACAAGTCGAACAAAGTCGAAAGAAGTCGGGACAAGTCAGGACAAGTCGGGACAAGTCCGGATAAGTTTAGTCATGTCGGAACAAGTCGGGACAAGTCGGGACAAGTCGGGACAAGTCGGGACAAGTCAGGACAATTCGGGACAAGTCGGTACAAGTCGGGACAAGTTTGGACAAACCGGGACAAGTCGGTACAAGTTGGTACAAGTCGGGACAAGCCAGGACAAGTCAGGACAAGGCGAGAGAAGTCGGGACATATCGAAACAAGTCAGGACAAGTCGAAACAAGTCGAAAGAAGTCGGGACAAGTCAGGACAAGTCGGGACAAGTCGGGATAAAATTAGACATGTCGGAACAAGTCGGGACAAGTCGGGACAAGTCGGGACAAGTCGGGACAAGTCAGGACAAGTCAGGACATGTCGGGACAAGTTTGTACAATAAGTGACGAGTCGGGACAAGTTTGGACAATGAGGGACAAGTCGGGACAAGTCGGTTTAAGTCGGGACAAGTCGGTACAAGTCGGGACAAGTTAGGACAATCCGGGACAAGTCGAGACAAGTCGGGACAAGTCGATACAAGTCAGGACAAGTCGGGACATGGCGTGACAAGTTAGAACAAGTCGGAACAAGTCGGTACAAGTCGGGACAAGTCGGGACAAGTCGGTACAAGTCGGGACAAGTCGGTACAAGTCGGGACAAGTTTGGACAAACCGGGACAAGTCGGGACAAGTCGGTACAAGTCGAGACATATCGAAACAAGTCAGGACAAGTCGAACAAAGTCGAAAGAAGTCGGGACAAGTCAGGACAAGTCGGGACAAGTCGGGATAAGATTAGACATGTCGGAACAAGTCGGGACAAGTCAGGACAAGTCGGGACATGTCGGGACAAGTTTGGACAATCCGTGACAAGTCGAGACAAGTCGGGACAAGTCGATACAAGTCAGGACATGTCGGGACATGGCGTGACAAGTTAGAACAAGTCGGAACAAGTCGGTACAAGTCGGGACAAGTCTAGACAAGTCGGGACAAGTCAGTACAAGTCGGGACATGTCGGGACAAGTTTGGACAATCCGGGACAAGTCGAGACAAGTCGGGACAAGTCGATACAAGTCAGGACAAGTCGGGACATGGCGTAACAAGTTAGAACAAGTCAGAACAAGTCGGGACAAGTCGGGACAAGTCTAGACAAGTCGAGACAAGTCGGGACAAGTCAGTACAAGTCGGGACATGGCGTGACAAGTTAGAACAAGTCAGAACAAGCCGGATCAATTTGGGACAAGTTAGAACAAGTCAGAACAAGCCGGGACAAGTCGGGACAAGTCTGGACAAGTCAAGACAAGTCGGGACAAGTGAGAACAAGTCAAGACGAGTCGGGACAAGTCGGAACAAGTCAGGACAAGTCGGGACATGGCGTGACAAGTTAGAACAAGTCGGAACAAGTCGGGACAAGTCGGGACAAGTCGGTACAAGTCGGGACAAGTCGGTACAAGTCAGGACAAGTTTTGACAAACCGGGACAAGTCGGGACAAGTCGGTACAAGTCAGGACGAGTCAAAACAAGTCAGGACAAGTCGGGACAAGTCGGGACAAGACGTGACAAGTCAGAACAAGTCGGGACAAGTTGAGACAAGTCGAAACAAGTCGGGACAAGTCGGGACAAGTCGGGACAAGTCAAGACAAGTCGGTACAAGTCGGGACAAGTCGGAACAAGTCGGGACGAGTTGGGACAAGTTAGGACAAGTCAGGACAAGTCAGGACAAGTCGGGATAAGTCGGGACAAGTTGGGACAAGTCGGGACAATTCGGAACAGGTCAGGACAAGTCCGGACAGGTCGGGACAATACGTGACAAATCAGAACAAGTAGGGACAAGTCGAGACAAGTCGGGACAAGTCGGGACAAGTCGGGACAAGTCGGTTAAAGTCGGGACAAGTCGGTACAAGTCGGGAAAAGTTTGGACAAACCGGGACAAGTCGGGACAAGTCGGTACAAGTAGGGACAAGTCGGTACAAGTCAGGACAAGTCGGGACAAGTCGAGACAAGTCGGGACAAATCGAATCAAGTCATGACAAGTCGAAAAAAGTCGAAAGAAGTCGGGACAAGTCAGGACAAGTCGGGACAAGTCGGGACAAGTCGGGACAAGTGGGGACAAGTCGGGATAAGACGTGACGTGTCAGAACAAGTCGGGACAAGTCGGGACAAGTCGGGACATGTCGGGACAAGTCAGGACAAGTCGAGAAATGTCGGGATAAGTTTGGACAATAAGGGACAAGTCGGAACAAGTTGGTACGAGTCGGGACATGTTTGGACAACCTGGGACAAGTCGTGACAAGTCAGGACAAGTCGAAACAAGTCGAAACAAAACGGGACAAGTCGGGACAAGTCAGGACAAGTCAGAACAAGTCAGGACAAGTTAGGACAAGTCAGGACAAGTCGGGACAAGTCGGGACAAGTCGGGACAAGTTTGGACAATCTGGGACAGGTCGGGACAAGTCGGTACAAGTCTGGACAAGTCGGGACAAGTCGGGACAGGTCAGGACAAGTCGGTACAAGTCTGGACAAGTCGGTTCAAGTCGGAACAAGTCGGGACATGGCGTGACAAGTTAGAACAAGTCAGAACAAGCCGGGACAAGTCGGGACAGGTCTGGACAAGTCGAGACAAGTCGGGACATGGCGTGACAAGTTAGAACAAGTCAGAGCAAGCCGGAACAATTTGGGACAAGTAAGAACAAGTCAGAACAAGCCGGGACAAGTCGGGACAAGTCGGAACAAGTCAGGACAAGTCGAGACATGGCGTGACAAGTTAGAACAAGTCAGAACAAGCCGGGACAAGTCGGGACAAGTCTGGACAAGTCGGGACATGGCGTGACAAGTTAGAACAAGTCGGAACAAGTCGGTACAAGTCGGGACATGTTTGGACAACCTGGGACAAGTCGTGACAAGTCAGGACAAGTCGAAACAAGTCGAAACAAAACGGGACAAGTCGGGACAAGTCAGGACAAGTCAGAACAAGTCAGGACAAGTTAGGACAAGTCAGGACAAGTCGGGACAAGTCGGGACAAGTCGGGACAAGTTTGGACAATCTGGGACAGGTCGGGACAAGTCGGTACAAGTCTGGACAAGTCGGGACAAGTCGGTTCAAGTCGGGAAAAGTTTGGACAATACGGGACACGTTGGGACAAGTCGGTACAAGTTGTGACAATCCGGGACAAGTCGGTACAAGTCGGTACAAGTTGGGACAAGTTTGGACAATCCGGGACAAGTCGAGACAAGTCGGGACAAGTCGGGACAGGTCGGGACAAGTCGGTACAAGTCTGGACAAGTCGGTTCAAGTCGGAACAAGTCGGGACATATCGTGACAAGTTAGAACAAGTCAGAACAAGCCGGGACAAGTCGGGACAGGTCTGGACAAGTCGAGACAAGTCGGGACATGGCGTGACAAGTTAGAACAAGTCAGAGCAAGCCGGAACAATTTGGGACAAGTAAGAACAAGTCGGAACAAGCCGGGACAAGTCGGGACAAGTCGGAACAAGTCAGGACAAGTCGAGACATGGCGTGACAAGTTAGAACAAGTCAGAACAAGCCGGGACAAGTCGGGACAAGTCTGGACAAGTCGGGACATGGCGTGACAAGTTAGAACAAGTCGGAACAAGTCGGTACAAGTCGGGACAAGTCGGGACAAGTCAGGACAAGTTAGGACAAGTCAGGACAAGTCGGGACAAGTCGGGACAAGTCGGGACAAGTTTGGACAATCTGGGACAGGTCGGGACAAGTCGGTACAAGTCGGGAAAAGTTTGGACAATACGGGACACGTTGGGACAAGTCGGTACAAGTTGTGACAATCCGGGACAAGTCGGTACAAGTCGGTACAAGTTGGGACAAGTTTGGACAATCCGGGACAAGACGAGACAAGTCGGGACAAGTCGGGACAGGTCGGGACAAGTCGGTACAAGTCGAGACAAGTCGGGACAAATCGAATCAAGTCATGACAAGCTGAAAAAAGTCGAAAGAAGTCGGGACAAGTCAGGACAAGTCGGGACAAGTCGGGACAAGTGGGGACAAGTCGGGATAAGACGTGACGTGTCAGAACAAGTCGGGACAAGTCGGGACAAGTCGGGAAAAGTCGGGACAAGTCAGGACAAGTCGAGAAATGTCGGGATAAGTTTGGACAATAAGGGACAAGTCGGAACAAGTTGGTACAAGTCGGGACATGTTTGGACAACCTGGGACAAGTCGTGACAAGTCAGGACAAGTCGAAACAAGTCGAAACAAAACGGGACAAGTCGGGACAAGTCAGGACAAGTCAGAACAAGTCAGGACAAGTTAGGACAAGTCAGGACGAGTCGGGACAAGTCGGGACAAGTCGGGACAAGTTTGGACAATCTGGGACAGGTCGGGACAAGTCGGTACAAGTCTGGACAAGTCGGGACAAGTCGGTTCAAGTCGGGAAAAGTTTGGACAATACGGGACACGTTGGGACAAGTCGGTACAAGTTGTGACAATCCGGGACAAGTCGGTACAAGTCGGTACAAGTTGGGACAAGTTTGGACAATCCGGGACAAGTCGAGACAAGTCGGGACAAGTCGGGACAGGTCGGGACAAGCCGGTACAAGTCTGGACAAGTCGGTTCAAGTCGGAACAAGTCGGGACATGGCGTGACAAGTTAGAACAAGTCAGAACAAGCCGGGACAAGTCGGGACAGGTCTGGACAAGTCGAGACAAGTCGAGACATGGCGTGACAAGTTAGAACAAGTCAGAGCAAGCCGGAACAATTTGGGACAAGAAAGAACAAGTCAGAACAAGCCGGGACAAGTCGGGACAAGTCGGAACAAGTCAGGACAAGTCGAGACATGGCGTGACAAGTTAGAACAAGTCAGAACAAGCCGGGACAAGTCGGGACAAGTCTGGACAAGTCGGGACATGGCGTGACAAGTTAGAACAAGTCGGAACAAGTCGGTACAAGTCGGGACATGTTTGGACAACCTGGGACAAGTCGTGACAAGTCAGGACAAGTCGAAACAAGTCGAAACAAAACGGGACAAGTCGGGACAAGTCAGGACAAGTCAGAACAAGTCAGGACAAGTAAGGACAAGTCAGGACAAGTCGGGACAAGTCGGGACAAGTCGGGACAAGTCGGTTTAAGTCGGGAAAAGTTTGGACAATACGGGACACGTTGGGACAAGTCGGTACAAGTTGTGACAATCCGGGACAAGTCGGTACAAGTCGGTACAAGTTGGGACAAGTTTGGACAATCCGGGACAAGTCGAGACAAGTCGGGACAAGTCGGGACAGGTCGGGACAAGTCGGTACAAGTCTGGACAAGTCGGTTCAAGTCGGAACAAGTCGGGACATGGCGTGACAAGTTAGAACAAGTCAGAACAAGCCGGGACAAGTCGGGACAGGTCTGGACAAGTCGAGACAAGTCGGGACATGGCGTGACAAGTTAGAACAAGTCAGAACAAGCCGGGACAAGTCGGGACAAGTCGGAACAAGTCAGGACAAGTCGAGACATGGCGTGACAAGTTAGAACAAGTCAGAACAAGCCGGGACAAGTCGGGACAAGTCTGGACAAGTCGGGACATGGCGTGACAAGTTAGAACAAGTCGGAACAAGTCGGTACAAGTCGGGACAAGTCGGGACAAGTCGGTACAAGTCGGGACAAGTCGGTACAAGTCGGGACGAGTTTGGACAAACCGGGACAAGTCGGGACAAGTTGGTACAAGTTGGGACGAGTCGAGACATATCGAAACAAGTCAGGACAAGTCGAAAAAAGTCGAAAGAAGTCGGGACAAGTCAGGACAAGTCGGGACAAATCGGGATAAGATTAGACATGTCGGAACAAGTCGGGACAAGTCGGGACAAGTCGGGACAAGTCGGGACAAGTCAGGACTAGTCAGGACATGTCGGGACAAGTTTGTACAATAAGAGACAAGTCGGGACAAGTTTGGACAATACGGGACACGTTGGCACAAGTCGGGACAAGTCTGGACAAGTCGGGACAAGTCGGGACAAGTCGGTACAAGTCGGGACAAGTCGGTACAAGTCGGGACAAGTTTATACAAACCGGGACAAGTCGGGACAAGTCGGTACAAGTTGGTACAAGTCGGGACAAGCCAGGACAAGTCGGGACAAGTCGAGAGAAGTCGGGACATATCGAAACAAGTCAGGACATGTCGAAAAAAGTCGAAAGAAGTCGGGACAAGTCAGGACAAGTCGGGACAAGTCGGGATAAAATTAGACATGTCGGAACAAGTCGGGACAAGTCGATACAAGTCAGGACAAGTCGGGACATGGCGTGACAAGTTAGAACAAGTCGGAACAAGTCGGTACAAGTCGGAACAAGTCGGTACAAGTCGGGACAAGTCGGGACAAGTCGGTACAAGTCGGGACAAGTCGGTACAAGTCGGGACAAGTTTGGACAAACCGGGACAAGTCGGGACAAGTCGGTACAAGTTGGGACAAGTCGAGACATATCGAAACAAGTCAGGACAAGTCGAACAAAGTCGAAAGAAGTCGGGACAAGTCAGGACAAGTCGGGATAAGATTAGACATGTCGGAACAAGTCGGGACAAGTCGGGACAAGTCGGGACAAGTCGGGACAAGTTTGGACAATCCGGGACAAGTCGAGACATGTCGGAACAAGTCGGGACAAGTCGGGACAAGTCAGGACAAGTCAGGACATGTCGGGACGAGTTTGTACAATAAGTGACAAGTCGGGACAAGTTTGGACAATAAGGGACAAGTTGGGACAAGTCGGTTTAAGTTGGGACAAGTCGGTACAAGTCGGGACAAGTTTGGACAATCCGGGACAAGTCGATACAAGTCGTGACAAGTCAGGACAAGTCAGGACAAGTCGACACAAGTCGAAACAAGTCGGGACAAGTCAGGACAAGTCGAAACAAGTCAGGACAAGTCAGAACAAGTCGGGACAAGTCAGGACAAGTCGGTACAAGTCAGGACAAGTTAGGACAAGTCAGGACAAGTCGGGACAAGTCGGGACAAGTCGGGACAAGTTTGGACAATCTGGGACAGGTCGGGACAAGTCGGTACAAGTCTGGACAAGTCGGGACAAGTCGGTTCAAGTCGGAAAAAGTTTGGACAATACGGGACACGTTGGGACAAGTCGGTACAAGTTGTGACAATCCGGGACAAGTCGGTACAAGTCGGGACAAGTCGGTACAAGTTGGGACAAGTTTGGACAATCCGGGACAAGTCGAGACAAGTCGGGACAAGTCGGGACAGGTCGGGACAAGTCGGTACAAGTCTGGACAAGTCGGTTCAAGTCGGAACAAGTCGGGACATGGCCTGACAAGTTAGAACAAGTCAGAACAAGCCGGGACAAGTCGGGACAAGTCAGTACAAGTCAGGACATGGCGTGACAAGTAAGAACAAGTCAGAACAAGCCGGGACAAGTTGGGACAAGTCTGGACAAGTCGGGACAAGTCGGGACAAGTGAGAACAAGTCAACACGAGTCAGGACAAGTCGGAACAAGTCAGGACAAGTCGGGACATGGCGTGACAAGTTAGAACAAGTCGGAACAAGTCGGTACAAGTCGGGACAAGTCGGTACAAGTTGGGACAAGTCGAGACATATCGAAACAAGTCAGGACAAGTCGAACAAAGTCGAAAGAAGTCGGGACAAGTCGGGACAAGTCGGGACAAGTGAGAACAAGTCAACACGAGTCGGGACAAGTCGGAACAAGTCAGGACGAGTCGGGACATGGCGTGACAAGTTAGAACAAGTCGGTACAAGTCGGGACAAGTCGGGACAAGTCGGTACAAGTCGGGACAAGTCGGTACAAGTCGGGACAAGTTTGGACAAACCGGGACAAGTCGGGACAAGTCGGTACAAGTTGGGACAAGTCGAGACGTATCGAAACAAGTCAGGACAAGTCGAACAAAGTCGAAAGAAGTCGGGACAAGTCAGGACAAGTCGGGACAAGTCCGGATAAGTTTAGACATGTCGGAACAAGTCGGGACAAGTCGGGACAAGTCGGGACAAGTCAGGACAAGTCGGGACAAGTCGGTACAAGTCGGGACAAGTTTGGACAAACCGGGACAAGTCGGGACAAGTCGGTACAAGTTGGTACAAGTCGGGACAAGCCAGGACAAGTCAGGACAAGTCGAGAGAAGTCGGGACATATCGAAACAAGTCAGGACAAGTCGAAACAAGTCGAAAGAAGTCGGGACAAGTCAGGACAAGTCAGGACAAGTCGGGATAAAATTAGACATGTCGGAACAAGTCGGGACAAGTCGGGACAAGTCGGGACAAGTCGGGACAAGTCAGGACAAGTCAGGACATGTCGGGACAAGTTTGTACAATAAGTGACGAGTCGGGACAAGTTTGGACAATAAGGGACAAGTCGGGACAAGTCGGTTTAAGTCGGGACAAGTCGGTACAAGTCGGGACAAGTTAGGACAATCCGGGACAAGTCGAGACAAGTCGGGACAAGTCGATACAAGTCAGGACAAGTCGGGACATGGCGTGACAAGTTAGAACAAGTCGGAACAAGTCGGTACAAGTCGGGACAAGTCGGGACAAGTCGGTACAAGTCGGGACAAGTCGGTACAAGTCGGGACAAGTTTGGACAAACCGGGACAAGTCGGGACAAGTCGGTACAAGTCGAGACAAGTCGGGATAAGATTAGACATGTCGGAACAAGTCGGGACAAGTCAGGACAAGTCGGGACATGTCGGGACAAGTTTGGACAATCCGGGACAAGTCGAGACAAGTCGGGACAAGTCGATACAAGTCAGGACAAGTCGGGACATGGCGTGACAAGTTAGAACAAGTCGGAACAAGTCGGTACAAGTCGGGACAAGTCGGGACAAGTCGGTACAAGTCGGGACAAGTCGGTACAAGTCGGGACAAGTTTGGACAAACCGGGACAAGTCGGGACAAGTCGGTACAAGTTGGGACAAGTCGAGACATATCGAAACAAGTCAGGACAAGTCGAACAAAGTCGAAAGAAGTCGGGACAAGTCAGGACAAGTCGGGACAAGTCGGTACAAGTCGGGACAAGTTTGGACAAGCCGGGACAAGTCGGGACAAGTCGGTACAAGTTGGTACAAGTCGGGACAAGCCAGGACAAGTCGGGACAAGTCGAGAGAAGTCGGGACATATCGAAACAAGTCAGGACAAGTCGAAAAAAGTCGAAAGAAGTCGGGACAAGTCAGGACAAGTCGGGATAAAATTAGACATGTCGGAACAAGTCGGGACAAGTCGGGACAAGTCGGGACAAGTCGGTTCAAGTCGGAACAAGTCGGGACATGGCCTGACAAGTTAGAACAAGTCAGAACAAGCCGGGACAAGTCGGGACAAGTCAGTACAAGTCGGGACATGGCGTGACAAGTAAGAACAAGTCAGAACAAGCCGGGACAAGTTGGGACAAGTCTGGACAAGTCGGGACAAGTCGGGACAAGTGAGAACAAGTCAACACGAGTCGGGATAAGTCGGAACAAGTCAGGACAAGTCGGGACATGGCGTGACAAGTTAGAACAAGTCGGTACAAGTCGGGACAAGTCGGGACAAGTCGGTACAAGTCGGGACAAGTCGGTACAAGTCGGGACAAGTTTGGACAAACCGGGACAAGTCGGGACAAGTCGGTACAAGTTGGGACAAGTCGAGACATATCGAAACAAGTCAGGACAAGTCGAACAAAGTCGAAAGAAGTCGGGACAAGTCAGGACAAGTCGGGACAAGTCGGGATAAGTTTAGACATGTCGGAACAAGTCGGGACAAGTCGGGACAAGTCGGGACAAGTCGGGACAAGTCAGGACAATTCGGGACAAGTCGGTACAAGTCGGGACAAGTTTGGACAAACCGGGACAAGTCGGGACAAGTCGGTACAAGTTGGTACAAGTCGGGACAAGCCAGGACAAGTCGGGACAAGTCGAGAGAAGTAGGGACATATCGAAACAAGTCAGGACAAGTCGAAACAAGTCGAAAGAAGTCGGGACAAGTCAGGACAAGTCGGGACAAGTCGGGATAAAATTAGACATGTCGGAACAAGTCGGGACAAGTCGGGACAAGTCGGGACAAGTCGGGACAAGTCAGGACAAGTCAGGACATGTCGGGACAAGTTTGTACAATAAGTGACGAGTCGGGACAAGTTTGGACAATAAGGGACAAGTCGGGACAAGTCGGTACAAGTTGGTACAAGTCGGGACAAGCCAGGACAAGTCGGGACAAGTCGAGAGAAGTAGGGACATATCGAAACAAGTCAGGACAAGTCGAAACAAGTCGAAAGAAGTCGGGACAAGTCAGGACAAGTCGGGACAAGTCGGGATAAAATTAGACATGTCGGAACAAGTCGGGACAAGTCGGAACAAGTCGGGACAAGTCGGGACAAGTCGGGACAAGTCGGTACAAGTTGGTACAAGTCGGGACAAGTCGGGACAAGTCGAGAGAAGTAGGGACATATCGAAACAAGTCAGGACAAGTCGAAACAAGTCGAAAGAAGTCGGGACAAGTCAGGACAAGTCGGGACAAGTCGGGATAAAATTAGACAAGTCAGAACAAGTCGGGACAAGTCGGGACAAGTCGGGACAAGTCGGGACAAGTCGGGACAAGTCGGGACAAGTCGGGACAAGTCGGTACAAGTCATGACAAGTCGGAACAAGTCGGGACGAGTTGGGACAAGTTAGGACAAGTCAGGACAAGTCAGGACAAGTCAGGACAAGTCGGGATAAGTCGGGACAAGTTGGGACAAGTCGGGACAATTCGGGACAGGTCGGGACAAGTCGTGACAAGTCAGGACAAGTCAATACAAGTCGAAAGAAGTCGAAACAAGTTGGGACAAGTCGGGACAAGTCAGAACAAGTCGGAACATGTCTGGACAAGACGGAACAAGTCGGGACAAGTCGGTACAAGTCGGGACAAGTTTGGACAATCCGGGACAAGTCGGGACAAGTCGGTACAAGTCAGGACGAGTCAAAACAAGTCAGGACAAGTCGGGACAAGTCGGGACAAGACGTGACAAGTCAGAACAAGTCGGGACAAGTTGGGACAAGTCGAAACAAGTCGGGACAAGTCGGGACAAGTCAAGACAAGTCGGTACAAGTCGGGACAAGTCGGAACAAGTCGGGACGAGTTGGGACAAGTTAGGACAAGTCAGGACAAGTCAGGACAAGTCAGGACAAGTCGGGATAAGTCGGGACAAGTTGGGACAAGTCGGGACAATTCGGGACAGGTCAGGACAAGTCCGGACAGGTCGGGACAATACGTGACAAATCAGAACAAGTAGGGACAAGTCGAGACAAGTCGGGACAAGTCGGGACAAGTCGGGACAAGTCGGTTAAAGTCGGGACAAGTCGGCACAAGTCGGGAAAAGTTTGGACAAACCGGGACAAGTCGGGACAAGTCGGTACAAGTAGGGACAAGTCGGTACAAGTCAGGACAAGTCGGGACAAGTCGAGACAAGTCGGGACAAATCGAATCAAGTCATGACAAGTCGAAAAAAGTCGAAAGAAGTCGGGACAAGTCAGGACAAGTCGGGACAAGTCGGGACAAGTCGGGACAAGTGGGGACAAGTCGGGATAAGACGTGACGTGTCAGAACAAGTCGGGACAAGTCGGGACAAGTCGGGACATGTCGGGACAAGTCAGGACAAGTCGAGAAATGTCGGGATAAGTTTGGACAATAAGGGACAAGTCGGAACAAGTTGGTACAAGTCGGGACATGTTTGGACAACCTGGGACAAGTCGTGACAAGTCAGGACAAGTCGAAACAAGTCGAAACAAAACGGGACAAGTCGGGACAAGTCAGGACAAGTCAGAACAAGTCAGGACAAGTTAGGACAAGTCAGGACAAGTCGGGACAAGTCGGGACAAGTCGGGACAAGTTTGGACAATCTGGGACAGGTCGGGACAAGTCGGTACAAGTCTGGACAAGTCGGGACAAGTCGGGACAGGTCGGGACAAGTCGGTACAAGTCTGGACAAGTCGGTTCAAGTCGGAACAAGTCGGGACATGGCGTGACAAGTTAGAACAAGTCAGAACAAGCCGGGACAAGTCGGGACAGGTCTGGACAAGTCGAGACAAGTCGGGACATGGCGTGACAAGTTAGAACAAGTCAGAGCAAGCCGGAACAATTTGGGACAAGTAAGAACAAGTCAGAACAAGCCGGGACAAGTCGGGACAAGTCGGAACAAGTCAGGACAAGTCGAGACATGGCGTGACAAGTTAGAACAAGTCAGAACAAGCCGGGACAAGTCGGGACAAGTCTGGACAAGTCGGGACATGGCGTGACAAGTTAGAACAAGTCGGAACAAGTCGGTACACGTCGGGACATGTTTGGACAACCTGGGACAAGTCGTGACAAGTCAGGACAAGTCGAAACAAGTCGAAACAAAACGGGACAAGTCGGGACAAGTCAGGACAAGTCAGAACAAGTCAGGACAAGTTAGGACAAGTCAGGACAAGTCGGGACAAGTCGGGACAAGTCGGGACAAGTTTGGACAATCTGGGACAGGTCGGGACAAGTCGGTACAAGTCTGGACAAGTCGGGACAAGTCGGTTCAAGTCGGGAAAAGTTTGGACAATACGGGACACGTTGGGACAAGTCGGTACAAGTTGTGACAATCCGGGACAAGTCGGTACAAGTCGGTACAAGTTGGGACAAGTTTAAACAATCCGGGACAAGTCGAGACAAGTCGGGACAAGTCGGGACAGGTCGGGACAAGTCGGTACAAGTCTGGACAAGTCGGTTCAAGTCGGAACAAGTCGGGACATGGCGTGACAAGTTAGAACAAGTCAGAACAAGCCGGGAAAAGTCGGGACAGGTCTGGACAAGTCGAGACAAGTCGGGACATGGCGTGACAAGTTAGAACAAGTCAGAGCAAGCCGGAACAATTTGGGACAAGTAAGAACAAGTCAGAACAAGCCGGGACATGTCGGGACAAGTCGGAACAAGTCAGGACAAGTCGAGACATGGCGTGACAAGTTAGAACAAGTCAGAACAAGCCGGGACAAGTCGGGACAAGTCTGGACATGTCGGGACATGGCGTGACAAGTTAGAACAAGTCGGAACAAGTCGGTACAAGTCGGGACAAGTCGGGACAAGTCAGGACAAGTTAGGACAAGTCAGGACAAGTCGGGACAAGTCGGGACAAGTTTGGACAATCTGGGACAGGTCGGGACAAGTCGGTACAAGTCTGGACAAGTCGGGACAAGTCGGTTCAAGTCGGGAAAAGTTTGGACAATACGGGACACGTTGGGACAAGTCGGTACAAGTTGTGACAATCCGGGACAAGTCGGTACAAGTCGGTACAAGTTGGGACAAGTTTGGACAATCCGGGACAAGACGAGACAAGTCGGGACAAGTCGGGACAGGTCGGGACAAGTCGGTACAAGTCTGGACAAGTCGGTTCAAGTCGGAACAAGTCGGGACATGGCGTGACAAGTTAGAACAAGTCAGAACAAGCTGGGACAAGTCGGGACAGGTCTGGACAAGTCGAGACAAGTCGGGACATGGCGTAACAAGTTAGAACAAGTCAGAGCAAGCTGGAACAATTTGGGACAAGTAAGAACAAGTCAAAACAAGCCGGGACATGTCGGGACAAGTCGGAACAAGTCAGGACAAGTCGAGACATGGCGTGACAAGTTAGAACAAGTCAGAACAAGCCGGGACAAGTCGGGACAAGTCTGGACAAGTCGGGACATGGCGTGACAAGTTAGAACAAGTCGGAACAAGTCGGTACAAGTCGGGACAAGTCGGGACAAGTCAGGACAAGTTAGGACAAGTCAGGACAAGTCGGGACAAGTCGGGACAAGTTTGGACAATCTGGGACAGGTCGGGACAAGTCGGTACAAGTCTGGACAAGTCGGGACAAGTCGGTTCAAGTCGGGAAAAGTTTGGACATTACGGGACACGTTGGGACAAGTCGGTACAAGTTGTGACAATCCGGGACAAGTCGGTACAAGTCGGTACAAGTTGGGACAAGTTTGGACAATCCGGGACAAGACGAGACAAGTCGGGACAAGTCGGGACAGGTCGGGACAAGTCGGTACAAGTCGAGACAAGTCGGGACAAATCGAATCAAGTCATGACAAGCTGAAAAAAATCGAAAGAAGTCGGGACAAGTCAGGACAAGTCGGGACAAGTCGGGACAAGTGGGGACAAGTCGGGATAAGACGTGACGTGTCAGAACAAGTCGGGACAAGTCGGGACAAGTCGGGACAAGTCGGGACAAGTCAGGACAAGTCGAGAAATGTCGGGATAAGTTTGGACAATAAGGGACAAGTCGGAACAAGTTGGTACAAGTCGGGACATGTTTGGACAACCTGGGACAAGTCGTGACAAGTCAGGACAAGTCGAAACAAGTCGAAACAAAACGGGACAAGTCGGGACAAGTCAGGACAAGTCAGAACAAGTCAGGACAAGTTAGGACAAGTCAGGACGAGTCGGGACAAGTCGGGACAAGTCGGGACAAGTTTGGACAATCTGGGACAGGTCGGGACAAGTCGGTACAAGTCTGGACAAGTCGGGACAAGTCGGTACAAGTTGGGACAAGTTTGGACAATCCGGGACAAGACGAGACAAGTCGGGACAAGTCGGGACAGGTCGGGACAAGTCGGTACAAGTCGAGACAAGTCGGGACAAATCGAATCAAGTCATGACAAGCTGAAAAAAGTCGAAAGAAGTCGGGACAAGCCAGGACAAGTCGGGACAAGTCGGGACAAGTGGGGACAAGTCGGGATAAGACGTGACGTGTCAGAACAAGTCGGGACAAGTCGGGACAAGTCGGGACAAGTCGGGACAAGTCAGGACAAGTCGAGAAATGTCGGGATAAGTTTGGACAATAAGGGACAAGTCGGAACAAGTTGGTACAAGTCGGGACATGTTTGGACAACCTGGGACAAGTCGTGACAAGTCAGGACAAGTCGAAACAAGTCGAAACAAAACGGGACAAGTCGGGACAAGTCAGGACAAGTCAGAACAAGTCAGGACAAGTTAGGACAAGTCAGGACGAGTCGGGACAAGTCGAGACAAGTCGGGACAAGTCGGGACAGGTCGGGACAAGTCGGTGCAAGTCTGGACAAGTCGGTTCAAGTCGGAACAAGTCGGGACATGGCCTGACAAGTTAGAACAAGTCAGAACAAGCCGGGACAAGTCGGGACAAGTCAGTACAGGTCGGGACATGGCGTGACAAGTAAGAACAAGTCAGAACAAGCCGGGACAAGTTGGGACAAGTCTGGACAAGTCGGGACAAGTCGGGACAAGTGAGAACGAGTCAACACGAGTCAGGACAAGTCGGAACAAGTCAGGACAAGTCGGGACATGGCGTGACAAGTTAGAACAAGTCGGAACAAGTCGGTACAAGTCGGGACAAGTCGGGACAAGTCGGTACAAGTCGGGACAAGTTTGGACAAACCGGGACAAGTCGGGACAAGTCGGTACAAGTTGGGACAAGTCGAGACATATCGAAACAAGTCAGGACAAGTCGAACAAAGTCGAAAGAAGTCGGGACAAGTCGGGACAAGTCGGGACAAGTGAGAACAAGTCAACACGAGTCGGGACAAGTCGGAACAAGTCAGGACAAGTCGGGACATGGCGTGACAAGTTAGAACAAGTCGGAACAAGTCGGTACAAGTCGGGACAAGTCGGGACAAGTCGGTACAAGTCGGGACAAGTCGGTACAAGTCGGGACAAGTTTGGACAAACCGGGACAAGTCGGGACAAGTCGGTACAAGTTGGGACAAGTCGAGACATCGAAACAAGTCAGGACAAGTCGAACAAAGTCGAAAGAAGTCGGGACAAGTCAGGACAAGTCGGGACAAGTCCGGATAAGTTTAGACATGTCGGAACAAGTCGGGACAAGTCGGGACAAGTCGGGACAAGTCGGGACAAGTCAGGACAATTCGGGACAAGTCGGTACAAGTCGGGACAAGTTTGGACAAACCGGGACAAGTCGGGACAAGTCGGTACAAGTTGGTACAAGTCGGGACAAGCCAGGACAAGTCAGGACAAGTCGAGAGAAGTCGGGACATATCGAAACAAGTCAGGACAAGTCGAAACAAGTCGAAAGAAGTCGGGACAAGTCAGGACAAGTCGGGACAAGTCGGGATAAAATTAGACATGTCGGAACAAGTCGGGACAAGTCGGGACAAGTCGGGACAAGTCGGGACAAGTCAGGACAAGTCAGGACATGTCGGGACAAGTTTGTACAATAAGTGACGAGTCGGGACAAGTTTGGACAATGAGGGACAAGTCGGGACAAGTCGGTTTAAGTCGGGACAAGTCGGTACAAGTCGGGACAAGTTAGGACAATCCGGGACAAGTCGAGACAAGTCGGGACAAGTCGATACAAGTCAGGACAAGTCGGGACATGGCGTGACAAGTTAGAACAAGTCGGAACAAGTCGGTACAAGTCGGGACAAGTCGGGACAAGTCGGTACAAGTCGGGACAAGTCGGTACAAGTCGGGACAAGTTTGGACAAACCGGGACAAGTCGGGACAAGTCGGTACAAGTCGAGACATATCGAAACAAGTCAGGACAAGTCGAACAAAGTCGAAAGAAGTCGGGACAAGTCAGGACAAGTCGAGACAAGTCGGGATAAGATTAGACATGTCGGAACAAGTCGGGACAAGTCAGGACAAGTCGGGACATGTCGGGACAAGTTTGGACAATCCGGGACAAGTCGAGACAAGTCGGGACAAGTCGATACAAGTCAGGACAAGTCGGGACATGGCGTGACAAGTTAGAACAAGTCGGAACAAGTCGGTACGAGTCGGGACAAGTCTAGACAAGTCGAGACAAGTCGGGACAAGTCAGTACAAGTCGGGACATGTCGGGACAAGTTTGGACAATCCGGGACAAGTCGAGACAAGTCGGGACAAGTCGATACAAGTCAGGACAAGTCGGGACATGGCGTAACAAGTTAGAACAAGTCAGAACAAGTCGGGACAAGTCGGGACAAGTCTAGACAAGTCGAGACAAGTCGGGACAAGTCAGTACAAGTCGGGACATGGCGTGACAAGTTAGAACAAGTCAGAACAAGCCGGATCAATTTGGGACAAGTTAGAACAAGTCAGAACAAGCCGGGACAAGTCGGGACAAGTCTGGACAAGTCGGGACAAGTCGGGACAAGTGAGAACAAGTCAAGACGAGTCGGGACAAGTCGGAACAAGTCAGGACAAGTCGGGACATGGCGTGACAAGTTAGAACAAGTCGGAACAAGTCGGGACAAGTCGGGACAAGTCGGTACAAGTCGGGACAAGTCGGTACAAGTCAGGACAAGTTTTGACAAACCGGGACAAGTCGGGACAAGTCGGTACAAGTTGGGACAAGTCGGGACAAGTCGAGACAAGTAGGGACATATCGAAACAAGTCAGGACAAGTCGAAAAAAGTCGAAAGAAGTCGGGAGAAGTCAGGACAAGTCGGGACAAGTCGGGATAAGATTAGACATGTCGGAACAAGTCGGGACAAGTCGGGACAAAACGGGACAAGTCGGGACAAGTCAGGACAAGTCAGGACATGTCGGGACAAGTTTGTACAATAAGTGACAATTCGGGACAAGTTTGGACAATAAGGGACAAGTCGGGACAAGTCGGTACAAGTCGGGACAAGTCGGTACAAGTCGGGACAAGTTTGAACAATCCGGGACAAGTCGAGACAAGTCGGGACAAGTCGATACAAGTCGTGACAAGTCAGGACAAGTCAGGACAAGTCGACACAAGTCGAAACAAGTCGGGACAAGTCAGGACAAGTCGGGACAAGTCAGGACAAGTCGGTACAAGTCGGGACAAGTCGTGACAAGTCAGGACAAGTCAGGACAAGTCGGGACAAGTCGGGACGAGTTTGAACAATCTGAGACAGGTCGGGACAAGTCTGCACAAGTCAGGACATGTCGGGACAAGTCGGTTGGAGTCGGGAAAAGTTTGGACAGTACTGGACAAGTCGGGACAAGTCAAGACAAGTCGGTACAAGTCGGGACAAGTCGGAACAAGTCGAGACGAGTTGGGACAAGTTAGGACAAGTCAGGACAAGTCAGGACAAGTCAGGACAAGTCGGGATAAGTCGGGACAAGTTGGGACAAGTCGGGACAATTCGGGACAGGTCAGGACAAGTCCGGACAGGTCGGGACAATACGTGACAAATCAGAACAAGTAGGGACAAGTCGAGACAAGTCGGGACAAGTCGGGACAAGTCGGGACAAGTCGGTTAAAGTCGGGACAAGTCGGTACAAGTCGGGAAAAGTTTGGACGAACCGGGACAAGTCGGGACAAGTCGGTACAAGTTGGGACAAGTCGGTACAAGTCAGGACAAGTCATGACAAGTCGAGACAAGTCGGGACAAATCGAATCAAGTCATGACAAGTCGAAAAAAGTCGAAAGAAGTCGGGACAAGTCAGGACGAGTCGGGACAAGTCGGGACAAGTCGGGACAAGTGGGGACAAGTCGGGATAAGACGTGACGTGTCAGAACAAGTCGGGACAAGTCGGGACAAGTCGGGACATGTCGGGACAAGTCAGGACAAGTCGAGAAACGTCGGGATAAGTTTGGACAATAAGGGACAAGTCGGAACAAGTTGGTACAAGTCGGGACATGTTTGGACAACCTGGGACAAGTCGTGACAAGTCAGGACAAGTCGAAACAAGTCGAAACAAAACGGGACAAGTCGGGACAAGTCAGGACAAGTCAGAACAAGTCAGGACAAGTTAGGACAAGTCAGGACAAGTCGGGACAAGTCGTGACAAGTTGGGACAAGTTTGGACAATCTGGGACAGGTCGGGACAAGTCGGTACAAGTCTGGACAAGTCGGGACAAGTCGGTTCAAGTCGGGAAAAGTTTGGACAATACGGGACACGTTGGGACAAGTCGGTACAAGTTGTGACAATCCGGGACAAGTCGGTACAAGTCGGTACAAGTTGGGACAAGTTTGGACAATCCGGGACAAGTCGAGACAAGTCGGGACAAGTCGGGACAGGTCGGGACAAGTCGGTACAAGTCTGGACAAGTCGGTTCAAGTCGGAACAAGTCGGGACATGGCGTGACAAGTTAGAACAAGTCAGAACAAGCCGGGACAAGTCGGGACAGGTCTGGACAAGTCGAGACAAGGCGGGACATGGCGTGACAAGTTAGAAGAAGTCAGAGCAAGCCGGAACAATTTGGGACAAGTAAGAACAAGTCAGAACAAGCCGGGACAAGTCGGGACAAGTCGGAACAAGTCAGGACAAGTCGAGACATGGCGTGACAAGTTAGAACAAGTCAGAACAAGCCGGGACAAGTCGGGACAAGTCTGGACAAGTCGGGACATGGCGTGACAAGTTTGAACAAGTCGGAACAAGTCGGTACAAGTCGGGACAAGTCGGGACAAGTCAGGACAAGTTAGGACAAGTCAGGACAAGTCGGGACAAGTCGGGACAAGTTTGGACAATCTGGGACAGGTCGGGACAAGTCGGTACAAGTCTGGACAAGTCGGGACAAGTCGGTTCAAGTCGGGAAAAGTTTGGACAATACGGGACACGTTGGGACAAGTCGGTACAAGTTGTGACAATCCGGGACAAAACGGTACAAGTCGGTACAAGTTGGGACAAGTTTGGACAATCCGGGACAAGTCGAGACAAGTCGGGACAAGTCCGGACAGGTCGGGACAAGTCGGTACAAGTCTGGACAAGTCGGTTCAAGTCGGAACAAGTCGGGACATGGCGTGACAAGTTAGAACAAGTCAGAACAAGCCGGGACAAGTCGGGACAGGTCTGGACAAGTCGAGACAAGTCGGGACATGGCGTGACAAGTTAGAACAAGTCAGAGCAAGCCGGAACAATTTGGGACAAGTAAGAACAAGTCAGAACAAGCCGGGACAAGTCGGGACAAGTCGGAACAAGTCAGGACAAGTCGAGACATGGCGTGTTAAGTTAGAACAAGTCAAAACAAGCCGGGACAAGTCGGGACAAGTCTGGACAAGTCGGGACATGGCGTGACAAGTTAGAACAAGTCGGAACAAGTCGGTACAAGTCGGGACAAGTCGGAACAAGTCGGTACAAGTCAGGACAAGTCGGTACAAGTCGGGACGAGTTTGGACAAACCGGGACAAGTCGGGACAAGTCGGTACAAGTTGGGACGAGTCGAGACATATCGAAACAAGTCAGGACAAGTCGAAAAAAGTCGAAAGAAGTCGGGACAAGTCAGGACAAGTCGGGACAAGTCGGGATAAGATTAGACATGTCGGAACAAGTCGGGACAAGTCGGGACAAGTCGGGAAGGGTCGGGACAAGTCAGGACAAGTCAGGACATGTCGGGACAAGTTTGTACAATAAGTGACAAGTCGGGACAAGTTTGGACAATACGGGACACGTTGGCACAAGTCGGGACAAGTCTGGACAAGTCGGGACAAGTCGGGACAAGTCGGGACAAGTCGGTACAAGTCGGGACAAGTCGGTACAAGTCGGGACAAGTTTACACAAACCGGGACAAGTCGGGACAAGTCGGTACAAGTTGGTACAAGTCGGGACAAGCCAGGACAAGTCGGGACAAGTCGAGAGAAGTCGGGACATATCGAAACAAGTCAGGACATGTCGAAAAAAGTCGGAAGAAGTCGGGACAAGTCAGGACAAGTCGGGACAAGTCGGGATAAAATTAGACATGTCGGAACAAGTCGGGACAAGTCGGGACAAGTCGGGACAAGTCAGGACATGTCGGGACATGTTTGTACAATAAGTGACAAGTCGGGACAAGTTTGGACAATAAGGGACAAGTCGGGACAAGTCGGTTTAAGTCGGGACAAGTCGGTACAAGTCGGGACAAGTTTGGACAATCCGGGACAAGTCGAGACAAGTCGGGACAAGTCGATACAAGTCGTGACAAGTCAGGACAAGTCAGGACAAGTCGACACAAGTCGAAACAAGTCGGGACAAGTCAGGACAAGTCGAAACAAGTCAGGACAAGTCAGAACAAGTCGGGACAAGTCGGGACAAGTCGGGACAAGTCGGGACAAGTTTGGACAATCTGGGACAGGTCGGGACAAGTCGGTACAAGTCTGGACAAGTCGGGACAAGTCGGTTCAAGTCGGGAAAAGTTTGGACAATACGGGACACGTTGGGAGAAGTCAGTACAAGTTGTGACAATCCGGGACAAGTCGGTACAAGTCGAGACATATCGAAACAAGTCAGGACAAGTCGAAAAAAGTCGAAAGAAGTCGGGACAAGTCAGGACAAGTCGGGACAAGTCGGGATAAGATTAGACATGTCGGAACAAGTCGGGACAAGTCGGGACAAGTCGGGACAAGTCGGGACAAGTCAGGACAAGTCAGGACATGTTGGGACAAGTTTGTACTATTAGTGACAAGTCAGGACAAGTTTGGACAATACGGGACACGTTGGGACAAGTCGGGACAAGTCTGGACAAGTCGGGACAAGTTGGGACAATTCGGTACAAGTCGGGACAAGTCGGTACAAGTCGGGACAAGTTTGGACAAACCCTGACAAGTCGGGACAAGTCGGTACAAGTTGGTACAAGTCGGGACAAGCCAGGACAAGTCGGGACAAGTCGAGAGAAGTCGGGACATATCGAAACAAGTCAGGACAAGTCGAAGAAACTCGAAAGAAGTCGGGACAAGTCAGGACAAGTCATGACAAGTCGGGATAAAATTAGACATGTCGGAACAAGTCGGGACAAGTCGGGACAAGTCAGGACAAGTCAGGACATGTCGGGACGAGTTTGTACAATAAGTGACAAGTCGGGACAAGTTTGGACAATAAGGGACAAGTTGGGACAAGTCGGTTTAAGTTGGGACAAGTCGGTACAAGTCGGGACAAGTTTGGACAATCCGGGACAAGTCGAGACAAGTCGGGACAAGTCGATACAAGTCGTGACAAGTCAGGACAAGTCTGGACAAGTCGACACAAGTCGAAACAAGTCGGGACAAGTCAGGACAAGTCGAAACAAGTCAGGACAAGTCAGAACAAGTCGGGACAAGTCAGGACAAGTCGGTACAAGTCAGGACAAGTTAGGACAAGTCAGGACAAGTCGGGACAAGTCGGGACAAGTCGGGACAAGTTTGGACAATCTGGGACAGGTCGGGACAAGTCGGTACAAGTCTGGACAAGTCGGGACAAGTCGGTTCAAGTCGGAAAAAGTTTGGACAATACGGGACACGTTGGGACAAGTCGGTACAAGTTGTGACAATCCGGGACAAGTCGGTACAAGTCGGGACAAGTCGGTACAAGTTGGGACAAGTTTGGACAATCCGGGACAAGTCGAGACAAGTCGGGACAAGTCGGGACAGGTCGGGACAAGTCGGTACAAGTCTGGACAAGTCGGTTCAAGTCGGAACAAGTCGGGACATGGCCTGACAAGTTAGAACAAGTCAGAACAAGCCGGGACAAGTCGGGACAAGTCAGTACAAGTCGGGACATGGCGTGACAAGTAAGAACAAGTCAGAACAAGCCGGGACAAGTTGGGACAAGTCTGGACAAGTCGGGACAAGTCGGGACAAGTGAGAACAAGTCAACACGAGTCAGGACAAGTCGGAACAAGTCAGGACAAGTCAGGACATGGCGTGACAAGTTAGAACAAGTCGGAACAAGTCGGTACAAGTCGGGACAAGTCGGGACAAGTCGGTACAAGTCGGGACAAGTTTGGACAAACCGGGACAAGTCGGGACAAGTCGGTACAAGTTGGGACAAGTCGAGACATATCGAAACAAGTCAGGACAAGTCGAACAAAGTCGAAAGAAGTCGGGACAAGTCGGGACAAGTCGGGACAAGTGAGAACAAGTCAACACGAGTCGGGACAAGTCGGAACAAGTCAGGACAAGTCGGGACATGGCGTGACAAGTTAGAACAAGTCGGAACAAGTCGGTACAAGTCGGGACAAGTCGGGACAAGTCGGTACAAGTCGGGACAAGTCGGTACAAGTCGGGACAAGTTTGGACAAACCGGGACAAGTCGGGACAAGTCGGTACAAGTTGGGACAAGTCGAGACATATCGAAACAAGTCAGGACAAGTCGAACAAAGTCGAAAGAAGTCGGGACAAGTCAGGACAAGTCGGGACAAGTCCGGATAAGTTTAGACATGTCGGAACAAGTCGGGACAAGTCGGGACAAGTCGGGACAAGTCGGGACAAGTCAGGACAATTCGGGACAAGTCGGTACAAGTCGGGACAAGTTTGGACAAACCGGGACAAGTCGGGACAAGTCGGTACAAGTTGGTACAAGTCGGGACAAGCCAGGACAAGTCAGGACAAGTCGAGAGAAGTCGGGACATATCGAAACAAGTCAGGACAAGTCGAAACAAGTCGAAAGAAGTCGGGACAAGTCAGGACAAGTCGGGACAAGTCGGGATAAAATTAGACATGTCGGAACAAGTCGGGACAAGTCGGGACAAGTCGGGACAAGTCGGGACAAGTCAGGACAAGTCAGGACATGTCGGGACAAGTTTGTACAATAAGTGACGAGTCGGGACAAGTTTGGACAATAAGGGACAAGTCGGGACAAGTCGGTTTGAGTCGGGACAAGTCGGTACAAGTCGGGACAAGTTAGGACAATCCGGGACAAGTCGAGACAAGTCGGGACAAGTCGATACAAGTCAG
The DNA here is from genome assembly GCA_958502065.1 of Chrysolina americana. Taxonomy (NCBI): domain Eukaryota; kingdom Metazoa; phylum Arthropoda; class Insecta; order Coleoptera; family Chrysomelidae; genus Chrysolina; species Chrysolina americana. Next base: position 43,839,686 of record OY293413.1, on the reverse strand, counting down.
GACAAGTCGGGACATGGCGTGACAAGTTAGAACAAGTCGGAACAAGTCGGTACAAGTCGGGACAAGTCGGGACAAGTCGGTACAAGTTGGGACAAGTCGGTACAAGTCGGGACAAGTTTGGACAAACCGGGACAAGTCGGGACAAGTCGGTACAAGTCGAGACATATCGAAACAAGTCAGGACAAGTCGAACAAAGTCGAAAGAAGTCGGGACAAGTCAGGACAAGTCGGGACAAGTCGGGATAAGATTAGACATGTCAGAACAAGTCGGGACAAGTCAGGACAAGTCGGGACATGTCGGGACAAGTTTGGACAATCCGGGACAAGTCGAGACAAGTCGGGACAAGTCGATACAAGTCAGGACAAGTCGGGACATGGCGTGACAAGTTAGAACAAGTCGGAACAAGTCGGTACAAGTCGGGACAAGTCGGGACAAGTCGGTACAAGTCGGGACAAGTCGGTACAAGTCGGGACAAGTTTGGACAAACCGGGACAAGTCGGGACAAGTCGGTACAAGTTGGGACAAGTCGAGACATATCGAAACAAGTCAGGACAAGTCGAACAAAGTCGAAAGAAGTCGGGACAAGTCAGGACAAGTCGGGACAAGTCGGTACAAGTCGGGACAAGTTTGGACAAACCGGGACAAGTCGGGACAAGTCGGTACAAGTTGGTACAAGTCGGGACAAGCCAGGACAAGTCGGGACAAGTCGAGAGAAGTCGGGACATATCGAAACAAGTCAGGACAAGTCGAAAAAAGTCGAAAGAAGTCGGGACAAGTCAGGACAAGTCGGGACAAGTCGGGATAAAATTAGACATGTCGGAACAAGTCGGGACAAGTCGGTACAAGTTGGGACAAGTCGAGACATATCGAAACAAGTCAGGACAAGTCGAACAAAGTCGAAAGAAGTCGGGACAAGTCAGGACAAGTCGGGACAAGTCGGTACAAGTCGGGACAAGTTTGGACAAACCGGGACAAGTCGGGACAAGTCGGTACAAGTTGGTACAAGTCGGGACAAGCCAGGACAAGTCGGGACAAGTCGAGAGAAGTCGGGACATATCGAAACAAGTCAGGACAAGTCGAAAAAAGTCGAAAGAAGTCGGGACAAGTCAGGACAAGTCGGGACAAGTCGGGATAAAATTAGACATGTCGGAACAAGTCGGGACAAGCCGGGACAAGTCGGGACAAGTCAGTACAAGTCGGGACATGGCGTAACAAGTAAGAACAAGTCAGAACAAGCCGGGACAAGTTGGGACAAGTCTGGACAAGTCGGGACAATTCGGGACAAGTGAGAACAAGTCAACACGAGTCAGGACAAGTCGGAACAAGTCAGGACAAGTCGGTACAAGTCGGGACAAGTCGGGACAAGTCGGTACAAGTCGGGACAAGTCGGTACAAGTCGGGACAAGTTTGGACAAACCGGGACAAGTCGGGACAAGTCGGTACAAGTTGGGACAAGTCGAGACATATCGAAACAAGTCAGGACAAGTCGAACAAAGTCGAAAGAAGTCGGGACAAGTCGGGACAAGTCGGGACAAGTGAGAACAAGTCAACACGAGTCGGGACAAGTCGGAACAAGTCAGGACAAGTCGGGACATGGCGTGACAAGTTAGAACAAGTCGGAACAAGTCGGTACAAGTCGGGACAAGTCGGGACAAGTCGGTACAAGTCGGGACAAGTCGGTACAAGTCGGGACAAGTTTGGACAAACCGGGACAAGTCGGGACAAGTCGGTACAAGTTGGGACAAGTCGAGACATATCGAAACAAGTCAGGACAAGTCGAACAAAGTCGAAAGAAGTCGGGACAAGTCAGGACAAGTCGGGACAAGTCGGGAAAAGTTTAGACATGTCGGAACAAGTCGGGACAAGTCGGGACAAGTCGGGACAAGTCGGGACAAGTCAGGACAATTCGGGACAAGTCGGTACAAGTCGGGACAAGTTTGGACAAACCGGGACAAGTCGGGACAAGTCGGTACAAGTTGGTACAAGTCGGGACAAGCCAGGACAAGTCGGGACAAGTCGAGAGAAGTCGGGACATATCGAAACAAGTCAGGACAAGTCGAAACAAGTCGAAAGAAGTCGGGACAAGTCAGGACAAGTCGGGACAAGTCGGGATAAAATTAGACATGTCGGAACAAGTCGGGACAAGTCGGGACAAGTCGGGACAAGTCGGGACAAGTCAGGACAAGTCAGGACATGTCGGGACAAGTTTGTACAATAAGTGACGAGTCGCGACAAGTTTGGACAATAAGGGACAAGTCGGGACAAGTCGGTTTAAGTCGGGACAAGTCGGTACAAGTCGGGACAAGTTAGGACAATCCGGGACAAGTCGAGACAAGTCGGGACAAGTCGATACAAGTCAGGACAAGTCGGGACATGGCGTGACAAGTTAGAACAAGTCGGAACAAGTCGGTACAAGTCGGGACAAGTCGGGACAAGTCGGTACAAGTCGGGACAAGTCGGTAAAAGTCGGGACAAGTTTGGACAAACCGGGACAAGTCGGGACAAGTCGGTACAAGTCGAGACATATCGAAACAAGTCAGGACAAGTCGAACAAAGTCGAAAGAAGTCGGGACAAGTCAGGACAAGTCGGGACAAGTCGGGATAAGATTAGACATGTCGGAACAAGTCGGGACAAGTCAGGACAAGTCGGGACAAGTCGGGACAAGTTCGGACAATCCGGGACAAGTCGAGACAAGTCGGGACAAGTCGATACAAGTCAGGACAAGTCGGGACATGGCGTGACAAGTTAGAACAAGTCGGAACAAGTCGGTACAAGTCGGGACAAGTCGGGACAAGTCGGTACAAGTCGGGACAAGTCGGTACAAGTCGGGACAAGTTTGGACAAACCGGGACAAGTCGGGACAAGTCGGTACAAGTTGGGACAAGTCGAGACATATCGAAACAAGTCAGGACAAGTCGAACAAAGTCGAAAGAAGTCGGGACAAGTCAGGACAAGTCGGGACAAGTCGGTACAAGTCGGGACAAGTTTGGACAAACCGGGACAAGTCGGGACAAGTCGGGACAAGTCAGGACATGTCGGGACAAGATTGTACAATAAGTGACAAGTCGGGACAAGTTTGTACAATAAGTGACAAGTCGGGACAAGTTTGGACAATATGGGACACGTTGGGACAAGTCGGGACAAGTCTGGACAAGTCGGGACAAGTCGGGACATGTCGGTACAAGTCGGGACAAGTCGGTACAAGTCGGGACAAGTCGGGATAAAATTAGACATGTCGGAACAAGTCGGGACAAGTCGGAACAAGTCGGGACAAGTCGGGACAAGTCGGGACAAGTCAGGACATGTCGGGACAAGATTGTACAATAAGTGACAAGTCGGGACAAGTTTGTACAATAAGTGACAAGTCGGGACAAGTTTGGACAATATGGGACACGTTGGGACAAGTCGGGACAAGTCTGGACAAGTCGGGACAAGTCGGGACAAGTCGGTACAAGTCGGGACAAGTCGGTACAAGTCGGGACAAGTTTGGACAAACCGGGACAAGTCGGGACAAGTCGGTACAAGTTGGTACAAGTCGGGACAAGCCAGGACAAGTCGGGACAAGTCGAGAGAAGTCGGGACGTATCGAAACAAGTCAGGACAAGTCGAAAAAAGTCGAAAGAAGTCGGAACAAGTCGGGATAAAATTAGACATGTCGGAACAAGTCGGGAGGAGTCGGGACAAGTCGGGACAAGTCGGGACAAGTCGGGACAAGTCAGGACAAGTCAGGACATGTCGGGACAAGTTTGTACAATAAGTGACAAGTCGGGACAAGTTTGGACAATAAGGGACAAGTCGGTTTGAGTCGGGACAAGTCGGTACAAGTCGGGACAAGTTTGGACAATCCGGGACAAGTCGAGACAAGTCGGGACAAGTCGATACAAGTCGTGACAAGTCAGGACAAGTCAGGACAAGTCGAAACAAGTCGGGACAAGTCAGGACAAGTCGAAACAAGTCAGGACAAGTCAGAACAAGTTGGGACAAGTCAGGACAAGTCGGTACAAGTCGGGACAAGTCGTGACAAGTCAGGACAAGTCAGGACAAGTCAAGACAAGTCGGGACAAGTTTGAACAATCTGAGACAGGTCGGGACAAGTCTGCACAAGTCGGGACAAGTCGGTTGGAGTCGGGAAGAGTTTGGACAGTACTGGACACGTTGGGACAAGTCGGTACCATTTGGGACAATCGGGGACAAGTCGGGACAAGTCGGTACAAGTCGGGACAAGTCGGTACAAGTCGGGACAAATCGGGACAAGTTTGGACAATCCGGGACATGTCAGGACAAGTCGGTACAAGTCGGGACAAATCGGTACAAGTCGGGACAAGTCAGGACAAGTCGAGACAAGTTGGGACAAGTCGGTTCAAGTCGGGAAAAGTTTGGACAATACGGGACACGTTGGGACAAGTCGGTACAAGTTGTGACAATCCGGGACAAGTCGGTACAAGTCGGGACAAGTCGGTACAAGTTGGGACATGTTTGGACAATCCGGGACAAGTCGAGACAAGTCGGGACAAGTCGGGACAGGTCGGGACAAGTCGGTACAAGTCTGGACAAGTCGGTTCAAGTCGGAACAAGTCGGGACATGGCGTGACAAGTTAGAACAAGTCAGAACAAGCCGGGACAAGTCGGGACAAGTCTGGACAAGTCGAGACAAGTCGGGACAAGTCAGTACAAGTCGGGACATGGCGTGACAAGTGAGAACAAGTCAGAACAATCCGGGACAAGTCGGGACAAGTCGGAACAAGTCAGGACAAGTCTGGACATGGCGTGACAAGTTAGAACAAGTCAGAACAAGCCGGAACAATTTGGGACACGTTAGAACAAGTCAGAACAAGCCATGACAAGTCGGGACAAGTCGGAACAAGTCAGGACAAGTCGAGACAAGTGAGAACAAGTCAAGACGAGTCGGGACAAGTCGGAACAAGTCAGGACAAGTCGGGACATGGCGTGACAAGTTAGAACAAGTCGGAACAAGTCGGTACAAGTCAGGATAAGTCGGGACAAGTCGTTACAAGTCGGGACAAGTCGGTACAAGTCGGGACAAGTTTGGACAAACCGGGACAAGTCGGGACAAGTCGGTACATGTTGGGACAAGTCGGGACAATTCGAGACAAGTCGGGACATGTCGGGACAAGTTTGTACAATAAGTGACAAGTCGGGACAAGTTTGGACAATACGGGACACGTTGGGACAAGTCGGGACAAGTCTGGACAAGTCGGGACAAGTCGGGACAAGTCGGAACAAGTCGGGACAAGTCGGTACAAGTCGGGACAAGTTTGGACAAACGGGGACAAGTCGGGACAAGTCGGGACAAGTCGGTACAAGTTGGTACAAGTTGGAACAAGTCAGGACAAGTCGGGACAAGTCGAGAGAAGTCGGGACATATCGAAACAGACCAGGACAAGTCGAAAAAAGTCGAAAGAAGTCGGGACAAGTCAGGACAAGTCGGGGCAAGTCGGGATAAGATTAGACATGTCGGAACAAGTCGTTAAAAGTCGGGACAAATCGGTACAAATCGGTACAAGTCGGGACAAGTCAGAACAAGTCGAGACAAGTTGGGACAAGTCGAAACAAGTTGGGACATCTCGGGACAAGTCGGAAGAAGTCGGAACAAGTCGAGACAGGTCGGAACAAGTCGGTACAAGTCGGGACAAGTCGGAACAAGTTGGGACAATCCGGGACAAGTCGGGACAAGTCGGTACAAGTTGGGACAATCCGGGACATGTCGAGACAAGTCGGTACAAGTCGGGACAAATCGGTACAAATCGGTACAAGTCGGGACAAGTCTGGAAAGTCGGGACATGTAGGGACAAGTCAAGACAAGTCGGGACAAGTCGAAACAAGTCAGGACAAGTCGGGACATGGCGTGACAAGTTAGAACAAGTCAAAACAAGCCGGGACAAGTCGGGACAAGTCGGGACAAGTCAGTACAAGTCGGGACATGGCGTGACAAGTTGGAGCAAGTCAGAACAAGCCGGGACAAGTCGGGACAAGTCTGGACAAGTCGAGACAAGTCGGGACAAGTCAGTACAAGTCGGGACATGGCGTGTCAAGTTAGAACAAGTCAGAACAATCCGGGACAAGTCGGGACAAGTCGGAACAAGTCAGGACAAGTCGGGACATGGTGTGACAAGTTAGAACAAGTCAGAACAAGCCGGAACAAGTCGGGACAAAATAGAACAAGTCAGAACAAGCCGGGACAAGTCGGAACAATTCGGAACAAGTCAGGACAAGTCGAGACATGGCGTGACAAGTTAGAACAAGTCAGAACAAGCCAGGACAAGTCGGGACAAGTCTGGACAAGTCGGGATAAGACGTGACATGTCAGACCAAGTCGGGACAAGTCGGGACAAGTCAGGACAAGTCGGGACAAGTCGGGACAAGTCAGGACAAGTCGAGAAATGTCGGGACAAGTTTGGACAATAAGGAACAAGTCAGGACAAGTTTGGACAATGAGGGACAAGTCAGGACAAGTCGGGACAAGTCGGTACAAGTCGGGACAAGTTTGGACAATCCAAGACAAGTTGGGACACGTCGGAACAAGTCGGTACAAGTTGTGACAATCTGGGACAAGTCGGTACAAGTCGGGACAAGTCGGTACAAGTTGGGACATATTTGGACAATCCGGGACAAGTTGTGACAAGTCAGGACAAGACAGGACAAGTCGAAACAAGTCGAAACAAGTCGGGACAAGTCGTGACAGGTCAGGACAAGTCAGGACAAGTCAGGACAAGTCGGGACAAGTCGGGACAAGTCGGGACAAGTCGGGACAAGTTTGGACAATCTGGGACAGGTCGGGACAAGTCGGTGCAAGTCTGGACAAGTCGGGACAAGTCGGTTCAAGTCGGGAAAAGTTTGGACAATACGGGACACGTTGGGACAAGTCGGTACAAGTTGTGACAATCCGGGACAAGTTGGTACAAGTCGGGACAAGTTGGTACAAGTTGGGACAAGTTTGGACAATTCGGGACAAGTCGAGACAAGTCGGGACAAGTCGGGACAGGTCGGGACAAGTCGGTACAAGTCTGGACATGTCGGTTCAAGTCGGAACAAGTCGGGACATGACGTGACAAGTTAGAACAAGTCAGGACATGTGTGGACAAGTCAAGACAAGTCGGGACAAGTCGGAACAAGTCAGGACAAGTCGGGACATGGCGTGACAAGTTAGAACAAGTCAGAACAAGCCGAAACAAGTCGGGACAAGTCGGGACAAGTCGGTACAAGTCGGGACATGTTTGGACAATCCGACACAAGTCGAGACAAGTCGGGACAAGTCGGGACAAGTCGGGACAAGTCGTGACAAGTCAGGACAAGTCAAGACAAGTCGAAACAAGTCGAAACAAGTTGGGACAAGTCGGGACAAGTCAGAACAAGTCGGAACATGTCTGGACAAGACGGGACAAGTCGGGACAAGTCGGTACAAGTCAGGACAAGTTTGGACAATCCGGGACAATTCGGGACAAGTCGGTACAAGTCAGGACGAGTCAAAACAAGTCAGGACAAGTCGGGACAAGACGTGACAAGTCAGAACAAGACGGGACAAGTCGGGACAAGTCGAAACAAGTCGGGACAAGTCGGGACAAGTCAGGACAAGTCGGTACAAGTCGGGACAAGTCGGAACAAGTCGGGACGAGTTAAGACAAGTTAGGACAAGTCAGGACAAGTCAAGACAAGTCAGGACAAGTCGGGATAAGTCAGGACAAGTTGGGACAAGTCGGGACAATTCGGGACAGGTCGGGACAAGTCGTGACAAGTCAGGACAAGTCAAGACAAGTCGAAAGAAGTCGAAACAAGTTGGGACAAGTCGGGACAAGTCAGAACAAGTCGGAACATGTCTGGACAAGACGGGACAAGTCGGGACAAGTCGGTACAAGTCAGGACAAGTTTGGACAATCTGGGACAAGTCGGGACAAGTCGGTACAAGTCAGGACGAGTCAAAACAAGTCAGGACAAGACGTGACAAGTCAGAACAAGTCGGGACAAGTCGGGACAAGTAGGGACAAGTCGGGACAATTCGGGACAAGTCGGGACAAGTCGGGACAAGTCAAGACAAGTCGGTACAAGTCAGGACAAGTCGGAACAAGTCGGGACGAGTTGGGACAAGTTAGGACAAGTCAGGACAAGTCAGGACAAGTCAGGACAAGTCGGGATAAGTCGGGACAAGTTGGGACAAGTCGGGACAATTCGGGACAAGTCCGGACAGGTCGGGACAAGACGTGACAAATCAGAACAAGTAGGGACAAGTCGAGACAAGTCGGGACAAGTCGGGACAAGTCGGGACAAGTCGGTTAAAGGCGGGACAAGTCGGTACAAGTCAGGACAAGTCGGGACAAGTCGAGACAAGTCGGGACAAATCGAAATAAGTCAGGACAAGTCGAAAAAAGTCGAAAGAAGTCGGGACAAGTCAGGACAAGTCGGGACAAGTCGGGACAAGTCGGGACAAGTGGGGACAAGTCGGGATAAGACGTGACGTGTCAGAACAAGTCGGGACAAGTCGGGACAAGTCGGGACGAGTCGGGACAAGTCAGGACAAGTCGAGAAATGTCGGGACAAGTTTGGACAATAAGGGACAAGTCGGGACAAGTCGAAACAAGTCGGGACAAGTCGGGACAAGTCAGGACAAGTCGGTACAAGTCGGGACAGGTCGGAACAAGTCGGGACGAGTTAAGACAAGTTAGGACAAGTCAGGACAAGTCAGGACAAGTCGGGATAAGTCAGGACAAGTTGGGACAAGTCGGGACAATTCGGGACAGGTCGGGACAAGTCGTGACAAGTCAGGACAAGTCAAGACAAGTCGAAAGAAGTCGAAACAAGTTGGGACAAGTCGGGACAAGTCAGAACAAGTCGGAACATGTCTGGACAAGACGGGACAAGTCGGGACAAGTCGGTACAAGTCAGGACAAGTTTGGACAATCTGGGACAAGTCGGGACAAGTCGGTACAAGTCAGGACGAGTCAAAACAAGTCAGGACAAGTCGGGACAAGTCGGGACAAGACGTGACAAGTCAGAACAAGTCGGGACAAGTCGGGACAAGTAGGGACAAGTCGGGACAATTCCGGACAAGTCGGGACAAGTCGGGACAAGTCAAGACAAGTCGGTACAAGTCGGGACAAGTCGGAACAAGTCGGGACGAGTTGGGACAAGTTAGGACAAGTCAGGACAAGTCAGGACAAGTCAGGACAAGTCGGGATGAGTCGGGACAAGTTGGGACAAGTCGGGACAATTCGGGACAAGTCCGGACAGGTCGGGACAAGACGTGACAAATCAGAACAAGTAGGGACAAGTCGAGACAAGTCGGGACAAGTCGGGACAAGTCGGGACAAGTCGGGACAAGTCGGTTAAAGTCGGGACAAGTCGGTACAAGTCAGGAAAAGTTTGGACAAACCGGGACAAGTCGGGACAAGTCGGTACAAGTTGGGACAAGTCGGTACAAGTCAGGACAAGTCAGGACAAGTCGAGACAAGTCGGGACAAATCGAAACAAGTCAGGACAAGTCGAAAAAAGTCGAAAGAAGTCGGGACAAGTCAGGACAAGTCGGGACAAGTCGGGACAAGTCGGGACAAGTGGGGACAAGTCGGGATAAGACGTGACGTGTCAGAACAAGTCGGGACAAGTCGGGACAAGTCGGGACGAGTCGGGACAAGTCAGGACAAGTCGAGAAATGTCGGGACAAGTTTGGACAATAAGGGACAAGTCGGGACAAGTTTGGACAATAAGGGACAAGTCGGGACAAGTCGATACAAGTCGGGAAAAGTCAGTACAAGTCGGGACAAGTTTGGACAATCCAAGAAAAGTTGGAACAAGTCGGAACAAGTTGGTACAAGTCGGGACATGTTTGGACAACCTGGGACAAGTCGTGACAAGTCAGGACAAGTCGAAACAAGTCGAAACAAAACGGGACAAGTCGGGACAAGTCAGGACAAGTCAGAACAAGTCAGGACAAGTTAGGACAACTCAGGACAAGTCGGGACAAGTCGGGACAAGTCGGGACAAGATTGGACAATCTGGGACAGGTCGGGACAAGTCGGTACAAGTCTGGACAAGTCGGGACAAGTCGGTTCAAGTCAGGAAAGTTTGGACAATACGGGACACGTTGGGACAAGTCGGTACAAGTTGTGATAATCCGGGACAAGTCGGTACAAGTCGGAACAAGTCGGTACAAGTTGGGACAAGTTTATACAATCCGGGACAAGTCGAGACAAGTCGGGACAAGTCATGACAGGTCGGGACAAGTCGGTACAAGTCTGGACAAGTCAGTTCAAGTCGGAACAAGTCGGAACAAGTCGGGACATAGCGTGACAAGTTAGAAAAAGTCAGAACAATCCGGGACAAGTCGGGACAAGTCAAAACAAGTCAGGACAAGTCGGAACAATTTGGGACAAGTTGGAACAAGTCAGAACAAGCCGGGACAAGTCGGGATAAGTCGGAACAAGTCAGGACAAGTCGAGACATGGCGTGACAAGTTAGAACAAGTCAGAACAAGCCGGGACAAGTCGGGACAAGTCTGGACAAGTCGAGACAAGTCGGGACAAGTCAGTACAAGTCGGGACATAGCGTGACAAGTTAGAAAAAGTCAGAACAATCCGGGACAAGTCGGGACAAGTCAAAACAAGTCAGGACAAGTCGGAACAATTTGGGACAAGTTGGAACAAGTCAGAACAAGCCGGGACAAGTCGGGATAAGTCGGAACAAGTCAGGACAAGTCGAGACATGGCGTGACAAGTTAGAACAAGTAAGAACAATCCGGGACAAGTCGGGACAAGTCTGGACAAGTCGAGACAAGTCGGGACAAGTCAGTACAAGTCGGGACATAGCGTGACAAGTTAGAAAAAGTCAGAACAATCCGGGACAAGTCGGGACAAGTCAAAACAAGTCAGGACAAGTCGGAACAATTTGGGACAAGTTGGAACAAGTCAGAACAAGCCGGGACAAGTCGGGATAAGTCGGAACAAGTCAGGACAAGTCGAGACATGGCGTGACAAGTTAGAACAAGTCAGAACAAGCCGGGACAAGTCGGGACAAGTCGGGACAAGTCAAGACAAGTGAGAACAAGTCAAGACAAGTCGGGACGAGTCGGAACAAGTCAGGACAAGTCGGGACATGGCGTGACAAGTTAGAACAAGTCGAAACAAGTCGGTACAAGTCGGGACAAGTCCGGACAAGTCGGTACAAGTCGGGACAAGTCGGTACAAGTCATGACGAGTCGGTACAAGTCGGGACAAGTTTGGACAAACCGGGACAAGCCGGGACAAGTCGGTACAAGTTGGTACAAGTCGGGACAAGTCGAGACAAGTCAGGACATATCAAAACAAGTCAGGACAAGTCGAAAAAAGTCGAAAGAAGTCGGGACAAGTCAGGACAAGTCGGGACAAGTCAGGACAAGTCAGGACATGTCGGGACAAGTTTGTACAATGAGTGACAAGTCGGGACAAGTTTGGACAATACGGGACACGTTGGGACAAGTCGGGACAAGTCGGGACAAGTCGGGACAAGTCGGTACAAGTCGGGACAAGTCGGTACAAGTCGGGACAAGTTTGGACAAACCGGGACAAGTCGGGACAAGTCGGTACAAGTCGGGACAAGTCGAGAGAAGTCGGGACATATCGAAACAATTCAGGACAAGTCGAAAAAAGTCGAAAGAAGTCGGGACAAGTCAGGACAAGTCGGGACAAGTCAGGATAAGATTAGACATGTCGGAACAAGTCGGGACTAGTCGGGACAAGTCGGGACAAGTCGGGACAAGTCGGGACAAGTCGGGACAAGTCGGGACAAGTCGGGACAAGTTGGGAAAATCCGGGGCAAGTCGGGACAAGTCGTTACAAGTCGGGACAAATCGGTACAAATCGGTACAAGTCGGGACAAGTCAAAACAAGTCGAGACAAGTTGGGACAAGTCGAAACAAGTTGGGACATCTCGGGACAAGTCGGAACAAGTCGAGACAAGTAGGACCAAGTCGGTACAAGTCGGGACAAGTCGAAACAAGTTGGGACAATCCGGGACAAGTCGGGACAAGTCGGTACAAGTTGGGACAATACGGGACAAGTCGGGACAAGTCGGTACAAGTCGGGACAAATCGGTACAAATCGGTACAAGTCGGGACAAGTCTGAACAAGTCGGGACATGTAGGGACAAGTCAAGACAAGTCGGGAAAAGTCGGAACAAGTCAGGACAAGTCGGGACATGGCGTGACAAGTTAGAACAAGTCAAAACAAGCCGGGACAAGTCGGGACAAGTCTGGACAAATCAGTACAAATCAATACAAGGCGTGACAAGTTAGAACAAGTCAGAACAAGCCGGGACAAGTCGCGACAAGTCTGGACATGTCGAGACAAGTCGGGACAAGTCAGTACAAGTCGGGACATGGCGTGACAAGTTAGAACAAGTCAGAACAATCCGGGACAAGTAGGGACAAGTCGGAACAAGTCAAGACAAGTTGGGACATGGCGTGACAAGTTAGAACAAGTCAGAACAAGCCGGGACAAGTCGAGACAAGTCTGGACAAGTCGAGACAAGTCAAGACAAGTCAGTACAAGTCGGGACATGGCGTGACAAGTTAGAACAAGTCAGAACAATCCGGGACAAGTCGGAACAAGTCAGGACAAGTCGGGACATGGCGTGACAAGTTAGAACAAGTCAGAACAAGCCGGAACAAGTCGGGACAAGTTAGAACAAGTCAGAACAAGCCGGGACAAGTCGGAACAAGTCGGAACAAGTCAGGACAAGTCGAGACATGGCGTGACAAGTTAGAACAAAACAGAACAAGCCGGGAAAAGTCGGGACAAGTCTGGACAAGTCGGGATAAGACGTGACATGTCAGACCAAGTCGGGACAAGTCAGGACAAGTCGGGACAAGTCGGGACAAGTCAGGACAAGTCGAGAAATGTCGGGACAAGTTTGGACAATAAGGGACAAGTCGGGACAAGTTTGGACAATGAGGGACAAGTCAGGACAAGTCGGGACAAGTCGGTACAAGTCGGTACAAGTCGGGTTGAGTTTGGACAATGCAAGACAAGTCGGGACAAGTCGTGACAAGTCAGGACAAGTCAGGACAAGTCGACACAAGTCGAAACGAGTCGGGACAAGTCGGGACAAGTCAGGACAAGTCAGAACAAGTCGGGACAAGTTGGGACAAGTCGAAACAAGTTGGGACATTTCGGGACAAGTCGGAACAAGTCGAGACAAGTCGGAACAAGTCGGTACAAGTCGGGACAAGTCGGAACAAGTTGGGACAATCCGGGACAAGTCGGGACAAGTCGGTACAAGTTGGGACAATCCGGGACAAGTCGGGACAAGTCGGTACAAGTCGGGACAAATCGGTACAAATCGGTACAAGTCGGGACAAGTCTGGACAAGTCGGGACATGTAGGGAAGAGTCAAGACAAGTCGGGACAAGTCGGAACAAGTCAGGACAAGTCGGGACATGGCGTGACAAGTTAGAACAAGTCAAAACAAGCCGGGACAAGTCGGTACAAGTCTGGACAAGTCAGTACAAGTCGGGACATGGCGTGACAAGTTAGAACAAGTCAGAACAAGCCGAGACAAGTCGGGACAAGTCTGGACAAGTCGAGACAAGTCGGGACAAGTCAGTACAAGTCGGGACATGGCGTGACAAGTTAGAACAAGTCAGAACAAGTCGGGACAAGTTTGGACAATCTGGGACAGGTCGGGACAAGTCGGTACAAGTCTGGACAAGTCGGGACAAGTCGGTTGGGTTCGGGAAAAGTTTGGACAATACTGGACACGTTGGGACAAGTCGGTACAAGTTGGGACAATCGGGGACAAGTCGGGACAAGTCGGTACAAATCGGGACAAGTCGGTACAAGTCAAGACAAGTCGGAAGAAGTCGGGACAAGGTTGGACAATCCGGGACAAGTCGGGACAAGTCGGTACAAGTCGGGACAAGTTTGGACAATCCGGGACATGTCAGGACCAGTCGGTACAAGTCGGGACAAGTTTGGACAAACCAGGACAAGTCGGGATAAGTCGGTACAAGTTGGGACAAGTCGGGACAAGTCGGGACAAGTCGGTACAAGTCGGGACAAGTCGGAACAAGTCGGGACAAGTTTGGACAAACCAGGACAAGTCGGGACAAGTCGGGACAAGTCGGGACAAGTCGGTACAAGTTGGGACAAGTCGGGACAAGTCAGGACAAGTCGGAAAAAGTCGAAAGAAGTCGGGACAAGTCAGGACAAGTCGGGACAAGTCGGGACAAGTCGGGACAAGTCGGGATAAGACGTGACATGTCAGAACAAGTCGGGACAAATCGGGACAAATCGGGACAAGTCGGGACAAGTCTAGACAAGTCGGGACAAGTCAGGACAAGTCGAGAAATGTCGGGACAAGTTTGGACAATAAGGGACAAGTCGGGACAAGTTTGGACAATAAGGGACAAGTCAGGACAAGTTGGTACAAGTCGGTACAAGTCGGTACAAGTCGGGACAAGTTTGGACAATCCAAGACAAGTCGTGACAAGTCAGGACAAGTCCGAACAAGTCGGGACAAGTTAGGACAAGTCGGTACAAGTCGGGACAAGTCAGGACAAGTCGGTACAAGTCGGGACAGGTCGGAACAAGTCGGGACGAGTTAAGACAAGTTAGGACAAGTCAGGACAAGTCAGGACAAGTCGGGATAAGTCAGGACAAGTTGGGACAAGTCGGGACAATTCGGGACAGGTCGGGACAAGTCGTGACAAGTCAGGACAAGTCAAGACAAGTCGAAAGAAGTCGAAACAAGTTGGGACAAGTCGGGACAAGTCAGAACAAGTCGGAACATGTCTGGACAAGACGGGACAAGTCGGGACAAGTCGGTACAAGTCAGGACAAGTTTGGACAATCTGGGACAAGTCGGGACAAGTCGGTACAAGTCAGGACGAGTCAAAACAAGTCAGGACAAGTCGGGACAAGTCGGGACAAGACGTGACAAGTCAGAACAAGTCGGGACAAGTCGGGACAAGTAGGGACAAGTCGGGACAATTCCGGACAAGTCGGGACAAGTCGGGACAAGTCAAGACAAGTCGGTACAAGTCGGGACAAGTCGGAACAAGTCGGGACGAGTTGGGACAAGTTAGGACAAGTCAGGACAAGTCAGGACAAGTCAGGACAAGTCGGGATGAGTCGGGACAAGTTGGGACAAGTCGGGACAATTCGGGACAAGTCCGGACAGGTCGGGACAAGACGTGACAAATCAGAACAAGTAGGGACAAGTCGAGACAAGTCGGGACAAGTCGGGACAAGTCGGGACAAGTCGGGACAAGTCGGTTAAAGTCGGGACAAGTCGGTACAAGTCAGGAAAAGTTTGGACAAACCGGGACAAGTCGGGACAAGTCGGTACAAGTTGGGACAAGTCGGTACAAGTCAGGACAAGTCAGGACAAGTCGAGACAAGTCGGGACAAATCGAAACAAGTCAGGACAAGTCGAAAAAAGTCGAAAGAAGTCGGGACAAGTCAGGACAAGTCGGGACAAGTCGGGACAAGTCGGGACAAGTGGGGACAAGTCGGGATAAGACGTGACGTGTCAGAACAAGTCGGGACAAGTCGGGACAAGTCGGGACGAGTCGGGACAAGTCAGGACAAGTCGAGAAATGTCGGGACAAGTTTGGACAATAAGGGACAAGTCGGGACAAGTTTGGACAATAAGGGACAAGTCGGGACAAGTCGATACAAGTCGGGAAAAGTCAGTACAAGTCGGGACAAGTTTGGACAATCCAAGAAAAGTTGGAACAAGTCGGAACAAGTTGGTACAAGTCGGGACATGTTTGGACAACCTGGGACAAGTCGTGACAAGTCAGGACAAGTCGAAACAAGTCGAAACAAAACGGGACAAGTCGGGACAAGTCAGGACAAGTCAGAACAAGTCAGGACAAGTTAGGACAACTCAGGACAAGTCGGGACAAGTCGGGACAAGTCGGGACAAGATTGGACAATCTGGGACAGGTCGGGACAAGTCGGTACAAGTCTGGACAAGTCGGGACAAGTCGGTTCAAGTCAGGAAAGTTTGGACAATACGGGACACGTTGGGACAAGTCGGTACAAGTTGTGATAATCCGGGACAAGTCGGTACAAGTCGGAACAAGTCGGTACAAGTTGGGACAAGTTTATACAATCCGGGACAAGTCGAGACAAGTCGGGACAAGTCATGACAGGTCGGGACAAGTCGGTACAAGTCTGGACAAGTCAGTTCAAGTCGGAACAAGTCGGAACAAGTCGGGACATAGCGTGACAAGTTAGAAAAAGTCAGAACAATCCGGGACAAGTCGGGACAAGTCAAAACAAGTCAGGACAAGTCGGAACAATTTGGGACAAGTTGGAACAAGTCAGAACAAGCCGGGACAAGTCGGGATAAGTCGGAACAAGTCAGGACAAGTCGAGACATGGCGTGACAAGTTAGAACAAGTCAGAACAAGCCGGGACAAGTCGGGACAAGTCTGGACAAGTCGAGACAAGTCGGGACAAGTCAGTACAAGTCGGGACATAGCGTGACAAGTTAGAAAAAGTCAGAACAATCCGGGACAAGTCGGGACAAGTCAAAACAAGTCAGGACAAGTCGGAACAATTTGGGACAAGTTGGAACAAGTCAGAACAAGCCGGGACAAGTCGGGATAAGTCGGAACAAGTCAGGACAAGTCGAGACATGGCGTGACAAGTTAGAACAAGTAAGAACAATCCGGGACAAGTCGGGACAAGTCTGGACAAGTCGAGACAAGTCGGGACAAGTCAGTACAAGTCGGGACATAGCGTGACAAGTTAGAAAAAGTCAGAACAATCCGGGACAAGTCGGGACAAGTCAAAACAAGTCAGGACAAGTCGGAACAATTTGGGACAAGTTGGAACAAGTCAGAACAAGCCGGGACAAGTCGGGATAAGTCGGAACAAGTCAGGACAAGTCGAGACATGGCGTGACAAGTTAGAACAAGTCAGAACAAGCCGGGACAAGTCGGGACAAGTCTGGACAAGTCGGGACAAGTCAAGACAAGTGAGAACAAGTCAAGACAAGTCGGGACGAGTCGGAACAAGTCAGGACAAGTCGGGACATGGCGTGACAAGTTAGAACAAGTCGAAACAAGTCGGTACAAGTCGGGACAAGTCGGGACAAGTCGGTACAAGTCGGGACAAGTCGGTACAAGTCATGACGAGTCGGTACAAGTCGGGACAAGTTTGGACAAACCGGGACAAGCCGGGACAAGTCGGTACAAGTTGGTACAAGTCGGGACAAGTCGAGACAAGTCAGGACATATCAAAACAAGTCAGGACAAGTCGAAAAAAGTCGAAAGAAGTCGGGACAAGTCAGGACAAGTCGGGACAAGTCAGGACAAGTCAGGACATGTCGGGACAAGTTTGTACAATGAGTGACAAGTCGGGACAAGTTTGGACAATACGGGACACGTTGGGACAAGTCGGGACAAGTCGGGACAAGTCGGGACAAGTCGGTACAAGTCGGGACAAGTCGGTACAAGTCGGGACAAGTTTGGACAAACCGGGACAAGTCGGGACAAGTCGGTACAAGTCGGGACAAGTCGAGAGAAGTCGGGACATATCGAAACAATTCAGGACAAGTCGAAAAAAGTCGAAAGAAGTCGGGACAAGTCAGGACAAGTCGGGACAAGTCAGGATAAGATTAGACATGTCGGAACAAGTCGGGACTAGTCGGGACAAGTCGGGACAAGTCGGGACAAGTCGGGACAAGTCGGGACAAGTCGGGACAAGTCGGGACAAGTTGGGAAAATCCGGGGCAAGTCGGGACAAGTCGTTACAAGTCGGGACAAATCGGTACAAATCGGTACAAGTCGGGACAAGTCAAAACAAGTCGAGACAAGTTGGGACAAGTCGAAACAAGTTGGGACATCTCGGGACAAGTCGGAACAAGTCGAGACAAGTAGGACCAAGTCGGTACAAGTCGGGACAAGTCGAAACAAGTTGGGACAATCCGGGACAAGTCGGGACAAGTCGGTACAAGTTGGGACAATACGGGACAAGTCGGGACAAGTCGGTACAAGTCGGGACAAATCGGTACAAATCGGTACAAGTCGGGACAAGTCTGAACAAGTCGGGACATGTAGGGACAAGTCAAGACAAGTCGGGAAAAGTCGGAACAAGTCAGGACAAGTCGGGACATGGCGTGACAAGTTAGAACAAGTCAAAACAAGCCGGGACAAGTCGGGACAAGTCTGGACAAATCAGTACAAATCAATACAAGGCGTGACAAGTTAGAACAAGTCAGAACAAGCCGGGACAAGTCGCGACAAGTCTGGACATGTCGAGACAAGTCGGGACAAGTCAGTACAAGTCGGGACATGGCGTGACAAGTTAGAACAAGTCAGAACAATCCGGGACAAGTAGGGACAAGTCGGAACAAGTCAAGACAAGTTGGGACATGGCGTGACAAGTTAGAACAAGTCAGAACAAGCCGGGACAAGTCGAGACAAGTCTGGACAAGTCGAGACAAGTCAAGACAAGTCAGTACAAGTCGGGACATGGCGTGACAAGTTAGAACAAGTCAGAACAATCCGGGACAAGTCGGAACAAGTCAGGACAAGTCGGGACATGGCGTGACAAGTTAGAACAAGTCAGAACAAGCCGGAACAAGTCGGGACAAGTTAGAACAAGTCAGAACAAGCCGGGACAAGTCGGAACAAGTCGGAACAAGTCAGGACAAGTCGAGACATGGCGTGACAAGTTAGAACAAAACAGAACAAGCCGGGAAAAGTCGGGACAAGTCTGGACAAGTCGGGATAAGACGTGACATGTCAGACCAAGTCGGGACAAGTCAGGACAAGTCGGGACAAGTCGGGACAAGTCAGGACAAGTCGAGAAATGTCGGGACAAGTTTGGACAATAAGGGACAAGTCGGGACAAGTTTGGACAATGAGGGACAAGTCAGGACAAGTCGGGACAAGTCGGTACAAGTCGGTACAAGTCGGGTTGAGTTTGGACAATGCAAGACAAGTCGGGACAAGTCGTGACAAGTCAGGACAAGTCAGGACAAGTCGACACAAGTCGAAACGAGTCGGGACAAGTCGGGACAAGTCAGGACAAGTCAGAACAAGTCGGGACAAGTTGGGACAAGTCGAAACAAGTTGGGACATTTCGGGACAAGTCGGAACAAGTCGAGACAAGTCGGAACAAGTCGGTACAAGTCGGGACAAGTCGGAACAAGTTGGGACAATCCGGGACAAGTCGGGACAAGTCGGTACAAGTTGGGACAATCCGGGACAAGTCGGGACAAGTCGGTACAAGTCGGGACAAATCGGTACAAATCGGTACAAGTCGGGACAAGTCTGGACAAGTCGGGACATGTAGGGAAGAGTCAAGACAAGTCGGGACAAGTCGGAACAAGTCAGGACAAGTCGGGACATGGCGTGACAAGTTAGAACAAGTCAAAACAAGCCGGGACAAGTCGGTACAAGTCTGGACAAGTCAGTACAAGTCGGGACATGGCGTGACAAGTTAGAACAAGTCAGAACAAGCCGAGACAAGTCGGGACAAGTCTGGACAAGTCGAGACAAGTCGGGACAAGTCAGTACAAGTCGGGACATGGCGTGACAAGTTAGAACAAGTCAGAACAAGTCGGGACAAGTTTGGACAATCTGGGACAGGTCGGGACAAGTCGGTACAAGTCTGGACAAGTCGGGACAAGTCGGTTGGGTTCGGGAAAAGTTTGGACAATACTGGACACGTTGGGACAAGTCGGTACAAGTTGGGACAATCGGGGACAAGTCGGGACAAGTCGGTACAAATCGGGACAAGTCGGTACAAGTCAAGACAAGTCGGAAGAAGTCGGGACAAGGTTGGACAATCCGGGACAAGTCGGGACAAGTCGGTACAAGTCGGGACAAGTTTGGACAATCCGGGACATGTCAGGACCAGTCGGTACAAGTCGGGACAAGTTTGGACAAACCAGGACAAGTCGGGATAAGTCGGTACAAGTTGGGACAAGTCGGGACAAGTCGGGACAAGTCGGTACAAGTCGGGACAAGTCGGAACAAGTCGGGACAAGTTTGGACAAACCAGGACAAGTCGGGACAAGTCGGGACAAGTCGGGACAAGTCGGTACAAGTTGGGACAAGTCGGGACAAGTCAGGACAAGTCGGAAAAAGTCGAAAGAAGTCGGGACAAGTCAGGACAAGTCGGGACAAGTCGGGACAAGTCGGGACAAGTCGGGATAAGACGTGACATGTCAGAACAAGTCGGGACAAATCGGGACAAATCGGGACAAGTCGGGACAAGTCTAGACAAGTCGGGACAAGTCAGGACAAGTCGAGAAATGTCGGGACAAGTTTGGACAATAAGGGACAAGTCGGGACAAGTTTGGACAATAAGGGACAAGTCAGGACAAGTTGGTACAAGTCGGTACAAGTCGGTACAAGTCGGGACAAGTTTGGACAATCCAAGACAAGTCGTGACAAGTCAGGACAAGTCCGAACAAGTCGGGACAAGTTAGGACAAGTCGGTACAAGTCGGGATAAGTCGTGACAAGTCAGGACAAGTCAGGACAAGTCGGGACAAGTCAGGACAAGTCGGGACAAGTCGGGACAAGTCGGGATAAGTCGTGACAAGTCAGGACAAGTCAGGACAAGTCGGGACAAGTCAGGACAAGTCGGGACAAGTCGGGACAAGTCAAGACAAGTTTGGACAATCTGGGACAGGTCGGGACAAGTCGGTACAAGTCTGGACAAGTCATGACAAGTCAGTTCAAGTCGGGAAAAGTTTGGACAATACGGGACACGTTGGGACAAGTCGGGACAAGTCGGTACAAGTCGGGACAATCCGCGACAAGTCGGTACAAGTCGGTACAAGTCGGGACATGTTTGGACAATCCGGGACAAGTCGAGACAAGTCGGGATAAGTCGTGACAAGTCAGGACAAGTCAGGACAAGTCGGGACAAGTCAGGACAAGTCGGGACAAGTCGGGACAAGTCGGGATAAGTCGTGACAAGTCAGGACAAGTCAGGACAGGTCGGGACAAGTCAGGACAAGTCGGGACAAGTCGGGACAAGTCGGGACAAGTTTGGACAATCTGGGACAGGTCGGGACAAGTCGGTACAAGTCTGGACAAGTCATGACAAGTCAGTTCAAGTCGGGAAAAGTTTGGACAATACGGGACACGTTGGGACAAGTCGGGACAAGTCGGTACAAGTCGGGACAATCCGCGACAAGTCGGTACAAGTCGGTACAAGTCGGGACATGTTTGGACAATCCGGGACAAGTCGAGACAAGTCGGGACAAGTCAGGACAAGTCAGAACAAGTCAGGACATGTCTGGACAAGACGCGACAGGTCGGGACAAGTCGGTACAAGTCAGGACAAGTTTGGACAATCCGGGACAATTCGGGACAAGTCGGGACAAGTCAAGACAAGTCGGTACAAGTCGGGACAAGTCGGAACAAGTCGGGACGAGTTGGGACAAGTTAGGACAAGTCAGGACAAGTCAAGACAAGTCGGGATGAGTCGAGACAAGTTGGGACAAGTCGGGACAATTCGGGACAGGTCGGGACAAGTCCGGACAGGTCGGGACAAGACGTGACAAATCAGAACAAGTAGGGAAAAGTCGAGACAAGTCGGGACAAATCGAATCAAGTCATGACAAGTCGAAAAAAGTCGAAAGAAGTCGGGACAAGTCAGGACAAGTCGGGACAAGTCGGGACAAGTCGAGACAAGTGGGGACAAGTTGGGATAAGACGTGACGTGTCAGAACAAGTCGAGACAAGTTGGGACAAGTCGAGACAAGTCGGGACAAGTCAGGACAAGTCGAGAAATGTCGGGACAAGTTTGGACAATAAGGGACAAGTCGGGACAAGTTTGGAAAATAAGGGACAATTCGGGACAAGTCGGTACTAGTCGGGACAAGTCGGTACAAGTCGGGACAAGTTTGGACAATCCAAGAAAAGTTAGGACAAGTCGGAACAAGTTGGTACAAGTCGGGACATGTTTGGACAACCTGGGACAAGTCGTGACAAGTCAGGACAAGTCGAAACAAGTCGAAACAAAACGGGACAAGTCGGGACAAGTCAGGACAAGTCAGAACAAGTCAGGACAAGTTAGGACAAGTCAGGACAAGTCGGGACAAGTCGGGACAAGTCGGGACAAGTTTGGACAATCTGGGACAGGTCGGGACAAGTCGGTACAAGTCTGGACAAGTCGGGACAAGTCGGTTCAAGTCGGTTCAAGTCGGGAAAAATTTTGGACAATGCGGGACACGTTGGGACAAGTCGGTACAAGTTGTGACAATCCGGGACAAGTCGGTACAAGTCGGGACAAGTCGGTTCAGGTTGGGACAAGTTTGGACAATCCGGGACAAGTCGAGACGAGTCGGGACAAGTCGGGACAGGTCGGGACAAGTCGGTACAAGTCTGGACAAGTCGGTTCAATTCGGAACAAGTCGGGACATGGCGTGACAAGTTAGAACAAGTCAGAACAAGCCGGGACAAGTCGGGACAAGTCTGGACAAGTCGAGACAAGTCGGGACAAGTCAGTACAAGTCGGGACATGGCGTGACAAGTTAGAACAAGTCAGAACAATCTGGGACTAGTCGGGACAAGTCGGAACAAGTCAGGACAAGTCGGGACATGGCGTGACAAGTTAGAACAAGTCAGAACAAGCCGGAACAATTTGGGACAAGTTAGAACAAGTCAGAACAAGCCGGGACAAGTCGGGACAAGTCGGAACAAGTCAGGACAAGTCGAGACATGGCGTGACAAGTTAGAACAAGTCAGAACAAGCCGGGACAAGTCGGGACAAGTCTCGACAAGTTGGGACAAGTCGGAACAAGTGAGAACAAGTCGGGACATAAACGTGACAAGTTAGAACAAGTCGGAACAAGTCGGTACAAGTCATGACAAGTCGGGACAAGTCGGTACAGGTCGGGACAAGTCGGTACAAGTCGGGACAAGTTTGGACAAACCGGGACAAGTCGGGACAAGTCGGTACAAGTTGGGACAAGTCGAGACAAGTCGAGACAAGTCGAGACAAGTCGGGACATATCGAAACAAGTCAGGTCAAGTCGAAAAAAGTCGAAAGAAGTCGGAACAAGTCAGGACAAGTCGGGACAAGTCGGGATAAGATTAGACATGTCGGAACAAGTCGGGACAAGTCGGGACAAGTCGGGACAAGTCGGGACAAGTTAGGACAAGTCAGGACAAGTCAAGACAAGTCGGGATGAGTCGAGACAAGTTGGGACAAGTCGGGACAATTCGGGACAGGTCGGGACAAGTCCGGACAGGTCGGGACAAGACGTGACAAATCAGAACAAGTAGGGAAAAGTCGAGACAAGTCGGGACAAATCGAATCAAGTCATGACAAGTCGAAAAAAGTCGAAAGAAGTCGGGACAAGTCAGGACAAGTCGGGACAAGTCGGGACAAGTCGAGACAAGTGGGGACAAGTTGGGATAAGACGTGACATGTCAGAACAAGTCGAGACAAGTTGGGACAAGTCGAGACAAGTCGGGACAAGTCAGGACAAGTCGAGAAATGTCGGGACAAGTTTGGACAATAAGGGACAAGTCGGGACAAGTCGGTACTAGTCGGGACAAGTCGGTACAAGTCGGGACAAGTTTGGACAATCCAAGAAAAGTTAGGACAAGTCGGAACAAGTTGGTACAAGTCGGGACATGTTTGGACAACCTGGGACAAGTCGTGACAAGTCAGGACAAGTCGAAACAAGTCGAAACAAAGCGGGACAAGTCGGGACAAGTCAGGACAAGTCAGAACAAGTCAGGACAAGTTAGGACAAGTCAGGACAAGTCGGGACAAGTCGGGACAAGTCGGGACAAGTTTGGACAATCTGGGACAGGTCGGGACAAGTCGGTACAAGTCTGGACAAGTCGGGACAAGTCGGTTCAAGTCGGTTCAAGTCGGGAAAAATTTTGGACAATGCGGGACACGTTGGGACAAGTCGGTACAAGTTGTGACAATCCGGGACAAGTCGGTACAAGTCGGGACAAGTCGGTTCAGGTTGGAACAAGTTTGGACAATCCGGGACAAGTCGAGACGAGTCGGGACAAGTCGGGACAGGTCGGGACAAGTCGGTACAAGTCTGGACAAGTCGGTTCAATTCGGAACAAGTCGGGACATGGCGTGACAAGTTAGAACAAGTCAGAACAATCTGGGACTAGTCGGGACAAGTCGGAACAAGTCAGGACAAGTCGGGACATGGCGTGACAAGTTAGAACAAGTCAGAACAAGCCGGAACAATTTGGGACAAGTTAGAACAAGTCAGAACAAGCCGGGACAAGTCGGGACAAGTCGGAACAAGTCAGGACAAGTCGAGACATGGCGTGACAAGTTAGAACAAGTCAGAACAAGCCGGGACAAGTCGGGACAAGTCTCGACAAGTTGGGACAAGTCGGAACAAGTGAGAACAAGTCAAGACGAGTCGGGACAAGTCGAAACAAGTCAGGACAAGTCGGGACATAAACGTGACAAGTTAGAACAAGTCGGAACAAGTCGGTACAAGTCGGGACAAGTCGGGACAAGTCGGTACAGGTCAGTACAAGTCGGGACATGGCGTGACAAGTTAGAACAAGTCAGAACAATCTGGGACTAGTCGGGACAAGTCGGAACAAGTCAGGACAAGTCGGGACATGGCGTGACAAGTTAGAACAAGTCAGAACAAGCCGGAACAATTTGGGACAAGTTAGAACAAGTCAGAACAAGCCGGGACAAGTCGGGACAAGTCGGAACAAGTCAGGACAAGTCGAGACATGGCGTGACAAGTTAGAACAAGTCAGAACAAGCCGGGACAAGTCGGGACAAGTCTCGACAAGTTGGGACAAGTCGGAACAAGTGAGAACAAGTCAAGACGAGTCGGGACAAGTCGAAACAAGTCAGGACAAGTCGGGACATAAACGTGACAAGTTAGAACAAGTCGGAACAAGTCGGTACAAGTCGGGACAAGTCGGGACAAGTCGGTACAGGTCGGGACAAGTCGGTACAAGTCGGGACAAGTTTGGACAAACCGGGACAAGTCGGGACAAGTCGGTACAAGTTGGGACAAGTCGAGACAAGTCGAGACAAGTCGAGACAAGTCGGGACATATCGAAACAAGTCAGGTCAAGTCGAAAAAAGTCGAAAGAAGTCGGAACAAGTCAGGACAAGTCGGGACAAGTCGGGATAAGATTAGACATGTCGGAACAAGTCAAGACAAGTTGGGACATGGCGTGACAAGTTAGAACAAGTCAGAACAAGCCGGGACAAGTCGAGACAAGTCTGGACAAGTCGAGACAAGTCAAGACAAGTCAGTACAAGTCGGGACATGGCGTGACAAGTTAGAACAAGTCAGAACAATCCGGGACAAGTCGGAACAAGCCAGGACAAGTCGGGACATGGCGTGACAAGTTAGAACAAGTCAGAACAAGCCGGAACAAGTCGGGACAAGTTAGAACAAGTCAGAACAAGCCGGGACAAGTCGGAACAAGTCGGAACAAGTCAGGACAAGTCGAGACATGGCGTGACAAGTTAGAACAAAACAGAACAAGCCGGGAAAAGTCGGGACAAGTCTGGACAAGTCGGGATAAGACGTGACATGTCAGACCAAGTCGGGACAAGTCAAGACAAGTCGGGACAAGTCGGGACAAGTCAGGACAAGTCGAGAAATGTCGGGACAAGTTTGGACAATAAGGGACAAGTCGGGACAAGTTTGGACAATGAGGGACAAGTCAGGACAAGTCGGGACAAGTCGGTACAAGTCGGTACAAGTCGGGTTGAGTTTGGACAATGCAAGACAAGTCGGGACAAGTCGTGACAAGTCAGGACAAGTCGACACAAGTCGAAACGAGTCGGGACAAGTCGGGACAAGTCAGGACAAGTCAGAACAAGTCGGGACAAGTTGGGACAAGTCGAAACAAGTTGGGACATTTCGGGACAAGTCGGAACAAGTCGAGACAAGTCGGAACAAGTCGGTACAAGTCGGGACAAGTCGGAACAAGTTGGGACAATCCGGGACAAGTCGGGACAAGTCGGTACAAGTTGGGACAATCCGGGACAAGTCGGGACAAGTCGGTACAAGTCGGGACAAATCGGTACAAATCGGTACAAGTCGGGATAAGTCTGGACAAGTCGGGACATGTAGGGAAGAGTCAAGACAAGTCAGGACAAGTCGGAACAAGTCAGGACAAGTCGGGACATGGCGTGACAAGTTAGAACAAGTCAAAACAAGCCGGGACAAGTCGGTACAAGTCTGGACAAGTCAGTACAAGTCGGGACATGGCGTGACAAGTTAGAACAAGTCAGAACAAGCCGAGACAAGTCGGGACAAGTCTGGACAAGTCGAGACAAGTCGGGACAAGTCAGTACAAGTCGGGACATGGCGTGACAAGTTAGAACAAGTCAGAACAAGTCGGGACAAGTTTGGACAATCTGGGACAGGTCGGGACAAGTCGGTACAAGTCTGGACAAGTCGGGACAAGTCGGTTGGGTTCGGGAAAAGTTTGGACAATACTGGACACGTTGGGACAAGTCGGTACAAGTTGGGACAATCGGGGACAAGTCGGGACAAGTCGGTACAAATCGGGACAAGTCGGTACAAGTCAAGACAAGTCGGAAGAAGTCGGGACAAGGTTGGACAATCCGGGACAAGTCGGGACAAGTCGGTACAAGTCGGGACAAGTTTGGACAATCCGGGACATGTCAGGACCAGTCGGTACAAGTCGGGACAAGTTTGGACAAACCAGGACAAGTCGGGATAAGTCGGTACAAGTTGGGACAAGTCGGGACAAGTCTGGACAAGTCGGGACAAGTCGAGACAAGTCGGAAGAAGTCGGGACAAGGTTGGACAAACCGGGACAAGTCGGGACAAGTCGGGACAAGTCGGGACAAGTCGGTACAAGTCGGGACAAGTCGGAACAAGTCGGGACAAGTTTGGACAAACCAGGACAAGTCGGGACAAGTCGGGACAAGTCGGGACAAGTCGGTACAAGTTGGGACAAGTCGGGACAAGTCAGGACAAGTCGGAAAAAGTCGAAAGAAGTCGGGACAAGTCAGGACAAGTCGGGACAAGTCGGGACAAGTCGGGACAAGTCGGGATAAGACGTGACATGTCAGAACAAGTCGGGACAAATCGGGACAAGTCGGGACAAGTCTAGACAAGTCGGGACAAGTCAGGACAAGTCGAGAAATGTCGGGACAAGTTTGGACAATAAGGGACAAGTCGGGACAAGTTTGGACAATAAGGGACAAGTCAGGACAAGTTGGTACAAGTCGGTACAAGTCGGTACAAGTCGGGACAAGTTTGGACAATCCAAGACAAGTCGTGACAAGTCAGGACAAGTCCGAACAAGTCGGGACAAGTTAGGACAAGTCGGTACAAGTCGGGATAAGTCGTGACAAGTCAGGACAAGTCAGGACAAGTCGGGACAAGTCAGGACAAGTCGGGACAAGTCGGGACAAGTCGGGATAAGTCGTGACAAGTCAGGACAAGTCAGGACAAGTCGGGACAAGTCAGGACAAGTCGGGACAAGTCGGGACAAGTCGGGACAAGTTTGGACAATCTGGGACAGGTCGGGACAAGTCGGTACAAGTCTGGACAAGTCATGACAAGTCAGTTCAAGTCGGGAAAAGTTTGGACAATACGGGACACGTTGGGACAAGTCGGGACAAGTCGGTACAAGTCGGGACAATCCGCGACAAGTCGGTACAAGTCGGTACAAGTCGGGACATGTTTGGACAATCCGGGACAAGTCGAGACAAGTCGGGATAAGTCGTGACAAGTCAGGACAAGTCAGGACAAGTCGGGACAAGTCAGGACAAGTCGGGACAAGTCGGGACAAGTCGGGATAAGTCGTGACAAGTCAGGACAAGTCAGGACAAGTCGGGACAAGTCAGGACAAGTCGGGACAAGTCGGGACAAGTCGGGACAAGTTTGGACAATCTGGGACAGGTCGGGACAAGTCGGTACAAGTCTGGACAAGTCATGACAAGTCAGTTCAAGTCGGGAAAAGTTTGGACAATACGGGACACGTTGGGACAAGTCGGGACAAGTCGGTACAAGTCGGGACAATCCGCGACAAGTCGGTACAAGTCGGTACAAGTCGGGACATGTTTGGACAATCCGGGACAAGTCGAGACAAGTCGGGACAAGTCAGGACAAGTCAGAACAAGTCAGGACATGTCTGGACAAGACGCGACAGGTCGGGACAAGTCGGTACAAGTCAGGACAAGTTTGGACAATCCGGGACAATTCGGGACAAGTCGGGACAAGTCAAGACAAGTCAGTACAAGTCGGGACAAGTCGGAACAAGTCGGGACGAGTTGGGACAAGTTAGGACAAGTCAGGACAAGTCAAGACAAGTCGGGATGAGTCGAGACAAGTTGGGACAAGTCGGGACAATTCGGGACAGGTCGGGACAAGTCCGGACAGGTCGGGACAAGACGTGACAAATCAGAACAAGTAGGGAAAAGTCGAGACAAGTCGGGACAAATCGAATCAAGTCATGACAAGTCGAAAAAAGTCGAAAGAAGTCGGGACAAGTCAGGACAAGTCGGGACAAGTCGGGACAAGTCGAGACAAGTGGGGACAAGTTGGGATAAGACGTGACGTGTCAGAACAAGTCGAGACAAGTTGGGACAAGTCGAGACAAGTCGGGACAAGTCAGGACAAGTCGAGAAATGTCGGGACAAGTTTGGACAATAAGGGACAAGTCGGGACAAGTTTGGAAAATAAGGGACAATTCGGGACAAGTCGGTACTAGTCGGGACAAGTCGGTACAAGTCGGGACAAGTTTGGACAATCCAAGAAAAGTTAGGACAAGTCGGAACAAGTTGGTACAAGTCGGGACATGTTTGGACAACCTGGGACAAGTCGTGACAAGTCAGGACAAGTCGAAACAAGTCGAAACAAAACGGGACAAGTCGGGACAAGTCAGGACAAGTCAGAACAAGTCAGGACAAGTTAGGACAAGTCAGGACAAGTCGGGACAAGTCGGGACAAGTCGGGACAAGTTTGGACAATCTGGGACAGGTCGGGACAAGTCGGTACAAGTCTGGTCAAGTCGGGACAAGTCGGTTCAAGTCGGTTCAAGTCGGGAAAAATTTTGGACAATGCGGGACACGTTGGGACAAGTCGGTACAAGTTGTGACAATCCGGGACAAGTCGGTACAAGTCGGGACAAGTCGGTTCAGGTTGGGACAAGTTTGGACAATCCGGGACAAGTCGAGACGAGTCGGGACAAGTCGGGACAGGTCGGGACAAGTCGGTACAAGTCTGGACAAGTCGGTTCAATTCGGAACAAGTCGGGACATGGCGTGACAAGTTAGAACAAGTCAGAACAAGCCGGGACAAGTCGGGACAAGTCTGGACAAGTCGAGACAAGTCGGGACAAGTCAGTACAAGTCGGGACATGGCGTGACAAGTTAGAACAAGTCAGAACAATCTGGGACTAGTCGGGACAAGTCGGAACAAGTCAGGACAAGTCGGGACATGGCGTGACAAGTTAGAACAAGTCAGAACAAGCCGGAACAATTTGGGACAAGTTAGAACAAGTCAGAACAAGCCGGGACAAGTCGGGACAAGTCGGAACAAGTCAGGACAAGTCGAGACATGGCGTGACAAGTTAGAACAAGTCAGAACAAGCCGGGACAAGTCGGGACAAGTCTCGACAAGTTGGGACAAGTCGGAACAAGTGAGAACAAGTCGGGACATAAACGTGACAAGTTAGAACAAGTCGGAACAAGTCGGTACAAGTCATGACAAGTCGGGACAAGTCGGTACAGGTCGGGACAAGTCGGTACAAGTCGGGACAAGTTTGGACAAACCGGGACAAGTCGGGACAAGTCGGTACAAGTTGGGACAAGTCGAGACAAGTCGAGACAAGTCGAGACAAGTCGGGACATATCGAAACAAGTCAGGTCAAGTCGAAAAAAGTCGAAAGAAGTCGGAACAAGTCAGGACAAGTCGGGACAAGTCGGGATAAGATTAGACATGTCGGAACAAGTCGGGACAAGTCGGGACAAGTCGGGACAAGTCGGGACAAGTCGGGACAAGTCAGGACAAGTCAGGACATGTCGGGACAAGTTTGTACAATAAGTGACAAGTCGGGACAAGTTTGGACAATACGTTACACGTTGGGACAAGTCGGGACAAGTCTGGACAAGTTTGGACAATCCGGGACAAGTCGAGACAAATCGGTACAAGTTAGGACGAGTCAAAACAAGTCAGGACAAGTCGGGACAAGTCGGGACAAGACGTGACAAGTCAGAACAAGTCGGGACAAGTCGGGACAAGTCGGGACAAGTCGGGACAAGTCGGGACAAGTCGGGACAAGTCGGGACAAGTCGGTACAAGTCGGGACAAGTCGGAACAAGTCGGGACGAGTTGGGACAAGTTGGGACAAGTCAGGACAAGTCAGGACAAGTCGGGATAAGTCGGGACAAGTTGGGACAAGTCGGGACAATTCGGGACAGGTCGGGACAAGTCGTGACAAGTCAGGACAAATCAATACAAGTCGAAACAAGTCGAAACAAGTTGGGACAAGTCGGGACAAGTCAGAACAAGTCGGAACATGTCTGGACAAGACGGAACAAGTCGGGACAAGCCGGTACAAGTCGGGACAAAATTGGACAATCCGGGACAAGTCGGGACAAGTCGGTACAAGTCAGGACGAGTCAAAACAAGTCAGGACAAGTCGGGACAAGTCGGGACAAGAC
Organism: Chrysolina americana; assembly: GCA_958502065.1. Lineage (NCBI taxonomy): Eukaryota > Metazoa > Arthropoda > Insecta > Coleoptera > Chrysomelidae > Chrysolina > Chrysolina americana. Next base: position 43,809,054 of record OY293413.1, on the reverse strand, counting down.
GTGACAAGTCAGAACAAGTCGGGACAAGTTGGGACAAGTCGGGACAAGTCGGGACAAGTCGGGACAAGTCAAGACAAGTCGGTACAAGTCGGGACAAGTCGGAACAAGTCGGGACGAGTTGGGACAAGTTAGGACAAGTCAGGACAAGTCAGGACAAGTCAGGACAAGTCAGGACAAGTCGGGATAAGTCGGGACAAGTTGGGACAAGTCGGGACAATTCGGGACAGGTCAGGACAAGTCCGGACAGGTCGGGACAAGACGTGACAAATCAGAACAAGTAGGGACAAGTCGAGACAAGTCGGGACAAGTCGGGACATGTCGGGACAAGTCGGGACAAGTCGGTTAAAGTCGGGACAAGTCGGTACAAGTCGAGAAAAGTTTGGACAAACCGGGACAAGTCGGGACAAGTCGGTACAAGTTGGGACAAGTCGGTACAAGTCAGGACAATTCGGGACAAGTCGAGACAAGTCGGGACAAATCGAATCAAGTCATGACAAGTCGAAAAAAGTCGAAAGAAGTCGGGACAAGTCAGGACAAGTCGGGACAAGTCGGGACAAGTCGGGACAAGTGGGGACAAGTCGGGATAAGACGTGACGTGTCAGAACAAGTCGGGACAAGTCGGGAAAAGTCGGGACAAGTCGGGACAAGTCAGGACAAGTCGAGAAATGTCGGGATAAGTTTGGACAATAAGGGACAAGTCGGGACAAGTTTGGACATATAAGGGAGAATTCGGGACAAGTCGGTACTAGTCGGGACAAGTTAGTACAAGTCGGGACAAGTTTGGACAATCCAAGAAAAGTTGGGACAAGTCGGAACAAGTTGGTACAAGTCGGGACATGTTTGGACAACCTGGGACAAGTTGTGACAAGTAAGGACAAGACAGGACAAGTCGAAACAAGTCGAAACAAGTCGGGACAAGTCGGGACAAGTTTGGACAATAAGGGACAAGTCGGGACAAGTTTGGACAAGTCAGGACAAGTCGAAACAAGTCGAAACAAAACGGGACAAGTCGGGACAAGTCAGGACAAGTCAGAACAAGTCGGGACAAGTTAGGACAAGTCGGTACAAGTCGGGACAAGTCGTGACAAGTCAGGACAAGTCGGGACAAGTCGGGACAAGTCAGAACAAGTTTGGACAATCTGGGACAGGTCGGGACAAGTCGGTACAAGTCTGGACAAGTCGGGACAAGTCGGTTCAAGTCGGGAAAAGTTTGGACAATACGGAACACGTTGGGACAAGTCGGTACAAGTTGTGACAATCCGGTACAAGTCGGTACAAGTCGGGACAAGTCGGTACAAGTTGGGACAAGTTTGGACAATCTGGGACAAGTCGAGACAAGTCGGGACAAGTCATGACAAGTCGAAACAAGTCGAAACAAGTTGGGACAAGTCAGAACAAGTCGGAACATGTCTGGACAAGACGTTACAAGTCGGGACAAGTCGGTACAAGTCAGGACAAGTTTGGACAATCTGGGACAAGTCGGGACAAGTCGGTACAAGTCAGGACGAGTCAAAACAAGTCAGGACAAGTCGGGACAAGTCGGGACAAGACGTGACAAGTCAGAACAAGTTGGGACAAGTCGGGACAAGTCAGGACAAGTCGGGACAAGTCGAGACAAGTCGGGACAAATCGAAACAAGTCAGGACAAGTCGAAAAAATTCGAAAGAAGTCGGGACAAGTCAGGACAAATCGGGACAAGTCGGGACAAGTCGGGACAAGTCGGGACAAGTCGGGGCATGTCGGGACTGGTCAGGACTAGTCGAGAAATGTCGGGACAAGTTTGGACAATGAGGGACAAGTCGGGACAAGTTTGGACAATAAGGGACAAGTCGGGACAAGTCGGTACAAGTCAGGACAAGTTTGGACAATCCAAGACAAGTTGGGACAAGTCGGAACAAGTCGGTACAAGTCGGGACATGTTTGTACAATCCGGGACAAGTTGTGACAAGTCAGGACAAGTCAGGACAAGTCAGGACAAGTCGAAACAAGTCGAAACAAGTCGGGACAAGTCGGGACAAGTCAGGACAAGTCAGAACAAGTCGGGACAAGTCAAGACAAGTCGGGACAAGTCGGGACAAGTCGGGACAAGTCGGAACAAGTCGGGACATGTCGGGACAAGTTTGGACAATCTGGGACAGGTCGGGACAAGTCGGTACAAGTCTGGACAAGTCGGGACAAGTCGGTTCAAGTCGGGAAAAGTTTGGACAATACAGGACACGTTGGGACAAGTCGGTAAAAGTTGGGACAATCCGGGACAAGTCGGGACAAGTCGGTACAAGTCGTGACATGTTTGGACAATCCGGGACAAGTCGAGACAAGTCGGGACAAGTCGGGACAAGTCGTGACAACTCAGGACAAGTCAGAACAAGTCGGAACAAGTCAGGACAAGTCGGTACAAGTCGGGACAAGTCGTGACAAGTCAGTACAAGTCAGGACAAGTCGGGACAAGTCGGGACAAGTCGGGACAAGTCGGGACAAGTCAGGACAAGTTTGGACAATCTGGGACAGGTCGGGACAAGTCGGTACAAGTCTGGACAAGTCGGGTCAAGTCGGTTCAAGTCAGGAAAAGTTTGGACAATACGGGACACGTTGGGACAAGTCGGGACAAGTCGAGACAAGTCGAAACAAGTTGGGACAAAATGGGACAAGTCAGGACAAGTCAGAACAAGTCGGGACAAGTCAGGACAAGTCGGTACAAGTCGGGACAAGTCGTGACAAGTCAGGACAAGTCAGGACAAATCGGGACAAGTCGGGACAAGTCGGTTCAAGTCGGGAAAAGTTTGGACAATACGGGACACGTTGCGACAAGTCGGGACAAGTCGGGACATGTCGGGACAAGTCGAAACAAGTTGGGACAAGTCGGGACAAGTCAGGACAAGTCAGAACAAGTCGGGACAAGTCGGGACAAGTCGAAACAAGTTGGGACAAGTCGGAACAAGTCAGGACAAGTCAGAACAAGTCGGGACAAGTCAGGACAAGTCGGTACAAGTCGGGACAAGTCGTGACAAGTCAGCACAAGTCAGGACAAGTCGGGACAAGTCGGGACAAGTCGGTACAAGTCTGAACAAGTCGGGACAAGTCGGTTCAAGTCGGGAAAAGTTTGGACAATACGGGACACGTTGGGACAAGTCGGGACAAGTCGGGACAAGTCGGGACAAGTCGGTACAAGTCGGGACAAGTTTGGACAAATCGGGACAAGTCGGGACAAGTCGGTACAAGTTGGGACAAGTCAGGACAAGTCAGGACAAGTCGGGACAAGTCGAGACAAGTCGGGACATATCGAAACAAGTCAGGACAAGTCGAAAAAAGTCGAAAGAAGTCGGGACAAGTCAGGAAAAGTCGGGACAAGTCTGGATAAGACGTGACATGTCGGAACAATTCGGGACAAGTCGGGACAAGTCGGGACAGGTCGGGACAAGTCAGGACAAGTCAGGACATGTCGGGACAAGTTTGGACAATGAGGGACAAGTCGGGACAAGTTTGGACAATAAGGGACAAGTCGGGACAAGTCGGTACAAGTCGGGACAAGTTTGGACAAATCGAGACAAGTCGAGACAAGTCGGGACATATCGAAACAAGTCAGGACAAGTCGAAAAAAGTCGAAAGAAGTCGGAACAAGTCAGGACAAGTCGGGACAAGTCGGGATAAGCTTAGACATGTCGGAACAAGTCGGGACAAGTCGGAACAAGTCGGGACAAGTCGGGACAAGTCAGGACAAGTCAGGACATGTCGGGACAAGTTTGTACAATAAGTGACAAGTCGGGACAAGTTTGGACAATACGTTACACGTTGGGACAAGTCGGGACAAGTCTGGACAAGTTTGGACAATCCGGGACAAGTCGGGACAATTCGGTAAAAGTCAGGACGAGTCAAAACAAGTCAGGACAAGTCGGGACAAGTCGGGACAAGACGTGACAAGTCAGAACAAGTCGGGACAAGTCGGGACAAGTCGGGACAAGTCGGGACAAGTCGGGACAAGTCGGGACAAGTCGGGACAAGTCGGGACAAGTCGGGACAAGTCGGTACAAGTCATGACAAGTCGGAACAAGTCGGGACGAGTTGGGACAAGTTAGGACAAGTCAGGACAAGTCAGGACAAGTCAGGACAAGTCGGGATAAGTCGGGACAAGTTGGGACAAGTCGGGACAATTCGGGACAGGTCGGGACAAGTCGTGACAAGTCAGGACAAGTCAATACAAGTCGAAAGAAGTCGAAACAAGTTGGGACAAGTCGGGACAAGTCAGAACAAGTCGGAACATGTCTGGACAAGACGGAACAAGTCGGGACAAGTCGGTACAAGTCGGGACAAGTTTGGACAATCCGGGACAAGTCGGGACAAGTCGGTACAAGTCAGGACGAGTCAAAACAAGTCAGGACAAGTCGGGACAAGTCGGGACAAGACGTGACAAGTCAGAACAAGTCGGGACAAGTTGAGACAAGTCGAAACAAGTCGGGACAAGTCGGGACAAGTCGGGACAAGTCAAGACAAGTCGGTACAAGTCGGGACAAGTCGGAACAAGTCGGGACGAGTTGGGACAAGTTAGGACAAGTCAGGACAAGTCAGGACAAGTCGGGATAAGTCGGGACAAGTTGGGACAAGTCGGGACAATTCGGAACAGGTCAGGACAAGTCCGGACAGGTCGGGACAATACGTGACAAATCAGAACAAGTAGGGACAAGTCGAGACAAGTCGGGACAAGTCGGGACAAGTCGGGACAAGTCGGTTAAAGTCGGGACAAGTCGGTACAAGTCGGGAAAAGTTTGGACAAACCGGGACAAGTCGGGACAAGTCGGTACAAGTAGGGACAAGTCGGTACAAGTCAGGACAAGTCGGGACAAGTCGAGACAAGTCGGGACAAATCGAATCAAGTCATGACAAGTCGAAAAAAGTCGAAAGAAGTCGGGACAAGTCAGGACAAGTCGGGACAAGTCGGGACAAGTCGGGACAAGTGGGGACAAGTCGGGATAAGACGTGACGTGTCAGAACAAGTCGGGACAAGTCGGGACAAGTCGGGACATGTCGGGACAAGTCAGGACAAGTCGAGAAATGTCGGGATAAGTTTGGACAATAAGGGACAAGTCGGAACAAGTTGGTACAAGTCGGGACATGTTTGGACAACCTGGGACAAGTCGTGACAAGTCAGGACAAGTCGAAACAAGTCGAAACAAAACGGGACAAGTCGGGACAAGTCAGGACAAGTCAGAACAAGTCAGGACAAGTTAGGACAAGTCAGGACAAGTCGGGACAAGTCGGGACAAGTCGGGACAAGTTTGGACAATCTGGGACAGGTCGGGACAAGTCGGTACAAGTCTGGACAAGTCGGGACAAGTCGGGACAGGTCAGGACAAGTCGGTACAAGTCTGGACAAGTCGGTTCAAGTCGGAACAAGTCGGGACATGGCGTGACAAGTTAGAACAAGTCAGAACAAGCCGGGACAAGTCGGGACAGGTCTGGACAAGTCGAGACAAGTCGGGACATGGCGTGACAAGTTAGAACAAGTCAGAGCAAGCCGGAACAATTTGGGACAAGTAAGAACAAGTCAGAACAAGCCGGGACAAGTCGGGACAAGTCGGAACAAGTCAGGACAAGTCGAGACATGGCGTGACAAGTTAGAACAAGTCAGAACAAGCCGGGACAAGTCGGGACAAGTCTGGACAAGTCGGGACATGGCGTGACAAGTTAGAACAAGTCGGAACAAGTCGGTACAAGTCGGGACATGTTTGGACAACCTGGGACAAGTCGTGACAAGTCAGGACAAGTCGAAACAAGTCGAAACAAAACGGGACAAGTCGGGACAAGTCAGGACAAGTCAGAACAAGTCAGGACAAGTTAGGACAAGTCAGGACAAGTCGGGACAAGTCGGGACAAGTCGGGACAAGTTTGGACAATCTGGGACAGGTCGGGACAAGTCGGTACAAGTCTGGACAAGTCGGGACAAGTCGGTTCAAGTCGGGAAAAGTTTGGACAATACGGGACACGTTGGGACAAGTCGGTACAAGTTGTGACAATCCGGGACAAGTCGGTACAAGTCGGTACAAGTTGGGACAAGTTTGGACAATCCGGGACAAGTCGAGACAAGTCGGGACAAGTCGGGACAGGTCGGGACAAGTCGGTACAAGTCTGGACAAGTCGGTTCAAGTCGGAACAAGTCGGGACATATCGTGACAAGTTAGAACAAGTCAGAACAAGCCGGGACAAGTCGGGACAGGTCTGGACAAGTCGAGACAAGTCGGGACATGGCGTGACAAGTTAGAACAAGTCAGAGCAAGCCGGAACAATTTGGGACAAGTAAGAACAAGTCGGAACAAGCCGGGACAAGTCGGGACAAGTCGGAACAAGTCAGGACAAGTCGAGACATGGCGTGACAAGTTAGAACAAGTCAGAACAAGCCGGGACAAGTCGGGACAAGTCTGGACAAGTCGGGACATGGCGTGACAAGTTAGAACAAGTCGGAACAAGTCGGTACAAGTCGGGACAAGTCGGGACAAGTCAGGACAAGTTAGGACAAGTCAGGACAAGTCGGGACAAGTCGGGACAAGTCGGGACAAGTTTGGACAATCTGGGACAGGTCGGGACAAGTCGGTACAAGTCGGGAAAAGTTTGGACAATACGGGACACGTTGGGACAAGTCGGTACAAGTTGTGACAATCCGGGACAAGTCGGTACAAGTCGGTACAAGTTGGGACAAGTTTGGACAATCCGGGACAAGACGAGACAAGTCGGGACAAGTCGGGACAGGTCGGGACAAGTCGGTACAAGTCGAGACAAGTCGGGACAAATCGAATCAAGTCATGACAAGCTGAAAAAAGTCGAAAGAAGTCGGGACAAGTCAGGACAAGTCGGGACAAGTCGGGACAAGTGGGGACAAGTCGGGATAAGACGTGACGTGTCAGAACAAGTCGGGACAAGTCGGGACAAGTCGGGAAAAGTCGGGACAAGTCAGGACAAGTCGAGAAATGTCGGGATAAGTTTGGACAATAAGGGACAAGTCAGAACAAGTTGGTACAAGTCGGGACATGTTTGGACAACCTGGGACAAGTCGTGACAAGTCAGGACAAGTCGAAACAAGTCGAAACAAAACGAGACAAGTCGGGACAAGTCAGGACAAGTCAGAACAAGTCAGGACAAGTTAGGACAAGTCAGGACGAGTCGGGACAAGTCGGGACAAGTCGGGACAAGTTTGGACAATCTGGGACAGGTCGGGACAAGTCGGTACAAGTCTGGACAAGTCGGGACAAGTCGGTTCAAGTCGGGAAAAGTTTGGACAATACGGGACACGTTGGGACAAGTCGGTACAAGTTGTGACAATCCGGGACAAGTCGGTACAAGTCGGTACAAGTTGGGACAAGTTTGGACAATCCGGGACAAGTCGAGACAAGTCGGGACAAGTCGGGACAGGTCGGGACAAGTCGGTACAAGTCTGGACAAGTCGGTTCAAGTCGGAACAAGTCGGGACATGGCGTGACAAGTTAGAACAAGTCAGAACAAGCCGGGACAAGTCGGGACAGGTCTGGACAAGTCGAGACAAGTCGAGACATGGCGTGACAAGTTAGAACAAGTCAGAGCAAGCCGGAACAATTTGGGACAAGAAAGAACAAGTCAGAACAAGCCGGGACAAGTCGGGACAAGTCGGAACAAGTCAGGACAAGTCGAGACATGGCGTGACAAGTTAGAACAAGTCAGAACAAGCCGGGACAAGTCGGGACAAGTCTGGACAAGTCGGGACATGGCGTGACAAGTTAGAACAAGTCGGAACAAGTCGGTACAAGTCGGGACATGTTTGGACAACCTGGGACAAGTCGTGACAAGTCAGGACAAGTCGAAACAAGTCGAAACAAAACGGGACAAGTCGGGACAAGTCAGGACAAGTCAGAACAAGTCAGGACAAGTAAGGACAAGTCAGGACAAGTCGGGACAAGTCGGGACAAGTCGGGACAAGTCGGTTTAAGTCGGGAAAAGTTTGGACAATACGGGACACGTTGGGACAAGTCGGTACAAGTTGTGACAATCCGGGACAAGTCGGTACAAGTCGGTACAAGTTGGGACAAGTTTGGACAATCCGGGACAAGTCGAGACAAGTCGGGACAAGTCGGGACAGGTCGGGACAAGTCGGTACAAGTCTGGACCAGTCGGTTCAAGTCGGAACAAGTCGGGACATGGCGTGACAAGTTAGAACAAGTCAGAACAAGCCGGGACAAGTCGGGACAGGTCTGGACAAGTCGAGACAAGTCGGGACATGGCGTGACAAGTTAGAACAAGTCAGAACAAGCCGGGACAAGTCGGGACAAGTCGGAACAAGTCAGGACAAGTCGAGACATGGCGTGACAAGTTAGAACAAGTCAGAACAAGCCGGGACAAGTCGGGACAAGTCTGGACAAGTCGGGACATGGCGTGACAAGTTAGAACAAGTCGGAACAAGTCGGTACAAGTCGGGACAAGTCGGGACAAGTCGGTACAAGTCGGGACAAGTCGGTACAAGTCGGGACGAGTTTGGACAAACCGGGACAAGTCGGGACAAGTTGGTACAAGTTGGGACGAGTCGAGACATATCGAAACAAGTCAGGACAAGTCGAAAAAAGTCGAAAGAAGTCGGGACAAGTCAGGACAAGTCGGGACAAATCGGGATAAGATTAGACATGTCGGAACAAGTCGGGACAAGTCGGGACAAGTCGGGACAAGTCGGGACAAGTCAGGACTAGTCAGGACATGTCGGGACAAGTTTGTACAATAAGAGACAAGTCGGGACAAGTTTGGACAATACGGGACACGTTGGCACAAGTCGGGACAAGTCTGGACAAGTCGGGACAAGTCGGGACAAGTCGGTACAAGTCGGGACAAGTCGGTACAAGTCGGGACAAGTTTATACAAACCGGGACAAGTCGGGACAAGTCGGTACAAGTTGGTACAAGTCGGGACAAGCCAGGACAAGTCGGGACAAGTCGAGAGAAGTCGGGACATATCGAAACAAGTCAGGACATGTCGAAAAAAGTCGAAAGAAGTCGGGACAAGTCAGGACAAGTCGGGACAAGTCGGGATAAAATTAGACATGTCGGAACAAGTCGGGACAAGTCGATACAAGTCAGGACAAGTCGGGACATGGCGTGACAAGTTAGAACAAGTCGGAACAAGTCGGTACAAGTCGGAACAAGTCGGTACAAGTCGGGACAAGTCGGGACAAGTCGGTACAAGTCGGGACAAGTCGGTACAAGTCGGGACAAGTTTGGACAAACCGGGACAAGTCGGGACAAGTCGGTACAAGTTGGGACAAGTCGAGACATATCGAAACAAGTCAGGACAAGTCGAACAAAGTCGAAAGAAGTCGGGACAAGTCAGGACAAGTCGGGATAAGATTAGACATGTCGGAACAAGTCGGGACAAGTCGGGACAAGTCGGGACAAGTCGGGACAAGTTTGGACAATCCGGGACAAGTCGAGACAAGTCGGGACAAGTCGATACAAGTCAGGACAAGTCGGGACATGGCGTGACAAGTTAGAACAAGTCGGAACAAGTCGGTACCAGTCGGGACAAGTCGGGACAAGTCGGTACAAGTCGGGACAAGTTTGGACAAACCGGGACAAGTCGGGACAAGTCGGTACAAGTTGGGACAAGTCGAGACATATCGAAACAAGTCAGGACAAGTCGAACAAAGTCGAAAGAAGTCGGGACAAGTCAGGACAAGTCGGGACAAGTTGGGACAAGTCGGTACAAGTCGGGACAAGTCGGTACAAGTCGGGACAAGTTTGGACAAACCGGGACAAGTCGGGACAAGTCGGTACAAGTTGGTACAAGTCGGGACAAGCCAGGACAAGTCGGGACAAGTCGAGAGAAGTCGGGACATATCGAAACAAGTCAGGACAAGTCGAAGAAATTCGAAAGAAGTCGGGACAAGTCAGGACAAGTCGGGACAAGTCGGGACAAGTTGGGACAAGTCGGTACAAGTCGGGACAAGTCGGTACAAGTCGGGACAAGTTTGGACAATACGGGACACGTTGGGACAAGTCGGGACAAGTCTGGACAAGTCGGGACAAGTTGGGACAAGTCGGTACAAGTCGGGACAAGTCGGTACAAGTCGGGACAAGTTTGGACAAACCGGGACAAGTCGGGACAAGTCGGTACAAGTTGGTACAAGTCGGGACAAGCCAGGACAAGTCGGGACAAGTCGAGAGAAGTCGGGACATATCGAAACAAGTCAGGACAAGTCGAAGAAACTCGAAAGAAGTCGGGACAAGTCAGGACAAGTCGGGACAAGTCGGGATAAAATTAGACATGTCGGAACAAGTCGGGACAAGTCGGGACAAGTCAGGACAAGTCAGGACATGTCGGGACGAGTTTGTACAATAAGTGACAAGTCGGGACAAGTTTGGACAATAAGGGACAAGTTGGGACAAGTCGGTTTAAGTTGGGACAAGTCGGTACAAGTCGGGACAAGTTTGGACAATCCGGGACAAGTCGATACAAGTCGTGACAAGTCAGGACAAGTCAGGACAAGTCGACACAAGTCGAAACAAGTCGGGACAAGTCAGGACAAGTCGAAACAAGTCAGGACAAGTCAGAACAAGTCGGGACAAGTCAGGACAAGTCGGTACAAGTCAGGACAAGTTAGGACAAGTCAGGACAAGTCGGGACAAGTCGGGACAAGTCGGGACAAGTCGGGACAAGTTTGGACAATCTGGGACAGGTCGGGACAAGTCGGTACAAGTCTGGACAAGTCGGGACAAGTCGGTTCAAGTCGGAAAAAGTTTGGACAATACGGGACACGTTGGGACAAGTCGGTACAAGTTGTGACAATCCGGGACAAGTCGGTACAAGTCGGGACAAGTCGGTACAAGTTGGGACAAGTTTGGACAATCCGGGACAAGTCGAGACAAGTCGGGACAAGTCGGGACAGGTCGGGACAAGTCGGTACAAGTCTGGACAAGTCGGTTCAAGTCGGAACAAGTCGGGACATGGCCTGACAAGTTAGAACAAGTCAGAACAAGCCGGGACAAGTCGGGACAAGTCAGTACAAGTCAGGACATGGCGTGACAAGTAAGAACAAGTCAGAACAAGCCGGGACAAGTTGGGACAAGTCTGGACAAGTCGGGACAAGTCGGGACAAGTGAGAACAAGTCAACACGAGTCAGGACAAGTCGGAACAAGTCAGGACAAGTCGGGACATGGCGTGACAAGTTAGAACAAGTCGGAACAAGTCGGTACAAGTCGGGACAAGTCGGTACAAGTTGGGACATGTCGAGACATATCGAAACAAGTCAGGACAAGTCGAACAAAGTCGAAAGAAGTCGGGACAAGTCGGGACAAGTCGGGACAAGTGAGAACAAGTCAACACGAGTCGGGACAAGTCGGAACAAGTCAGGACGAGTCGGGACATGGCGTGACAAGTTAGAACAAGTCGGTACAAGTCGGGACAAGTCGGGACAAGTCGGTACAAGTCGGGACAAGTCGGTACAAGTCGGGACAAGTTTGGACAAACCGGGACAAGTCGGGACAAGTCGGTACAAGTAGGGACAAGTCGAGACGTATCGAAACAAGTCAGGACAAGTCGAACAAAGTCGAAAGAAGTCGGGACAAGTCAGGACAAGTCGGGACAAGTCCGGATAAGTTTAGACATGTCGGAACAAGTCGGGACAAGTCGGGACAAGTCGGGACAAGTCGGGACAAGTCAGGACAAGTCGGGACAAGTCGGTACAAGTCGGGACAAGTTTGGACAAACCGGGACAAGTCGGGACAAGTCGGTACAAGTTGGTACAAGTCGGGACAAGCCAGGACAAGTCAGGACAAGTCGAGAGAAGTCGGGACATATCGAAACAAGTCAGGACAAGTCGAAACAAGTCGAAAGAAGTCGGGACAAGTCAGGACAAGTCAGGACAAGTCGGGATAAAATTAGACATGTCGGAACAAGTCGGGACAAGTCGGGACAAGTCGGGACAAGTCGGGACAAGTCAGGACAAGTCAGGACATGTCGGGACAAGTTTGTACAATAAGTGACGAGTCGGGACAAGTTTGGACAATAAGGGACAAGTCGGGACAAGTCGGTTTAAGTCGGGACAAGTCGGTACAAGTCGGGACAAGTTAGGACAATCCGGGACAAGTCGAGACAAGTCGGGACAAGTCGATACAAGTCAGGACAAGTCGGGACATGGCGTGACAAGTTAGAACAAGTCGGAACAAGTCGGTACAAGTCGGGACAAGTCGGGACAAGTCGGTACAAGTCGGGACAAGTCGGTACAAGTCGGGACAAGTTTGGACAAACCGGGACAAGTCGGGACAAGTCGGTACAAGTCGAGACAAGTCGGGATAAGATTAGACATGTCGGAACAAGTCGGGACAAGTCAGGACAAGTCGGGACATGTCGGGACAAGTTTGGACAATCCGGGACAAGTCGAGACAAGTCGGGACAAGTCGATACAAGTCAGGACAAGTCGGGACATGGCGTGACAAGTTAGAACAAGTCGGAACAAGTCGGTACAAGTCGGGACAAGTCGGGACAAGTCGGTACAAGTCGGGACAAGTCGGTACAAGTCGGGACAAGTTTGGACAAACCGGGACAAGTCGGGACAAGTCGGTACAAGTTGGGACAAGTCGAGACATATCGAAACAAGTCAGGACAAGTCGAACAAAGTCGAAAGAAGTCGGGACAAGTCAGGACAAGTCGGGACAAGTCGGTACAAGTTGGTACAAGTCGGGACAAGTCGAGACAAGTCAGGACATATCAAAACAAGTCAGGACAAGTCGAAAAAAGTCGAAAGAAGTCGGGACAAGTCAGGACAAGTCGGGACAAGTCAGGACAAGTCAGGACATGTCGGGACAAGTTTGTACAATGAGTGACAAGTCGGGACAAGTTTGGACAATACGGGACACGTTGGGACAAGTCGGGACAAGTCGGGACAAGTCGGGACAAGTCGGTACAAGTCGGGACAAGTCGGTACAAGTCGGGACAAGTTTGGACAAACCGGGACAAGTCGGGACAAGTCGGTACAAGTTGGTACAAGTCGGGACAAGTCAGGACAAGTCGGGACAAGTCGAGAGAAGTCGGGACATATCGAAACAATTCAGGACAAGTCGAAAAAAGTCGAAAGAAGTCGGGACAAGTCAGGACAAGTCGGGACAAGTCAGGATAAGATTAGACATGTCGGAACAAGTCGGGACTAGTCGGGACAAGTCGGGACAAGTCGGGACAAGTCGGGACAAGTCGGGACAAGTCGGGACAAGTCGGGACAAGTTGGGAAAATCCGGGGCAAGTCGGGACAAGTCGTTACAAGTCGGGACAAATCGGTACAAATCGGTACAAGTCGGGACAAGTCAAAACAAGTCGAGACAAGTTGGGACAAGTCGAAACAAGTTGGGACATCTCGGGACAAGTCGGAACAAGTCGAGACAAGTAGGACCAAGTCGGTACAAGTCGGGACAAGTCGAAACAAGTTGGGACAATCCGGGACAAGTCGGGACAAGTCGGTACAAGTTGGGACAATACGGGACAAGTCGGGACAAGTCGGTACAAGTCGGGACAAATCGGTACAAATCGGTACAAGTCGGGACAAGTCTGAACAAGTCGGGACATGTAGGGACAAGTCAAGACAAGTCGGGAAAAGTCGGAACAAGTCAGGACAAGTCGGGACATGGCGTGACAAGTTAGAACAAGTCAAAACAAGCCGGGACAAGTCGGGACAAGTCTGGACAAATCAGTACAAATCAATACAAGGCGTGACAAGTTAGAACAAGTCAGAACAAGCCGGGACAAGTCGCGACAAGTCTGGACATGTCGAGACAAGTCGGGACAAGTCAGTACAAGTCGGGACATGGCGTGACAAGTTAGAACAAGTCAGAACAATCCGGGACAAGTAGGGACAAGTCGGAACAAGTCAAGACAAGTTGGGACATGGCGTGACAAGTTAGAACAAGTCAGAACAAGCCGGGACAAGTCGAGACAAGTCTGGACAAGTCGAGACAAGTCAAGACAAGTCAGTACAAGTCGGGACATGGCGTGACAAGTTAGAACAAGTCAGAACAATCCGGGACAAGTCGGAACAAGTCAGGACAAGTCGGGACATGGCGTGACAAGTTAGAACAAGTCAGAACAAGCCGGAACAAGTCGGGACAAGTTAGAACAAGTCAGAACAAGCCGGGACAAGTCGGAACAAGTCGGAACAAGTCAGGACAAGTCGAGACATGGCGTGACAAGTTAGAACAAAACAGAACAAGCCGGGAAAAGTCGGGACAAGTCTGGACAAGTCGGGATAAGACGTGACATGTCAGACCAAGTCGGGACAAGTCAGGACAAGTCGGGACAAGTCGGGACAAGTCAGGACAAGTCGAGAAATGTCGGGACAAGTTTGGACAATAAGGGACAAGTCGGGACAAGTTTGGACAATGAGGGACAAGTCAGGACAAGTCGGGACAAGTCGGTACAAGTCGGTACAAGTCGGGTTGAGTTTGGACAATGCAAGACAAGTCGGGACAAGTCGTGACAAGTCAGGACAAGTCAGGACAAGTCGACACAAGTCGAAACGAGTCGGGACAAGTCGGGACAAGTCAGGACAAGTCAGAACAAGTCGGGACAAGTTGGGACAAGTCGAAACAAGTTGGGACATTTCGGGACAAGTCGGAACAAGTCGAGACAAGTCGGAACAAGTCGGTACAAGTCGGGACAAGTCGGAACAAGTTGGGACAATCCGGGACAAGTCGGGACAAGTCGGTACAAGTTGGGACAATCCGGGACAAGTCGGGACAAGTCGGTACAAGTCGGGACAAATCGGTACAAATCGGTACAAGTCGGGACAAGTCTGGACAAGTCGGGACATGTAGGGAAGAGTCAAGACAAGTCGGGACAAGTCGGAACAAGTCAGGACAAGTCGGGACATGGCGTGACAAGTTAGAACAAGTCAAAACAAGCCGGGACAAGTCGGTACAAGTCTGGACAAGTCAGTACAAGTCGGGACATGGCGTGACAAGTTAGAACAAGTCAGAACAAGCCGAGACAAGTCGGGACAAGTCTGGACAAGTCGAGACAAGTCGGGACAAGTCAGTACAAGTCGGGACATGGCGTGACAAGTTAGAACAAGTCAGAACAAGTCGGGACAAGTTTGGACAATCTGGGACAGGTCGGGACAAGTCGGTACAAGTCTGGACAAGTCGGGACAAGTCGGTTGGGTTCGGGAAAAGTTTGGACAATACTGGACACGTTGGGACAAGTCGGTACAAGTTGGGACAATCGGGGACAAGTCGGGACAAGTCGGTACAAATCGGGACAAGTCGGTACAAGTCAAGACAAGTCGGAAGAAGTCGGGACAAGGTTGGACAATCCGGGACAAGTCGGGACAAGTCGGTACAAGTCGGGACAAGTTTGGACAATCCGGGACATGTCAGGACCAGTCGGTACAAGTCGGGACAAGTTTGGACAAACCAGGACAAGTCGGGATAAGTCGGTACAAGTTGGGACAAGTCGGGACAAGTCGGGACAAGTCGGTACAAGTCGGGACAAGTCGGAACAAGTCGGGACAAGTTTGGACAAACCAGGACAAGTCGGGACAAGTCGGGACAAGTCGGGACAAGTCGGTACAAGTTGGGACAAGTCGGGACAAGTCAGGACAAGTCGGAAAAAGTCGAAAGAAGTCGGGACAAGTCAGGACAAGTCGGGACAAGTCGGGACAAGTCGGGACAAGTAGGGATAAGACGTGACATGTCAGAACAAGTCGGGACAAATCGGGACAAATCGGGACAAGTCGGGACAAGTCTAGACAAGTCGGGACAAGTCAGGACAAGTCGAGAAATGTCGGGACAAGTTTGGACAATAAGGGACAAGTCGGGACAAGTTTGGACAATAAGGGACAAGTCAGGACAAGTTGGTACAAGTCGGTACAAGTCGGTACAAGTCGGGACAAGTTTGGACAATCCAAGACAAGTCGTGACAAGTCAGGACAAGTCCGAACAAGTCGGGACAAGTTAGGACAAGTCGGTACAAGTCGGGATAAGTCGTGACAAGTCAGGACAAGTCAGGACAAGTCGGGACAAGTCAGGACAAGTCGGGACAAGTCGGGACAAGTCGGGATAAGTCGTGACAAGTCAGGACAAGTCAGGACAAGTCGGGACAAGTCAGGACAAGTCGGGACAAGTCGGGACAAGTCAAGACAAGTTTGGACAATCTGGGACAGGTCGGGACAAGTCGGTACAAGTCTGGACAAGTCATGACAAGTCAGTTCAAGTCGGGAAAAGTTTGGACAATACGGGACACGTTGGGACAAGTCGGGACAAGTCGGTACAAGTCGGGACAATCCGCGACAAGTCGGTACAAGTCGGTACAAGTCGGGACATGTTTGGACAATCCGGGACAAGTCGAGACAAGTCGGGATAAGTCGTGACAAGTCAGGACAAGTCAGGACAAGTCGGGACAAGTCAGGACAAGTCGGGACAAGTCGGGACAAGTCGGGATCAGTCGTGACAAGTCAGGACAAGTCAGGACAGGTCGGGACAAGTCAGGACAAGTCGGGACAAGTCGGGACAAGTCGGGACAAGTTTGGACAATCTGGGACAGGTCGGGACAAGTCGGTACAAGTCTGGACAAGTCATGACAAGTCAGTTCAAGTCGGGAAAAGTTTGGACAATACGGGACACGTTGGGACAAGTCGGGACAAGTCGGTACAAGTCGGGACAATCCGCGACAAGTCGGTACAAGTCGGTACAAGTCGGGACATGTTTGGACAATCCGGGACAAGTCGAGACAAGTCGGGACAAGTCAGGACAAGTCAGAACAAGTCAGGACATGTCTGGACAAGACGCGACAGGTCGGGACAAGTCGGTACAAGTCAGGACAAGTTTGGACAATCCGGGACAATTCGGGACAAGTCGGGACAAGTCAAGACAAGTCGGTACAAGTCGGGACAAGTCGGAACAAGTCGGGACGAGTTGGGACAAGTTAGGACAAGTCAGGACAAGTCGAGACAAGTCGGGATGAGTCGAGACAAGTTGGGACAAGTCGGGACAATTCGGGACAGGTCGGGACAAGTCCGGACAGGTCGGGACAAGACGTGACAAATCAGAACAAGTAGGGAAAAGTCGAGACAAGTCGGGACAAATCGAATCAAGTCATGACAAGTCGAAAAAAGTCGAAAGAAGTCGGGACAAGTCAGGACAAGTCGGGACAAGTCGGGACAAGTCGAGACAAGTGGGGACAAGTTGGGATAAGACGTGACGTGTCAGAACAAGTCGAGACAAGTTGGGACAAGTCGAGACAAGTCGGGACAAGTCAGGACAAGTCGAGAAATGTCGGGACAAGTTTGGACAATAAGGGACAAGTCGGGACAAGTTTGGAAAATAAGGGACAATTCGGGACAAGTCGGTACTAGTCGGGACAAGTCGGTACAAGTCGGGACAAGTTTGGACAATCCAAGAAAAGTTAGGACAAGTCGGAACAAGTTGGTACAAGTCGGGACATGTTTGGACAACCTGGGACAAGTCGTGACAAGTCAGGACAAGTCGAAACAAGTCGAAACAAAACGGGACAAGTCGGGACAAGTCAGGACAAGTCAGAACAAGTCAGGACAAGTTAGGACAAGTCAGGACAAGTCGGGACAAGTCGGGACAAGTCGGGACAAGTTTGGACAATCTGGGACAGGTCGGGACAAGTCGGTACAAGTCTGGACAAGTCGGGACAAGTCGGTTCAAGTCGGTTCAAGTCGGGAAAAATTTTGGACAATGCGGGACACGTTGGGACAAGTCGGTACAAGTTGTGACAATCCGGGACAAGTCGGTACAAGTCGGGACAAGTCGGTTCAGGTTGGGACAAGTTTGGACAATCCGGGACAAGTCGAGACGAGTCGGGACAAGTCGGGACAGGTCGGGACAAGTCGGTACAAGTCTGGACAAGTCGGTTCAATTCGGAACAAGTCGGGACATGGCGTGACAAGTTAGAACAAGTCAGAACAAGCCGGGACAAGTCGGGACAAGTCTGGACAAGTCGAGACAAGTCGGGACAAGTCAGTACAAGTCGGGACATGGCGTGACAAGTTAGAACAAGTCAGAACAATCTGGGACTAGTCGGGACAAGTCGGAACAAGTCAGGACAAGTCGGGACATGGCGTGACAAGTTAGAACAAGTCAGAACAAGCCGGAACAATTTGGGACAAGTTAGAACAAGTCAGAACAAGCCGGGACAAGTCGGGACAAGTCGGAACAAGTCAGGACAAGTCGAGACATGGCGTGACAAGTTAGAACAAGTCAGAACAAGCCGGGACAAGTCGGGACAAGTCTCGACAAGTTGGGACAAGTCGGAACAAGTGAGAACAAGTCGGGACATAAACGTGACAAGTTAGAACAAGTCGGAACAAGTCGGTACAAGTCATGACAAGTCGGGACAAGTCGGTACAGGTCGGGACAAGTCGGTACAAGTCGGGACAAGTTTGGACAAACCGGGACAAGTCGGGACAAGTCGGTACAAGTTGGGACAAGTCGAGACAAGTCGAGACAAGTCGAGACAAGTCGGGACATATCGAAACAAGTCAGGTCAAGTCGAAAAAAGTCGAAAGAAGTCGGAACAAGTCAGGACAAGTCGGGACAAGTCGGGATAAGATTAGACATGTCGGAACAAGTCGGGACAAGTCGGGACAAGTCGGGACAAGTCGGGACAAGTCGGGACAAGTTAGGACAAGTCAGGACAAGTCAAGACAAGTCGGGATGAGTCGAGACAAGTTGGGACAAGTCGGGACAATTCGGGACAGGTCGGGACAAGTCCGGACAGGTCGGGACAAGACGTGACAAATCAGAACAAGTAGGGAAAAGTCGAGACAAGTCGGGACAAATCGAATCAAGTCATGACAAGTCGAAAAAAGTCGAAAGAAGTCGGGACAAGTCAGGACAAGTCGGGACAAGTCGGGACAAGTCGAGACAAGTGGGGACAAGTTGGGATAAGACGTGACGTGTCAGAACAAGTCGAGACAAGTTGGGACAAGTCGAGACAAGTCGGGACAAGTCAGGACAAGTCGAGAAATGTCGGGACAAGTTTGGACAATAAGGGACAAGTCGGGACAAGTCGGTACTAGTCGGGACAAGTCGGTACAAGTCGGGACAAGTTTGGACAATCCAAGAAAAGTTAGGACAAGTCGGAACAAGTTGGTACAAGTCGGGACATGTTTGGACAACCTGGGACAAGTCGTGACAAGTCAGGACAAGTCGAAACAAGTCGAAACAAAGCGGGACAAGTCGGGACAAGTCAGGACAAGTCAGAACAAGTCAGGACAAGTTAGGACAAGTCAGGACAAGTCGGGACAAGTCGGGACAAGTCGGGACAAGTTTGGACAATCTGGGACAGGTCGGGACAAGTCGGTACAAGTCTGGACAAGTCGGGACAAGTCGGTTCAAGTCGGTTCAAGTCGGGAAAAATTTTGGACAATGCGGGACACGTTGGGACAAGTCGGTACAAGTTGTGACAATCCGGGACAAGTCGGTACAAGTCGGGACAAGTCGGTTCAGGTTGGAACAAGTTTGGACAATCCGGGACAAGTCGAGACGAGTCGGGACAAGTCGGGACAGGTCGGGACAAGTCGGTACAAGTCTGGACAAGTCGGTTCAATTCGGAACAAGTCGGGACATGGCGTGACAAGTTAGAACAAGTCAGAACAATCTGGGACTAGTCGGGACAAGTCGGAACAAGTCAGGACAAGTCGGGACATGGCGTGACAAGTTAGAACAAGTCAGAACAAGCCGGAACAATTTGGGACAAGTTAGAACAAGTCAGAACAAGCCGGGACAAGTCGGGACAAGTCGGAACAAGTCAGGACAAGTCGAGACATGGCGTGACAAGTTAGAACAAGTCAGAACAAGCCGGGACAAGTCGGGACAAGTCTCGACAAGTTGGGACAAGTCGGAACAAGTGAGAACAAGTCAAGACGAGTCGGGACAAGTCGAAACAAGTCAGGACAAGTCGGGACATAAACGTGACAAGTTAGAACAAGTCGGAACAAGTCGGTACAAGTCGGGACAAGTCGGGACAAGTCGGTACAGGTCAGTACAAGTCGGGACATGGCGTGACAAGTTAGAACAAGTCAGAACAATCTGGGACTAGTCGGGACAAGTCGGAACAAGTCAGGACAAGTCGGGACATGGCGTGACAAGTTAGAACAAGTCAGAACAAGCCGGAACAATTTGGGACAAGTTAGAACAAGTCAGAACAAGCCGGGACAAGTCGGGACAAGTCGGAACAAGTCAGGACAAGTCGAGACATGGCGTGACAAGTTAGAACAAGTCAGAACAAGCCGGGACAAGTCGGGACAAGTCTCGACAAGTTGGGACAAGTCGGAACAAGTGAGAACAAGTCAAGACGAGTCGGGACAAGTCGAAACAAGTCAGGACAAGTCGGGACATAAACGTGACAAGTTAGAACAAGTCGGAACAAGTCGGTACAAGTCGGGACAAGTCGGGACAAGTCGGTACAGGTCGGGACAAGTCGGTACAAGTCGGGACAAGTTTGGACAAACCGGGACAAGTCGGGACAAGTCGGTACAAGTTGGGACAAGTCGAGACAAGTCGAGACAAGTCGAGACAAGTCGGGACATATCGAAACAAGTCAGGTCAAGTCGAAAAAAGTCGAAAGAAGTCGGAACAAGTCAGGACAAGTCGGGACAAGTCGGGATAAGATTAGACATGTCGGAACAAGTCAAGACAAGTTGGGACATGGCGTGACAAGTTAGAACAAGTCAGAACAAGCCGGGACAAGTCGAGACAAGTCTGGACAAGTCGAGACAAGTCAAGACAAGTCAGTACAAGTCGGGACATGGCGTGACAAGTTAGAACAAGTCAGAACAATCCGGGACAAGTCGGAACAAGCCAGGACAAGTCGGGACATGGCGTGACAAGTTAGAACAAGTCAGAACAAGCCGGAACAAGTCGGGACAAGTTAGAACAAGTCAGAACAAGCCGGGACAAGTCGGAACAAGTCGGAACAAGTCAGGACAAGTCGAGACATGGCGTGACAAGTTAGAACAAAACAGAACAAGCCGGGAAAAGTCTGGACAAGTCGGGATAAGACGTGACATGTCAGACCAAGTCGGGACAAGTCAGGACAAGTCGGGACAAGTCGGGACAAGTCAGGACAAGTCGAGAAATGTCGGGACAAGTTTGGACAATAAGGGACAAGTCGGGACAAGTTTGGACAATGAGGGACAAGTCAGGACAAGTCGGGACAAGTCGGTACAAGTCGGTACAAGTCGGGTTGAGTTTGGACAATGCAAGACAAGTCGGGACAAGTCGTGACAAGTCAGGACAAGTCAGGACAAGTCGACACAAGTCGAAACGAGTCGGGACAAGTCGGGACAAGTCAGGACAAGTCAGAACAAGTCGGGACAAGTTGGGACAAGTCGAAACAAGTTGGGACATTTCGGGACAAGTCGGAACAAGTCGAGACAAGTCGGAACAAGTCGGTACAAGTCGGGACAAGTCGGAACAAGTTGGGACAATCCGGGACAAGTCGGGACAAGTCGGTACAAGTTGGGACAATCCGGGACAAGTCGGGACAAGTCGGTACAAGTCGGGACAAATCGGTACAAATCGGTACAAGTCGGGATAAGTCTGGACAAGTCGGGACATGTAGGGAAGAGTCAAGACAAGTCGGGACAAGTCGGAACAAGTCAGGACAAGTCGGGACATGGCGTGACAAGTTAGAACAAGTCAAAACAAGCCGGGACAAGTCGGTACAAGTCTGGACAAGTCAGTACAAGTCGGGACATGGCGTGACAAGTTAGAACAAGTCAGAACAAGCCGAGACAAGTCGGGACAAGTCTGGACAAGTCGAGACAAGTCGGGACAAGTCAGTACAAGTCGGGACATGGCGTGACAAGTTAGAACAAGTCAGAACAAGTCGGGACAAGTTTGGACAATCTGGGACAGGTCGGGACAAGTCGGTACAAGTCTGGACAAGTCGGGACAAGTCGGTTGGGTTCGGGAAAAGTTTGGACAATACTGGACACGTTGGGACAAGTCGGTACAAGTTGGGACAATCGGGGACAAGTCGGGACAAGTCGGTACAAATCGGGACAAGTCGGTACAAGTCAAGACAAGTCGGAAGAAGTCGGGACAAGGTTGGACAATCCGGGACAAGTCGGGACAAGTCGGTACAAGTCGGGACAAGTTTGGACAATCCGGGACATGTCAGGACCAGTCGGTACAAGTCGGGACAAGTTTGGACAAACCAGGACAAGTCGGGATAAGTCGGTACAAGTTGGGACAAGTCGGGACAAGTCTGGACAAGTCGGGACAAGTCGAGACAAGTCGGAAGAAGTCGGGACAAGGTTGGACAAACCGGGACAAGTCGGGACAAGTCGGGACAAGTCGGGACAAGTCGGTACAAGTCGGGACAAGTCGGAACAAGTCGGGACAAGTTTGGACAAACCAGGACAAGTCGGGACAAGTCGGGACAAGTCGGGACAAGTCGGTACAAGTTGGGACAAGTCGGGACAAGTCAGGACAAGTCGGAAAAAGTCGAAAGAAGTCGGGACAAGTCAGGACAAGTCGGGACAAGTCGGGACAAGTCGGGACAAGTCGGGATAAGACGTGACATGTCAGAACAAGTCGGGACAAATCGGGACAAGTCGGGACAAGTCTAGACAAGTCGGGACAAGTCAGGACAAGTCGAGAAATGTCGGGACAAGTTTGGACAATAAGGGACAAGTCGGGACAAGTTTGGACAATAAGGGACAAGTCAGGACAAGTTGGTACAAGTCGGTACAAGTCGGTACAAGTCGGGACAAGTTTGGACAATCCAAGACAAGTCGTGACAAGTCAGGACAAGTCCGAACAAGTCGGGACAAGTTAGGACAAGTCGGTACAAGTCGGGATAAGTCGTGACAAGTCAGGACAAGTCAGGACAAGTCGGGACAAGTCAGGACAAGTCGGGACAAGTCGGGACAAGTCGGGATAAGTCGTGACAAGTCAGGACAAGTCAGGACAAGTCGGGACAAGTCAGGACAAGTCGGGACAAGTCGGGACAAGTCGGGACAAGTTTGGACAATCTGGGACAGGTCGGGACAAGTCGGTACAAGTCTGGACAAGTCATGACAAGTCAGTTCAAGTCGGGAAAAGTTTGGACAATACGGGACACGTTGGGACAAGTCGGGACAAGTCGGTACAAGTCGGGACAATCCGCGACAAGTCGGTACAAGTCGGTACAAGTCGGGACATGTTTGGACAATCCGGGACAAGTCGAGACAAGTCGGGATAAGTCGTGACAAGTCAGGACAAGTCAGGACAAGTCGGGACAAGTCAGGACAAGTCGGGACAAGTCGGGACAAGTCGGGATAAGTCGTGACAAGTCAGGACAAGTCAGGACAAGTCGGGACAAGTCAGGACAAGTCGGGACAAGTCGGGACAAGTCGGGACAAGTTTGGACAATCTGGGACAGGTCGGGACAAGTCGGTACAAGTCTGGACAAGTCATGACAAGTCAGTTCAAGTCGGGAAAAGTTTGGACAATACGGGACACGTTGGGACAAGTCGGGACAAGTCGGTACAAGTCGGGACAATCCGCGACAAGTCGGTACAAGTCGGTACAAGTCGGGACATGTTTGGACAATCCGGGACAAGTCGAGACAAGTCGGGACAAGTCAGGACAAGTCAGAACAAGTCAGGACATGTCTGGACAAGACGCGACAGGTCGGGACAAGTCGGTACAAGTCAGGACAAGTTTGGACAATCCGGGACAATTCGGGACAAGTCGGGACAAGTCAAGACAAGTCAGTACAAGTCGGGACAAGTCGGAACAAGTCGGGACGAGTTGGGACAAGTTAGGACAAGTCAGGACAAGTCAAGACAAGTCGGGATGAGTCGAGACAAGTTGGGACAAGTCGGGACAATTCGGGACAGGTCGGGACAAGTCCGGACAGGTCGGGACAAGACGTGACAAATCAGAACAAGTAGGGAAAAGTCGAGACAAGTCGGGACAAATCGAATCAAGTCATGACAAGTCGAAAAAAGTCGAAAGAAGTCGGGACAAGTCAGGACAAGTCGGGACAAGTCGGGACAAGTCGAGACAAGTGGGGACAAGTTGGGATAAGACGTGACGTGTCAGAACAAGTCGAGACAAGTTGGGACAAGTCGAGACAAGTCGGGACAAGTCAGGACAAGTCGGGACAAGTCGGGATAAGATTAGACATGTCGGAACAAGTCGTTAAAAGTCGGGACAAATCGGTACAAATCCGTACAAGTCGGGACAAGTCAGAACAAGTCGAGACAAGTTGGGACAAGTCGAAACAAGTTGGGACATCTCGGGACAAGTCGGAACAAGTCGGAACAAGTCGAGACAAGTCGGAACAAGTCGGTACAAGTCGGGACAAGTCGGAACAAGTTGGGACAATCCGGGAAAAGTCGGGACAAGTCGGTACAAGTTGGGACAATCCGGGACATGTCGAGACAAGTCGGTACAAGTCGGGACAAATCGGTACAAATCGGTACAAGTCGGGACAAGTCTGGACAAGTCGGGACATGTAGGGACAAGTCAAGACAAGTCGGGACAATTCGGAACAAGTCAGGACAAGTCGAGACATGGCGTGACAAGTTAGAACAAGTCAGAACAAGCCAGGACAAGTCGGGACAAGTCTGGACAAGTCGGGATAAGACGTGACATGTCAGATCAAGTCGGGACAAGTCAGGACAAGTCGGGACAAGTCGGGACAAGTCAGGACAAGTCGAGAAATGTCGGGACAAGTTTGGACAATAAGGAACAAGTCAGGACAAGTTTGGACAATGAGGGACAAGTCAGGACAAGTCGGGACAAGTCGGTACAAGTCGGGACAAGTTTGGACAATCCAAGACAAGTTGGGACAAGTCGAAACAAGTCGGTACAAGTTGTGACAATCTGGGACAAGTCGGTACAAGTCGGGACAAGTCGGTACAAGTTGGGACATATTTGGACAATCCGGGACAAGTTGTGACAAGTCAGGACAAGACAGGACAAGTCGAAACAAGTCGAAACAAGTCGGGACAAGTCGTGACAGGTCAGGACAAGTCAGGACAAGTCAGGACAAGTCGGGACAAGTCGGGACAAGTCGGGACAAGTCGGGACAAGTTTGGACAATCTGGGACAGGTCGGGACAAGTCGGTGCAAGTCTGGACAAGTCGGGACAAGTCGGTTCAAGTCGGGAAAAGTTTGGACAATACGGGACACGTTGGGACAAGTCGGTACAGGTTGTGACAATCCGGGACAAGTCGGTACAAGTCGGGACAAGTTGGTACAAGTTGGGACAAGTTTGGACAATCCGGGACAAGTCGAGACAAGTCGGGACAAGTCGGGACAGGTCGGGACGAGTCGGTACAAGTCTGGACATGTCGGTTCAAGTCGGAACAAGTCGGGACATGACGTGACAAGTTAGAACAACTCGGGACATGTGGGGACAAGTCAAGACAAGTCGGGACAAGTCGGAACAAGTCAGGACAAGTCGGGACATGGCGTGACAAGTTAGAACAAGTCAGAACAAGCCGAAACAAGTCAGGACAAGTCGGGACAAGTCGGTACAAGTCGGGACATGTTTGGACAATCCGACACAAGTCGAGACAAGTCGGGACAAGTCGGGACAAGTCGGGACAAGTCGTGACAAGTCAGGACAAGTCAAGACAAGTCGAAACAAGTCGAAACAAGTTGGGACAAGTCGGGACAAGTCAGAACAAGTCGGAACATGTCTGGACAAGACGGGACAAGTCGGGACAAGTCGGTACAAGTCAGGACAAGTTTGGACAATCCGGGACAAGTCGGGACAAGTCGGTACAAGTCAGGACGAGTCAAAACAAGTCAGGACAAGTCGGGACAAGACGTGACAAGTCAGAACAAGTCGGGACAAGTCGGGACAAGTCGAAACAAGTCGGGACAAGTCGGGACAAGTCAGGACAAGTCGGTACAAGTCGGGACAAGTCGGAACAAGTCGGGACGAGTTAAGACAAGTTAGGACAAGTCAGGACAAGTCAGGACAAGTCAGGACAAGTCGGGATAAGTCAGGACAAGTTGGGACAAGTCGGGACAATTCGGGACAGGTCGGGACAAGTCGTGACAAGTCAGGACAAGTCAAGACAAGTCGAAAGAAGTCGAAACAAGTTGGGACAAGTCGGGACAAGTCAGAACAAGTCGGAACATGTCTGGACAAGACGGGACAAGTCGGGACAAGTCGGTACAAGTCAGGACAAGTTTGGACAATCTGGGACAAGTCGGGACAAGTCGGTACAAGTCAGGACGAGTCAAAACAAGTCAGGACAAGTCGGGACAAGTCGGGACAAGACGTGACAAGTCAGAACAAGTCGGGACAAGTCGGGACAAGTCGGGACAAGTCGGGACAAGTCGGCACAATTCGGGACAAGTCGGGACAAGTCGGGACAAGTCAAGACAAGTCGGTACAAGTCGGGACAAGTCGGAACAAGTCGGGACGAGTTGGGACAAGTTAGGACAAGTCAGGACAAGTCAGGACAAGTCGGGACAAGACGTGACAAGTCAGAACAAGTCGGGACAAGTCGGGACAAGTCCAAACAAGTCGGGACAAGTCAGGACAAGTCGGTACAAGTCGGGACAAGTCGGAACAAGTCGGGACGAGTTAAGACAAGTTAGGACAAGTCAGGACAAGTCAGGACAAGTCAGGACAAGTCGGGATAAGTCAGGACAATTTGGGACAAGTCGGGACAATTCGGGACAGGTCGGGACAAGTCGTGACAAGTCAGGACAAGTCAAGACAAGTCGAAAGAAGTCGAAACAAGTTGGGACAAGTCGGGACAAGTCAGAACAAGTCGGAACATGTCTGGACAAGACGGGACAAGTCGGGACAAGTCGGTACAAGTCAGGACAAGTTTGGACAATCTGGGACAAGTCGGGACAAGTCGGTACAAGTCAGGACGAGTCAAAACAAGTCAGGACAAGTCGGGACAAGTCGGGACAAGACGTGACAAGTCAGAACAAGTCGGGACAAGTCGGGACAAGTCGGGACAAGTCGGGACAAGTCGGGACAATTCGGGACGAGTTGGGACAAGTCGGGACAATTCGGGACAGGTCGGGACAAGTCCGGACAGGTCGGGACAAGACGTGACAAATCAGAACAAGTAGGGACAAGTCGAGACAAGTCGGGACAAGTCGGGACAAGTCGGTTAAAGTCGGGACAAGTCGGTAAAAGTCAGGAAAAGTTTGGACAAACCGGGACAAGTCGGGACAAGTCGGTACAAGTTGGGACAAGTCGGTACAAGTCAGGACAAGTCGGGACAAGTCGAGACAAGTCGGGACAAATCGAAACAAGTCAGGACAAGTCGAAAAAAGTCGAAAGAAGTCGGGACAAGTCAGAACAAGTCGGGACAAGTCGGGACAAGTCGGGACAAGTGGGGACAAGTCGGGATAAGACGTGACGTGTCAGAACAAGTCGGGACAAGTCGGGACGAGTCGGGACAAGTCAGGACAAGTCGAGAAATGTCGGGACAAGTTTGGACAATAAGGGACAAGTCGGGACAAGTTTGGACAATGAGGGACAAGTAGGGACAAGTCGATACAAGTCGGGACAAGTCAGTACAAGTCGGGACAAGTTTGGACAATCCAAGAAAAGTTGGAACAAGTCGGAACAAGTTGGTACAAGTCGGGACATGTTTGGACAACCTGGGACAAGTCGTGACAAGTCAGGACAAGTCGAAACAAGTCGAAACAAAACGGGACAAGTCGGGACAAGTCAGGACAAGTCAGAACAAGTCAGTACAAGTTAGGACAAGTCAGGACAAGTCGGGACAAGTCGGGACAAGTTTGGACAATCTGGGACAGGTCGGGACAAGTCGGTACAAGTCTGGACAAGTCGGAACAAGTCGGTTCAAGTCGGGAAAAGTTTGGACAATACGGGACACCTTGGGACAAGTTGGTACAAGTTGTGACAATCCGGGACAAGTCGGTACAAGTCGGAACAAGTCGGTACAAGTTGGGACAAGTTTATACAATCCGGGACAAGTCGAGACAAGTCGGGACAAGTCATGACAGGTCGGGACAAGTCGGTACAAGTCTGGACAAGTCAGTTCAAGTCGGAACAAGTCGGAACAAGTCAGGACATGGCGTGACAAGTTAGAACAAGTAAGAACAATCCGGGACAAGTCGGGACAAGTCTGGACAAGTCGAGACAAGTCGGGACAAGTCAGTACAAGTCGGGACATGGCGTGACAAGTTAGAAAAAGTCAGAACAATCCGGGACAAGTCGGGACAAGTCGGAACGAGTCAGGACAAGTCGGGACATGGCGTGACAAGTTAGAACAAGTCAGAACAAGTCAGGACAAGTCGGGATAAGTCGGGACAAGTTGGGACAAGTCGGGACAATTCGGGACAGGTCAGGACAAGTCCGGACAGGTCGGGACAAGACGTGACAAATCAGAACAAGTAGGGACAAGTCGAGACAAGTCGGGACAAGTCGGGACAAGTCGGGACAAGTCGGTTAAAGTCGGGACAAGTCGGTACAAGTCGGGAAAAGTTTGGACAAACCGGGACAAGTCGGGACAAGTCGGTACAAGTTGGGACAAGTCGGTACAAGTCAGGACAAGTCGGGACAAGTCGAGACAAGTCGGGACAAATCGAATCAAGTCATGACAAGTCGAAAAAAGTCGAAAGAAGTCGGGACAAGTCAGGACAAGTCGGGACAAGTCGGGACAAGTCGGGACAAGTGGGGACAAGTCGGGATAAGACGTGACGTGTCAGAACAAGTCGGGACAAGTCGGGACAAGTCGGGACAAGTCAGGACAAGTCGAGAAATGTCGGGATAAGTTTGGACAATAAGGGACAAGTCGGGACAAGTTTGGACAATAAGGGAGAATTCGGGACAAGTCGGTACTAGTCGGGACAAGTCAGTACAAGTCGGGACAAGTTTGGACAATCCAAGAAAAGTTGGGACAAGTCGGAACAAGTTGGTACAAGTCGGGACATGTTTGGACAACCTGGGACAAGTTGTGACAAGTAAGGACAAGACAGGACAAGTCGAAACAAGTCGAAACAAGTCGGGACAAGTCGGGACAAGTTTGGACAATAAGGGACAAGTCGGGACAAGTTTGGACAAGTCAGGACAAGTCGAAACAAGTCGAAACAAAACGGGACAAGTCGGGACAAGTCAGGACAAGTCAGAACAAGTCGGGACAAGTTAGGACAAGTCGGTACAAGTCGGGACAAGTCGGGACAAGTCGGTTCAAGTCGGGAAAAGTTTGGACAATACGGAACACGTTGGGACAAGTCGGTACAAGTTGGGACAAGTTTGGACAATAAGGGACAAGTCGGGACAAGTTTGGACAAGTCAGGACAAGTCGAAACAAGTCGAAACAAAACGGGACAAGTCGGGACAAGTCAGGACAAGTCAGAACAAGTCGGGACAAGTTAGGACAAGTCGGTACAAGTCGAGACAAGTCGGGACAAGTCATGACAAGTCGAAACAAGTCGAAACAAGTTGGGACAAGTCAGAACAAGTCGGAACATGTCTGGACAAGACGTTACAAGTCGGGACAAGTCGGTACAAGTCAGGACAAGTTTGGACAATCTGGGACAAGTCGGGACAAGTCGGTACAAGTCAGGACGAGTCAAAACAAGTCAGGACAAGTCGGGACAAGTCGGGACAAGACGTGACAAGTCAGAACAAGTTGGGACAAGTCGGGACAAGTCAGGACAAGTCGGGACAAGTCGAGACAAGTCGGGACAAATCGAAACAAGTCAGGACAAGTCGAAAAAATTCGAAAGAAGTCGGGACAATTCAGGACAAATCGGGACAAGTCGGGACAAGTCGGGACAAGTCGGGACAAGTCGGGGCATGTCGGGACTAGTCAGGACTAGTCGAGAAATGTCGGGACAAGTTTGGACAATGAGGGACAAGTCGGGACAAGTTTGGACAATAAGGGACAAGTCGGGACAAGTCGGTACAAGTCAGGACAAGTTTGGACAATCCAAGACAAGTTGGGACAAGTCGGAACAAGTCGGTACAAGTCGGGACATGTTTGTACAATCTGGGACAAGTCGGGACAAGTCGGTACAAGTCAGGACGAGTCAAAACAAGTCAGGACAAGTCGGGACAAGTCGGGACAAGACGTGACAAGTCAGAACAAGTCGGGACAAGTCGGGACAAGTCGGGACAAGTCGGGACAAGTCGGGACAATTCGGGACGAGTTGAGACAAGTCGGGACAATTCGGGACAGGTCGGGACAAGTCCGGACAGGTCGGGACAAGACGTGACAAATCAGAACAAGTAGGGACAAGTCGAGACAAGTCGGGACAAGTCGGGACAAGTCGGGACAAGTCGGTTAAAGTCGGGACAAGTCGGTAAAAGTCAGGAAAAGTTTGGACAAACCGGGACAAGTCGGGACAAGTCGGTACAAGTTGGGACAAGTCGGTACAAGTCAGGACAAGTCGGGACAAGTCGAGACAAGTCGGGACAAATCGAAACAAGTCAGGACAAGTCGAAAAAAGTCGAAAGAAGTCGGGACAAGTCAGGACAAGTCGGGACAAGTCGGGACAAGTCGGGACAAGTGGGGACAAGTCGGGATAAGACGTGACGTGTCAGAACAAGTCGGGACAAGTCGGGACGAGTCGGGACAAGTCAGGACAAGTCGAGAAATGTCGGGACAAGTTTGGACAATAAGGGACAAGTCGGGACAAGTTTGGACAATAAGGGACAAGTCGGGACAAGTCGATACAAGTCGGGACAAGTCAGTACAAGTCGGGACAAGTTTGGACAATCCAAGAAAAGTTGGAACAAGTCGGAACAAGTTGGTACAAGTCGGGACATGTTTGGACAACCTGGGACAAGTCGTGACAAGTCAGGACAAGTCGAAACAAGTCGAAACAAAACGGGACAAGTCGGGACAAGTCAGGACAAGTCAGAACAAGTCAGTACAAGTTAGGACAAGTCAGGACAAGTCGGGACAAGTCGGGACAAGTTTGGACAATCTGGGACAGGTCGGGACAAGTCGGTACAAGTCTGGACAAGTCGGAACAAGTCGGTTCAAGTCGGGAAAAGTTTGGACAATACGGGACACCTTGGGACAAGTTGGTACAAGTTGTGACAATCCGGGACAAGTCGGTACAAGTCGGAACAAGTCGGTACAAGTTGGGACAAGTTTATACAATCCGGGACAAGTCGAGACAAGTCGGGACAAGTCATGACAGGTCGGGACAAGTCGGTACAAGTCTGGACAAGTCAGTTCAAGTCGGAACAAGTCGGAACAAGTCAGGACATGGCGTGACAAGTTAGAACAAGTAAGAACAATCCGGGACAAGTCGGGACAAGTCTGGACAAGTCGAGACAAGTCGGGACAAGTCAGTACAAGTCGGGACATGGCGTGACAAGTTAGAAAAAGTCAGAACAATCCGGGACAAGTCGGGACAAGTCGGAACGAGTCAGGACAAGTCGGGACATGGCGTGACAAGTTAGAACAAGTCAGAACAAGTCAGGACAAGTCGGGATAAGTCGGGACAAGTTGGGACAAGTCGGGACAATTCGGGACAGGTCAGGACAAGTCCGGACAGGTCGGGACAAGACGAGACAAATCAGAACAAGTAGGGACAAGTCGAGACAAGTCGGGACAAGTCGGGACAAGTCGGGACAAGTCGGTTAAAGTCGGGACAAGTCGGTACAAGTCGGGAAAAGTTTGGACAAACCGGGACAAGTCGGGACAAGTCGGTACAAGTTGGGACAAGTCGGTACAAGTCAGGACAAGTCGGGACAAGTCGAGACAAGTCGGGACAAATCGAATCAAGTCATGACAAGTCGAAAAAAGTCGAAAGAAGTCGGGACAAGTCAGGACAAGTCGGGACAAGTCGGGACAAGTCGGGACAAGTGGGGACAAGTCGGGATAAGACGTGACGTGTCAGAACAAGTCGGGACAAGTCGGGACAAGTCGGGACAAGTCAGGACAAGTCGAGAAATGTCGGGATAAGTTTGGACAATAAGGGACAAGTCGGGACAAGTTTGGACAATAAGGGAGAATTCGGGACAAGTCGGTACTAGTCGGGACAAGTCAGTACAAGTCGGGACAAGTTTGGACAATCCAAGAAAAGTTGGGACAAGTCGGAACAAGTTGGTACAAGTCGGGACATGTTTGGACAACCTGGGACAAGTTGTGACAAGTAAGGACAAGACAGGACAAGTCGAAACAAGTCGAAACAAGTCGGGACAAGTCGGGACAAGTTTGGACAATAAGGGACAAGTCGGGACAAGTTTGGACAAGTCAGGACAAGTCGAAACAAGTCGAAACAAAACGGGACAAGTCGGGACAAGTCAGGACAAGTCAGAACAAGTCGGGACAAGTTAGGACAAGTCGGTACAAGTCGGGACAAGTCGGGACAAGTCGGTTCAAGTCGGGAAAAGTTTGGACAATACGGAACACGTTGGGACAAGTCGGTACAAGTTGGGACAAGTTTGGACAATAAGGGACAAGTCGGGACAAGTTTGGACAAGTCAGGACAAGTCGAAACAAGTCGAAACAAAACGGGACAAGTCGGGACAAGTCAGGACAAGTCAGAACAAGTCGGGACAAGTTAGGACAAGTCGGTACAAGTCGAGACAAGTCGGGACAAGTCATGACAAGTCGAAACAAGTCGAAACAAGTTGGGACAAGTCAGAACAAGTCGGAACATGTCTGGACAAGACGTTACAAGTCGGGACAAGTCGGTACAAGTCAGGACAAGTTTGGACAATCTGGGACAAGTCGGGACAAGTCGGTACAAGTCAGGACGAGTCAAAACAAGTCAGGACAAGTCGGGACAAGTCGGGACAAGACGTGACAAGTCAGAACAAGTTGGGACAAGTCGGGACAAGTCAGGACAAGTCGGGACAAGTCGAGACAAGTCGGGACAAATCGAAACAAGTCAGGACAAGTCGAAAAAATTCGAAAGAAGTCGGGACAAGTCAGGACAAATCGGGACAAGTCGGGACAAGTCGGGACAAGTCGGGACAAGTCGGGACAAGTCGGGGCATGTCGGGACTAGTCAGGACTAGTCGAGAAATGTCGGGACAAGTTTGGACAATGAGGGACAAGTCGGGACAAGTTTGGACAATAAGGGACAAGTCGGGACAAGTCGGTACAAGTCAGGACAAGTTTGGACAATCCAAGACAAGTTGGGACAAGTCGGAACAAGTCGGTACAAGTCGGGACATGTTTGTACAATCCGGGACAAGTTGTGACAAGTCAGGACAAGTCAGGACAAGTCAGGACAAGTCGAAACAAGTCGAAACAAGTCGGGACAAGTCGGGACAAGTCAGGACAAGTCAGAACAAGTCGGGACAAGTCAAGACAAGTCGGGACAAGTCGGGACAAGTCGGGACAAGTCGGAACAAGTCGGGACATGTCGGGACAAGTTTGGAATATCTGGGACAGGTCGGGACAAGTCGGTACAAGTCTGGACAAGTCGGGACAAGTCGGTTCAAGTCGGGAAAAGTTTGGACAATACAGGACACGTTGGGACAAGTCGGTAAAAGTTGGGACAATCCGGGACAAGTCGGGACAAGTCGGTACAAGTCGTGACATGTTTGGACAATCCGGGACAAGTCGAGACAAGTCGGGACAAATCGGGACAAGTCGTGACAAGTCAGGACAAGTCAGAACAAGTTGGAACAAGTCAGGACAAGTCGGTACAAGTCGGGACAAGTCGTAACAAGTCAGGACAAGTCAGGACAAGTCGGGACAAGTCGGGACAAGTCGGGACAAGTCGGGACAAGTCAGGACAAGTTTGGACAATCTTGGACAGGTCGGGACAAGTCGGTACAAGTCTGGACAAGTCGGGTCAAGTCGGTTCAAGTCGGGAAAAGTTTGGACAATACGGGACACGTTGGGACAAGTCGGGACAAGTCGAGACAAGTCGAAACAAGTTGGGACAAAATGGAACAAGTCAGGACAAGTCAGAACAAGTCGGGACAAGTCAGGACAAGTCGGTACAAGTCGGGACAAGTCGTGACAAGTCAGGACAAGTCAGGACAAGTCGGGACAAGTCGGGACAAGTCGGTTCAAGTCGGGAAAAGTTTGGACAATACGGGACACGTTGCGACAAGTCGGGACAAGTCGGGACATGTCGGGACAAGTCGAAACAAGTTGGGACAAGTCGGGACAAGTCAGGACAAGTCAGAACAAGTCGGGACAAGTCGGGACAAGTCGAAACAAGTTGGGACAAGTCGGAACAAGTCAGGACAAGTCAGAACAAGTCGGGACAAGTCAGGACAAGTCGGTACAAGTCGGGACAAGTCGTGACAAGTCAGCACAAGTCAGGACAAGTCGGGACAAGTCGGGACAAGTCGGTACAAGTCTGAACAAGTCGGGACAAGTCGGTTCAAGTCGGGAAAAGTTTGGACAATACGGGACACGTTGGGACAAGTCGGGACAAGTCGGGACAAGTCGGGACAAGTCGGTACAAGTCGGGACAAGTTTGGACAAATCGGGACAAGTCGGTACAAGTTGGGACAAGTCAGGACAAGTCAGGACAAGTCGGGACAAGTCGAGACAAGTCGGGACATATCGAAACAAGTCAGGACAAGTCGAAAAAAGTCGAAAGAAGTCGGGACAAGTCAGGAAAAGTCGGGACAAGTCTGGATAAGACGTGACATGTCGGAACAATTCGGGACAAGTCGGGACAAGTCGGGACAGGTCGGGACAAGTCAGGACAAGTCAGGACATGTCGGGACAAGTTTGGACAATGAGGGACAAGTCGGGACAAGTTTGGACAATAAGGGACAAGTCGGGACAAGTCGGTACAAGTCGGGACAAGTTTGGACAATCCAAGACAAGTTGGGACAAGTCGGAACAAGTCGGTACAAGTCGGGACATGTTTGTACAATCCGGGACAAGTTGTGACAAGTCAGGACAAGTCAGGACAAGTCAGGACAAGTCGAAACAAGTCGAAACAAGTCGGGACAAGTCGGGACAAGTCAGGACAAGTCAGAACAAGTCGGGACAAGTCAAGACAAGTCGGGACAAGTCGGGACAAGTCGGGACAAGTCGGAACAAGTCGGGACATGTCGGGACAAGTTTGGACAATCTGGGACAGGTCAGGACAAGTCGGTACAAGTCTGGACAAGTCGGGACAAGTCGGTTCAAGTCGGGAAAAGTTTGGACAATACAGGACACGTTGGGACAAGTCGGTAAAAGTTGGGACAATCCGGGACAAGTCGGTACAAGTCAGGACAAGTCGGTACAAGTCGGGACAAGTTTGGACAATCCGGGACAAGTCGAGACAAGTCAGAACAAGTCGGGACATGTCGGGACAAGTCGGTACAAGTCAGGACAAGTCAGGACAAGTCGGGACAAGTCGGGACAAGTCGGGACAAGTCGGGACAAGTCAGGACAAGTTTGGACAATCTTGGACAGGTCGGGACAAGTCGGTACAAGTCTGGACAAGTCGGGTCAAGTCGGTTCAAGTCGGGAAAAGTTTGGACAATACGGGACACGTTGGGACAAGTCGGGACAAGTCGAGACAAGTCGAAACAAGTTGGGACAAAATGGAACAAGTCAGGACAAGTCAGAACAAGTCGGGACAAGTCAGGACAAGTCGGTACAAGTCGGGACAAGTCGTGACAAGTCAGGACAAGTCAGGACAAGTCGGGACAAGTCGGGACAAGTCGGTTCAAGTCGGGAAAAGTTTGGACAATACGGGACACGTTGCGACAAGTCGGGACAAGTCGGGACATGTCGGGACAAGTCGAAACAAGTTGGGACAAGTCGGGACAAGTCAGGACAAGTCAGAACAAGTCGGGACAAGTCGGGACAAGTCGAAACAAGTTGGGACAAGTCGGAACAAGTCAGGACAAGTCAGAACAAGTCGGGACAAGTCAGGACAAGTCGGTACAAGTCGGGACAAGTCGTGACAAGTCAGCACAAGTCAGGACAAGTCGGGACAAGTCGGGACAAGTCGGTACAAGTCTGAACAAGTCGGGACAAGTCGGTTCAAGTCGGGAAAAGTTTGGACAATACGGGACACGTTGGGACAAGTCGGGACAAGTCGGGACAAGTCGTAACAAGTCAGGACAAGTCAGGACAAGTCGGGACAAGTCGGGACAAGTCGGGACAAGTCGGGACAAGTCAGGACAAGTTTGGACAATCTTGGACAGGTCGGGACAAGTCGGTACAAGTCTGGACAAGTCGGGTCAAGTCGGGAAAAGTTTGGACAATACGGGACACGTTGCGACAAGTCGGGACAAGTCGGGACATGTCGGGACAAGTCGAAACAAGTTGGGACAAGTCGGGACAAGTCAGGACAAGTCAGAACAAGTCGGGACAAGTCGGGACAAGTCGAAACAAGTTGGGACAAGTCGGAACAAGTCAGGACAAGTCAGAACAAGTCGGGACAAGTCAGGACAAGTCGGTACAAGTCGGGACAAGTCGTGACAAGTCAGCACAAGTCAGGACAAGTCGGGACAAGTCGGGACAAGTCGGTACAAGTCTGAACAAGTCGGGACAAGTCGGTTCAAGTCGGGAAAAGTTTGGACAATACGGGACACGTTGGGACAAGTCGGGACAAGTCGGGACAAGTCGGGACAAGTCGGTACAAGTCGGGACAAGTTTGGACAAATCGGGACAAGTCGGTACAAGTTGGGACAAGTCAGGACAAGTCAGGACAAGTCGGGACAAGTCGAGACAAGTCGGGACATATCGAAACAAGTCAGGACAAGTCGAAAAAAGTCGAAAGAAGTCGGGACAAGTCAGGAAAAGTCGGGACAAGTCTGGATAAGACGTGACATGTCGGAACAATTCGGGACAAGTCGGGACAAGTCGGGACAGGTCGGGACAAGTCAGGACAAGTCAGGACATGTCGGGACAAGTTTGGACAATGAGGGACAAGTCAAGACAAGTTTGGACAATAAGGGACAAGTCGGGACAAGTCGGTACAAGTCGGGACAAGTTTGGACAATCCAAGACAAGTTGGGACAAGTCGGAACAAGTCGGTACAAGTCGGGACATGTTTGTACAATCCGGGACAAGTTGTGACAAGTCAGGACAAGTCAGGACAAGTCAGGACAAGTCGAAACAAGTCGAAACAAGTCGGGACAAGTCGGGACAAGTCAGGACAAGTCAGAACAAGTCGGGACAAGTCAAGACAAGTCGGGACAAGTCGGGACAAGTCGGGACAAGTCGGAACAAGTCGGGACATGTCGGGACAAGTTTGGACAATCTGGGACAGGTCAGGACAAGTCGGTACAAGTCTGGACAAGTCGGGACAAGTCGGTTCAAGTCGGGAAAAGTTTGGACAATACAGGACACGTTGGGACAAGTCGGTAAAAGTTGGGACAATCCGGGACAAGTCGGTACAAGTCAGGACAAGTCGGTACAAGTCGGGACAAGTTTGGACAATCCGGGACAAGTCGAGACAAGTCAGAACAAGTCGGGACATGTCGGGACAAGTCGGTACAAGTGTGGACAAGTCGGTTCAAGTCGGGAAAAGTTTGGACAATACGGGACACGTTGGGACAAGTCGGTACAAGTTGGGACAATCCGGGACAAGTCGGGAAAAGTCGGTACAAGTCGTGACATGTTTGGACAATCCGGGACAAGTCGAGACAAGTCGGGACAAGTCGGGACAAGTCGTGACAAGTCAGGACAAGTCAGAACAAGTCGGAACAAGTCAGGACAAGTCGGTACAAGTCGGGACAAGTCGTGACAAGTCAGGACAAGTCAGGACAAGTCGGGACAAGTCGGGACAAGTCGGGACAAGTCGGGACAAGTCGGGACAAGTCAGGACAAGTTTGGACAATCTGGGACAGGTCGGGACAAGTCGGTACAAGTCTGGACAAGTCGGGTCAAGTCGGTTCAAGTCGGGAAAAGTTTGGACAATACGGGACACGTTGGGACAAGTCGGGACAAGTCGGGACAAGTCGAAACAAGTTGGGACAAGTTAGGACAAGTCAGGACAAGTCAGAACAAGTCGGGACAAGTCAGGACAAGTCGGTACAAGTCGGGACAAGTCGGTACAAGTCGGGACAAGTCGTGACAAGTCAGGACAAGTCAGGACAAGTCGGGACAAGTCGGGACAAGTCGGTTCAAGTCGGGAAAAGTTTGGACAATACGGGACACGTTGCGACAAGTCGGGACAAGTCGGGACAAGTCGGGACAAGTCGAAACAAGTTGGGACAAGTCGGGACAAGTCGGGACAAGTCGGTTCAAGTCGGGAAAAGTTTGGACAATACGGGACACGTTGCGACAAGTCGGGACAAGTCGGGACAAGTCGGGACAAGTCGGGACAAGTCGAAACAAGTTGGGACGAGTCGGGACAAGTCAGGACAAGTCAGAACAAGTCGGGACAAGTCGGGACAAGTCGAAACAAGTTGGGACAAGTCGGAACAAGTCAGGACAAGTCAGAACAAGTCGGGACAAGTCAGGACAAGTCGGTACAAGTCGGGACAAGTCGTGACAAGTCAGCACAAGTCAGGACAAGTCGGGACAAGTCGGGACAAGTCGGTACAAGTCTGAACAAGTCGGGACAAGTCGGTTCAAGTCGGGAAAAGTTTGGACAATACGGGACACGTTGGGACAAGTCGGGACAAGTCGGGACAAGTCGGGACAAGTCGGGACAAGTCGGTACAAGTCGGGACAAGTTTGGACAAACCGGGACAAGTCGGGACAAGTCGGTACAAAATGGGACAAGTCAGGACAAGTCAGGACAAGTCGGGACAAGTCGAGACAAGTCGGGACATATCGAAACAAGTCAGGACAAGTCGAAAAAAGTCGAAAGAAGTCGGGACAAGTCAGGACAAGTTGGGACAAGTCTGGATAAGACGTGACATGTCGGAACAATTCTGGACAAGTCGGGACAAGTCGGGACAGGTCGGGACAAGTCAGGACAAGTCAGGACATGTCGGGACAAGTTTATACAATAAGTGACAAGTCGGGACAAGTTTGGACAATACGTTACACGTTGGGACAAGTCGGGACAAGTCTGGACAAGTTTGGACAATCCGGTACAAGTCGGGACAAGTCGGTACAAGTCAGGACGAGTCAAAACAAGTCAGGACAAGTCGGGACAAGTCGGGACAAGACGTGACAAGTCAGAACAAGTCGGGACAAGTCGGGACAAGTCGGGACAAGTCGGGACAAGTCGGGACAAGTCGGGACAAGTCGGTACAAGTCATGACAAGTCGGAACAAGTCGGGACAAGTTAGGACAAGTCAGGACAAGTCAGGACAAGTCAGGACAAGTCGGGATAAGTCGGGACAAGTTGGGACAAGTCGGGACAATTCGGGACAGGTCGGGACAAGTCGTGACAAGTCAGGACAAGTCAATACAAGTCGAAAGAAGTCGAAACAAGTTGGAACAAGTCGGGACAAGTCAGAACAAGTCGGAACATGTCTGGACAAGACGGAACAAGTCGGGACAAGTCGGGACAAGTCAGGACAAGTCAAGAAATGTCGGGACAAGTTTGGACAATAAGGGACAAGTCGGGACAAGTTTGGACAATAAGGGACAATTCGGGACAAGTCGGTACTAGTCGGGACAAGTCAGTACAAGTCGGGACAAGTTTGGACAATCCAAGAAAAGTTGGGACAAGTCGGAACAAGTTGGTACAAGTCGGGACATGTTTGGACAACCTGGGACAAGTCGTGACAAGTCAGGACAAGTCGAAACAAGTCGAAACAAAACGGGACAAGTCGGGACAAGTCAGGACAAGTCAGAACAAGTCAGGACAAGTTAGGACAAGTCAGGACAAGTCGGGACAAGTCGGGACAAGTCGGGACAAGTTTGGACAATCTGGGACAGGTCGGGACAAGTCGGTACAAGTCTGGACAAGTCGGGACAAGTCGGTACAAGTTGGGACAAGTTTGGACAATCCGGGACAAGTCGAGACGAGTCGGGACAAGTCGGGACAGGTCGGGACAAGTCGGTACAAGTCTGGACAAGTCGGTTCAAGTCGGAACAAGTCGGGACATGGCGTGACAAGTTAGAACAAGTCAGAACAAGCCGGGACAAGTCGGGACAAGTCGGAACAAGTCAGGACAAGTCGGGACATGGCGTGACAAGTTAGAACAAGTCAGAACAAGCCGGAACAATTTGGGACGAGTTAGAACAAGTCAGAACAAGCAGAGACAAGTCGGGACAAGTCGGAACAAGTCAGGACAAGTCGAGACATGGCGTGACAAGTTAGAACAAGTCAGAACAAGCCGGGACAAGTCGGGACAAGTCTGGACAAGTTGGGACAAGTCGGGACAAGTGAGAACAAGTCAAGACGAGTCGGGACAAGTCGGAACAAGTCAGGACAAGTCGGGACATGGCGTGACAAGTTAGAACAAGTCGGAACAAGTCGGTACAAGTCGGGACAAGTCGGGACAAGTCGGTACAAGTCGGGACAAGTCGGTACAATTCGGGACAAGTTT
The DNA here is from genome assembly GCA_958502065.1 of Chrysolina americana. Taxonomy (NCBI): domain Eukaryota; kingdom Metazoa; phylum Arthropoda; class Insecta; order Coleoptera; family Chrysomelidae; genus Chrysolina; species Chrysolina americana. The sequence continues at coordinate 43,768,757 of OY293413.1, read as the reverse complement.
GGACAAACCGGGACAAGTCGGGACAAGTCGGTACAAGTTGGGACAAATCGAGACAAGTCGAGACAAGTCGGGACATATCGAAACAAGTCAGGACAAGTCGAAAAAAGTCGAAAGAAGTCGGAACAAGTCAGGACAAGTCGGGACAAGTCGGGATAAGCTTAGACATGTCGGAACAAGTCGGGACAAGTCGGGACAAGTCGGGACAGGTCGGGACAAGTCAGGACAAGTCAGGACATGTCGGGACAAGTTTGTACAATAAGTGACAAGTCGGGACAAGTTTGGACAATACGTTACACGTTGGGACAAGTCGGGACAAGTCTGGACAAGTTTGGACAATCCGGGACAAGTCGGGACAAGTCGGTAAAAGTCAGGACGAGTCAAAACAAGTCAGGACAAGTCGGGACAAGTCGGGACAAGACGTGACAAGTCAGAACAAGTCGGGACAAGTCGGGACAAGTCGGGACAAGTCGGGACAAGTCGGGACAAGTCGGGACAAGTCGGGACAAGTCGGTACAAGTCATGACAAGTCGGAACAAGTCGGGACGAGTTGGGACAAGTTAGGACAAGTCAGGACAAGTCAGGACAAGTCAGGACAAGTCGGGATAAGTCGGGACAAGTTGGGACAAGTCGGGACAATTCGGGACAAGTCAGGACAAGTCGAGAAATGTCGGGACAAGTTTGGACAATAAGGGACAAGTCGGGACAAGTTTGGAAAATAAGGGACAATTCGGGACAAGTCGGTACTAGTCGGGACAAGTCGGTACAAGTCGGGACAAGTTTGGACAATCCAAGAAAAGTTAGGACAAGTCGGAACAAGTTGGTACAAGTCGGGACATGTTTGGACAACCTGGGACAAGTCGTGACAAGTCAGGACAAGTCGAAACAAGTCGAAACAAAACGGGACAAGTCGGGACAAGTCAGGACAAGTCAGAACAAGTCAGGACAAGTTAGGACAAGTCAGGACAAGTCGGGACAAGTCGGGACAAGTCGGGACAAGTTTGGACAATCTGGGACAGGTCGGGACAAGTCGGTACAAGTCTGGACAAGTCGGGACAAGTCGGTTCAAGTCGGTTCAAGTCGGGAAAAATTTTGGACAATACGGGACACGTTGGGACAAGTCGGTACAAGTTGTGACAATCCGGGACAAGTCGGTACAAGTCGGGACAAGTCGGTTCAGGTTGGGACAAGTTTGGACAATCCGGGACAAGTCGAGACGAGTCGGGACAAGTCGGGACAGGTCGGGACAAGTCGGTACAAGTCTGGACAAGTCGGTTCAATTCGGAACAAGTCGGGACATGGCGTGACAAGTTAGAACAAGTCAGAACAAGCCGGGACAAGTCTGGACAAGTCGAGACAAGTCGGGACAAGTCAGTACAAGTCGGGACATGGCGTGACAAGTTAGAACAAGTCAGAACAATCTGGGACTAGTCGGGACAAGTCGGAACAAGTCAGGACAAGTCGGGACATGGCGTGACAAGTTAGAACAAGTCAGAACAAGCCGGAACAATTTGGGACAAGTTAGAACAAGTCAGAACAAGCCGGGACAAGTCGGGACAAGTCGGAACAAGTCAGGACAAGTCGAGACATGGCGTGACAAGTTAGAACAAGTCAGAACAAGCCGGGACAAGTCGGGACAAGTCTCGACAAGTTGGGACAAGTCGGAACAAGTGAGAACAAGTCAAGACGAGTCGGGACAAGTCGAAACAAGTCAGGACAAGTCGGGACATAAACGTGACAAGTTAGAACAAGTCGGAACAAGTCGGTACAAGTCGGGACAAGTCGGGACAAGTCGGTACAGGTCGGGACAAGTCGGTACAAGTCGGGACAAGTTTGGACAAACCGGGACAAGTCGGGACAAGTCGGTACAAGTTGGGACAAGTCGAGACAAGTCGAGACAAGTCGGGACATATCGAAACAAGTCAGGTCAAGTCGAAAAAAGTCGAAAGAAGTCGGAACAAGTCAGGACAAGTCGGGACAAGTCGGGATAAGATTAGACATGTCGGAACAAGTCGGGACAAGTCGGGACAAGTCGGGACAAGTCGGGACAAGTCGGGACAAGTCAGGACAAGTCAGGACATGTCGGGACAAGTTTGTACAATAAGTGACAAGTCGGGACAAGTTTGGACAATACGTTACACGTTGGGACAAGTCGGGACAAGTCTGGACAAGTTTGGACAATCCGGGACAAGTCGGGACAAATCGGTACAAGTCAGGACGAGTCAAAACAAGTCAGGACAAGTCGGGACAAGTCGGGACAAGACGTGACAAGTCAGAACAAGTCGGGACAAGTCGGGACAAGTCGGGACAAGTCGGGACAAGTCGGGACAAGTCGGGACAAGTCGGTACAAGTCGGGACAAGTCGGAACAAGTCGGGACGAGTTGGGACAAGTTGGGACAAGTCAGGACAAGTCAGGACAAGTCGGGATAAGTTGGGACAAGTTGGGACAAGTCGGGACAATTCGGGACAGGTCGGGACAAGTCGTGACAAGTCAGGACAAATCAATACAAGTCGAAACAAGTCGAAACAAGTTGGGACAAGTCGGGACAAGTCAGGACATGTCGGGACAAGTTTATACAATAAGTGACAAGTCGGGACAAGTTTGGACAATACGTTACACGTTGGGACAAGTCGGGACAAGTCTGGACAAGTTTGGACAATCCGGTACAAGTCGGGACAAGTCGGTACAAGTCAGGACGAGTCAAAACAAGTCAGGACAAGTCGGGACAAGTCGGGACAAGACGTGACAAGTCAGAACAAGTCAGGACAAGTCGGGATAAGTCGGGACAAGTTGGGACAAGTCGGGACAATTCGGGACAGGTCGGGACAAGTCGTGACAAGTCAGGACAAGTCAATACAAGTCGAAAGAAGTCGAAACAAGTTGGAACAAGTCGGGACAAGTCAGAACAAGTCGGAACATGTCTGGACAAGACGGAACAAGTCGGGACAAGTCGGGACAAGTCAGGACAAGTCAAGAAATGTCGGGACAAGTTTGGACAATAAGGGACAAGTCGGGACAAGTTTGGACAATAAGGGACAATTCGGGACAAGTCGGTACTAGTCGGGACAAGTCAGTACAAGTCGGGACAAGTTTGGACAATCCAAGAAAAGTTGGGACAAGTCGGAACAAGTTGGTACAAGTCGGGACATGTTTGGACAACCTGGGACAAGTCGTGACAAGTCAGGACAAGTCGAAACAAGTCGAAACAAAACGGGACAAGTCGGGACAAGTCAGGACAAGTCAGAACAAGTCAGGACAAGTTAGGACAAGTCAGGACAAGTCGGGACAAGTCGGGACAAGTCGGGACAAGTTTGGACAATCTGGGACAGGTCGGGACAAGTCGGTACAAGTCTGGACAAGTCGGGACAAGTCGGTTCAAGTCGGTTCAAGTCGGGAAAAGTTTGGACAATACGGGACACGTTGGGACAAGTCGGTACAAGTTGTGACAATCCGGGACAAGTCGGTACAAGTCGGGACAAGTCGGTACAAGTTGGGACAAGTTTGGACAATCCGGGACAAGTCGAGACGAGTCGGGACAAGTCGGGACAGGTCGGGACAAGTCGGTACAAGTCTGGACAAGTCGGTTCAAGTCGGAACAAGTCGGGACATGGCGTGACAAGTTAGAACAAGTCAGAACAAGCCGGAACAATTTGGGACGAGTTAGAACAAGTCAGAACAAGCAGAGACAAGTCGGGACAAGTCGGAACAAGTCAGGACAAGTCGAGACATGGCGTGACAAGTTAGAACAAGTCAGAACAAGCCGGGACAAGTCGGGACAAGTCTGGACAAGTTGGGACAAGTCGGGACAAGTGAGAACAAGTCAAGACGAGTCGGGACAAGTCGGAACAAGTCAGGACAAGTCGGGACATGGCGTGACAAGTTAGAACAAGTCGGAACAAGTCGGTACAAGTCGGGACAAGTCGGGACAAGTCGGTACAAGTCGGGACAAGTCGGTACAATTCGGGACAAGTTTGGACAAACCGGGACAAGTCGGGACAAGTCGGTACAAGTTGGGACAAATCGAGACAAGTCGAGACAAGTCGGGACATATCGAAACAAGTCAGGACAAGTCGAAAAAAGTCGAAAGAAGTCGGAACAAGTCAGGACAAGTCGGGACAAGTCGGGATAAGCTTAGACATGTCGGAACAAGTCGGGACAAGTCGGGACAAGTCGGGACAAGTCGGGACAAGTCAGGACAAGTCAGGACATGTCGGGACAAGTTTGTACAATAAGTGACAAGTCGGGACAAGTTTGGACAATACGTTACACGTTGGGACAAGTCGGGACAAGTCTGGACAAGTTTGGACAATCCGGGACAAGTCGGGACAAGTCGGTAAAAGTCAGGACGAGTCAAAACAAGTCAGGACAAGTCGGGACAAGTCGGGACAAGACGTGACAAGTCAGAACAAGTCGGGACAAGTCGGGACAAGTCGGGACAAGTCGGGACAAGTCGGGACAAGTCGGGACAAGTCGGGACAAGTCGGTACAAGTCATGACAAGTCGGAACAAGTCGGGACGAGTTGGGACAAGTTAGGACAAGTCAGGACAAGTCAGGACAAGTCAGGACAAGTCGGGATAAGTCGGGACAAGTTGGGACAAGTCGGGACAATTCGGGACAAGTCAGGACAAGTCGAGAAATGTCGGGACAAGTTTGGACAATAAGGGACAAGTCGGGACAAGTTTGGAAAATAAGGGACAATTCGGGACAAGTCGGTACTAGTCGGGACAAGTCGGTACAAGTCGGGACAAGTTTGGACAATCCAAGGAAAGTTAGGACAAGTCGGAACAAGTTGGTACAAGTCGGGACATGTTTGGACAACCTGGGACAGGTCGTGACAAGTTAGGACAAGTCAGGACAAGTCGGGACAAGTCGGGACAAGTCGGGACAAGTTTGGACAATCTGGGACAGGTCGGGACAAGTCGGTACAAGTCTGGACAAGTCGGGACAAGTCGGTTCAAGTCGGTTCAAGTCGGGAAAAATTTTGGACAATACGGGACACGTTGGGACAAGTCGGTACAAGTTGTGACAATCCGGGACAAGTCGGTACAAGTCGGGACAAGTCGGTTCAGGTTGGGACAAGTTTGGACAATCCGGGACAAGTCGAGACGAGTCGGGACAAGTCGGGACAGGTCGGGACAAGTCGGTACAAGTCTGGACAAGTCGGTTCAATTCGGAACAAGTCGGGACATGGCGTGACAAGTTAGAACAAGTCAGAACAAGCCGGGACAAGTCTGGACAAGTCGAGACAAGTCGGGACAAGTCAGTACAAGTCGGGACATGGCGTGACAAGTTAGAACAAGTCAGAACAATCTGGGACTAGTCGGGACAAGTCGGAACAAGTCAGGACAAGTCGGGACATGGCGTGACAAGTTAGAACAAGTCAGAACAAGCCGGAACAATTTGGGACAAGTTAGAACAAGTCAGAACAAGCCGGGACAAGTCGGGACAAGTCGGAACAAGTCAGGACAAGTCGAGACATGGCGTGACAAGTTAGAACAAGTCAGAACAAGCCGGGACAAGTCGGGACAAGTCTCGACAAGTTGGGACAAGTCGGAACAAGTGAGAACAAGTCGAGACGAGTCGGGACAAGTCGAAACAAGTCAGGACAAGTCGGGACATAAACGTGACAAGTTAGAACAAGTCGGAACAAGTCGGTACAAGTCGGGACAAGTCGGGACAAGTCGGTACAGGTCGGGACAAGTCGGTACAAGTCGGGACAAGTTTGGACAAACCGGGACAAGTCGGGACAAGTCGGTACAAGTTGGGACAAGTCGAGACAAGTCGAGACAAGTCGGGACATATCGAAACAAGTCAGGTCAAGTCGAAAAAAGTCGAAAGAAGTCGGAACAAGTCAGGACAAGTCGGGACAAGTCGGGATAAGATTAGACATGTCGGAACAAGTCGGGACAAGTCGGGACAAGTCGGGACAAGTCGGGACAAGTCGGGACAAGTCAGGACAAGTCAGGACATGTCGGGACAAGTTTGTACAATAAGTGACAAGTCGGGACAAGTTTGGACAATACGTTACACGTTGGGACAAGTCGGGACAAGTCTGGACAAGTTTGGACAATCCGGGACAAGTCGGGACAAATCGGTACAAGTCAGGACGAGTCAAAACAAGTCAGGACAAGTCGGGACAAGTCGGGACAAGACGTGACAAGTCAGAACAAGTCGGGACAAGTCGGGACAAGTCGGGACAAGTCGGGACAAGTCGGGACAAGTCGGGACAAGTCGGGACAAGTCGGTACAAGTCGGGACAAGTCGGAACAAGTCGGGACGAGTTGGGACAAGTTGGGACAAGTCAGGACAAGTCAGGACAAGTCGGGATAAGTTGGGACAAGTTGGGACAAGTCGGGACAATTCGGGACAGGTCGGGACAAGTCGTGACAAGTCAGGACAAATCAATACAAGTCGAAACAAGTCGAAACAAGTTGGGACAAGTCGGGACAAGTCAGAACAAGTCGGAACATGTCTGGACAAGACGGAACAAGTCGGGACAAGCCGGTACAAGTCGGGACAAGTTTGGACAATCCGGGACAAGTCGGGACAAGTCGGTACAAGTCAGGACGAGTCAAAACAAGTCAGGACAAGTCGGGACAAGTCGGGACAAGACGTGACAAGTCAGAACAAGTCGGGACAAGTTGGGACAAGTCGGGACAAGTCGGGACAAGTCGGGACAAGTCAAGACAAGTCGGTACAAGTCGGGACAAGTCGGAACAAGTCGGGACGAGTTGGGACAAGTTAGGACAAGTCAGGACAAGTCAGGACAAGTCAGGACAAGTCAGGACAAGTCGGGATAAGTCGGGACAAGTTGGGACAAGTCGGGACAATTCGGGACAGGTCAGGACAAGTCCGGACAGGTCGGGACAAGACGTGACAAATCAGAACAAGTAGGGACAAGTCGAGACAAGTCGGGACAAGTCGGGACAAGTCGGGACAAGTCGGTTAAAGTCGGGACAAGTCGGTACAAGTCGGGAAAAGTTTGGACAAACTGGGACGAGTCGGGACAAGTCGGTACAAGTTGGGACAAGTCGGTACAAGTCAGGACAATTCGGGACAAGTCGAGACAAGTCGGGACAAATCGAATCAAGTCATGACAAGTCGAAAAAAGTCGAAAGAAGTCGGGACAAGTCAGGACAAGTCGGGACAAGTCGGGACAAGTCGGGACAAGTGGGGACAAGTCGGGATAAGACGTGACGTGTCAGAACAAGTCGGGACAAGTCGGGAAAAGTCGGGACAAGTCGGGACAAGTCAGGACAAGTCGAGAAATGTCGGGATAAGTTTGGACAATAAGGGACAAGTCGGGAGAAGTTTGGACAATAAGGGAGAATTCGGGACAAGTCGGTACTAGTCGGGACAAGTCAGTACAAGTCGGGACAAGTTTGGACAATCCAAGAAAAGTTGGGACAAGTCGGAACAAGTCGGTACAAGTCGGGACATGTTTGGACAACCTGGGACAAGTTGTGACAAGTAAGGACAAGACAGGACAAGTCGAAACAAGTCGAAACAAGTCGGGACAAGTCGGGACAAGTTTGGACAATAAGGGACAAGTCGGGACAAGTTTGTACAAGTCAGGACAAGTCGAAACAAGTCGAAACAAAACGGGACAAGTCGGGACAAGTCAGGACAAGTCAGAACAAGTCGGGACAAGTTAGGACAAGTCGGTACAAGTCGGGACAAGTCGTGACAAGTCAGGACAAGTCGGGACAAGTCGGGACAAGTCAGAACAAGTTTGGACAATCTGGGACAGGTCGGGACAAGTCGGTACAAGTCTGGACAAGTCGGGACAAGTCGATTCAAGTCGGGAAAAGTTTGGACAATACGGAACACGTTGGGACAAGTCGGTATAAGTTGTGACAATCCGGTACAAGTCGGTACAAGTCGGGACAAGTCGGTACAAGTTGGGACAAGTTTGGACAATCCGGGACAAGTCGAGACAAGTCGGGACAAGTCATGACAAGTCGAAACAAGTCGAAACAAGTTGGGACAAGTCAGAACAAGTCGGAACATGTCTGGACAAGACGTTACAAGTCGGGACAAGTCGGTACAAGTCAGGACAAGTTTGGACAATCTGGGACAAGTCGGGACAAGTCGGTACAAGTCAGGACGAGTCAAAACAAGTCAGGACAAGTCGGGACAAGTCGGGACAAGACGTGACAAGTCAGAACAAGTTGGGACAAGTCGGGACAAGTCAGGACAAGTCGGGACAAGTCGAGACAAGTCGGGACAAATCGAAACAAGTCAGGACAAGTCGAAAAAATTCGAAAGAAGTCGGGACAAGTCAGGACAAATCGGGACAATTCGGGACAAGTCGGGACAAGTCGGGACAAGTCGGGACAAGTCGGGGCATGTCGGGACTAGTCAGGACTAGTCGAGAAATGTCGGGACAAGTTTGGACAATGAGGGACAAGTCGGGACAAGTTTGGACAATAAGGGACAAGTCGGGACAAGTCGGTACAAGTCAGGACAAGTTTGGACAATCCAAGACAAGTTGGGACAAGTCGGAACAAGTCGGTACAAGTCGGGACATGTTTGTACAATCCGGGACAAGTTGTGACAAGTCAGGACAAGTCAGGACAAGTCAGGACAAGTCAGGACAAGTCGAAACAAGTCGAAACAAGTCGGGACAAGTCGGGACAAGTCAGGACAAGTCAGAACAAGTCGGGACAAGTCAAGACAAGTCGGGACAAGTCGGGACAAGTCGGGACAAGTCGGAACAAGTCGGGACATGTCGGGACAAGTTTGGACAATCTGGGACAGGTCGGGACAAGTCGGTACAAGTCTGGACAAGTCGGGACAAGTCGGTTCAAGTCGGGAAAAGTTTGGACAATACAGGACACGTTGGGACAAGTCGGTAAAAGTTGGGACAATCCGGGACAAGTCGGGACAAGTCGGTACAAGTCGTGACATGTTTGGACAATCCGGGACAAGTCGAGACAAGTCGGGACAAGTCGGGACAAGTCGTGACAACTCAGGACAAGTCAGAACAAGTCGGAACAAGTCAGGACAAGTCGGTACAAGTCGGGACAAGTCGTGACAAGTCAGGACAAGTCAGGACAAGTCGGGACAAGTCGGGACAAGTCGGGACAAGTCGGGACAAGTCAGGACAAGTTTGGACAATCTGGGACAGGTCGGGACAAGTCGGTACAAGTCTGGACAAGTCGGGTCAAGTCGGTTCAAGTCGGGAAAAGTTTGGACAATACGGGACACGTTGGGACAAGTCGGGACAAGTCGAGACAAGTCGAAACAAGTTGGGACAAAATGGGACAAGTCAGGACAATGCAGAACAAGTCGGGACAAGTCAGGACAAGTCGGTACAAGTCGGGACAAGTCGTGACAAGTCAGGACAAGTCAGGACAAGTCGGGACAAGTCGGGACAAGTCGGTTCAAGTCGGGAAAAGTTTGGACAATACGGGACACGTTGCGACAAGTCGGGACAAGTCGGGACAAGTCGGTACAAGTGTGGACAAGTCGGTTCAAGTCGGGAAAAGTTTGGACAATACGGGACACGTTGGGACAAGTCGGTACAAGTTGGGACAATCCGGGACAAGTCGGGACAAGTCGGTACAAGTCGTGACATGTTTGGACAATCCGGGACAAGTCGAGACAAGTCGGGACAAGTCGGGACAAGTCGTGACAAGTCAGGACAAGTCAGAACAAGTCAAGACAAGTCAGGACAAGTCGGTACAAGTCGGGACAAGTCGTGACAAGTCAGCACAAGTCAGGACAAGTCGGGACAAGTCGGGACAAGTCGGTTCAAGTCTGAACAAGTCGGGACAAGTCGGTTCAAGTCGGGAAAAGTTTGGACAATACGGGACACGTTGGGACAAGTCGGGACAAGTCGGGACAAGTCGGGACAAGTCGGTACAAGTCGGGACAAGTTTGGACAAACCGGGACAAGTCGGGTCAAGTCGATACAAGTTGGGACAAGTCAGGACAAGTCAGGACAAGTCGGGACAAGTCGAGACAAGTCGGGACATATCGAAACAAGTCAGGACAAGTCGAAAAAAGTCGAAAGAAGTCGGGACAAGTCAGGACAAGTCGGGACAAGTCTGGATAAGACGTGACATGTCGGAACAATTCGGGACAAGTCGGGACAAGTCGGGACAGGTCGGGACAAGTCAGGACAAGTCAGGACATGTCGGGACAAGTTTGGACAATGAGGGACAAGTCGGGACAAGTTTGGACAATAAGGGACAAGTCGGGACAAGTCGGTACAAGTCGGGACAAGTTTGGACAATCCAAGACAAGTTGGGACAAGTCGGAACAAGTCGGTACAAGTCGGGACATGTTTGTACAATCCGGGACAAGTTGTGACAAGTCAGGACAAGTCAGGACAAGTCAGGACAAGTCGAAACAAGTCGAAACAAGTCGGGACAAGTCGGGACAAGTCAGGACAAGTCAGAACAAGTCGGGACAAGTCAAGACAAGTCGGGACAAGTCGGGACAAGTCGGGACAAGTCGGAACAAGTCGGGACATGTCGGGACAAGTTTGGACAATCTGGGACAGGTCAGGACAAGTCGGTACAAGTCTGGACAAGTCGGGACAAGTCGGTTCAAGTCGGGAAAAGTTTGGACAATACAGGACACGTTGGGACAAGTCGGTAAAAGTTGGGACAATCCGGGACAAGTCGGTACAAGTCAGGACAAGTCGGTACAAGTCGGGACAAGTTTGGACAATCCGGGACAAGTCGAGACAAGTCAGAACAAGTCGGGACATGTCGGGACAAGTCGGTACAAGTGTGGACAAGTCGGTTCAAGTCGGGAAAAGTTTGGACAATACGGGACACGTTGGGACAAGTCGGTACAAGTTGGGACAATCCGGGACAAGTCGGGACAAGTCGGTACAAGTCGTGACATGTTTGGACAATCCGGGACAAGTCGAGACAAGTCGGGACAAGTCGGGACAAGTCGTGACAAGTCAGGACAAGTCAGAACAAGTCGGAACAAGTCAGGACAAGTCGGTACAAGTCGGGACAAGTCGTGACAAGTCAGGACAAGTCAGGACAAGTCGGGACAAGTCGGGACAAGTCGGGACAAGTCGGGACAAGTCAGGACAAGTTTGGACAATCTGGGACAGGTCGGGACAAGTCGGTACAAGTCTGGACAAGTCGGGTCAAGTCGGTTCAAGTCGGGAAAAGGTTGGACAATACGGGACACGTTGGGACAAGTCGGGACAAGTCGGGACAAGTCGAAACAAGTTGGGACAAGTTGGGACAAGTCAGGACAAGTCAGAACAAGTCGGGACAAGTCAGGACAAGTCGGTACAAGTCGGGACAAGTCGTGACAAGTCAGGACAAGTCAGGACAAGTCGGGACAAGTCGGGACAAGTCGGTTCAAGTCGGGAAAAGTTTGGACAATACGGGACACGTTGCGACAAGTCGGGACAAGTCGGGACAAGTCGGGACAAGTCGAAACAAGTTGGGACGAGTCGGGACAAGTCAGGACAAGTCAGAACAAGTCGGGACAAGTCGGGACAAGTCGAAACAAGTTGGGACAAGTCGGAACAAGTCAGGACAAGTCAGAACAAGTCGGGACAAGTCAGGACAAGTCGGTACAAGTCGGGACAAGTCGTGACAAGTCAGCACAAGTCAGGACAAGTCGGGACAAGTCGGGACAAGTCGGTACAAGTCTGAACAAGTCGGGACAAGTCGGTTCAAGTCGGGAAAAGTTTGGACAATACGGGACACGTTGGGACAAGTCGGGACAAGTCGGGACAAGTCGGGACAAGTCGGTACAAGTCGGGACATGTTTGGACAAACCGGGACAAGTCGGGACAAGTCGGTACAAAATGGGACAAGTCAGGACAAGTCAGGACAAGTCGGGACAAGTCGAGACAAGTCGGGACATATCGAAACAAGTCAGGACAAGTCGAAAAAAGTCGAAAGAAGTCGGGACAAGTCAGGACAAGTTGGGACAAGTCTGGATAAGACGTGACATGTCGGAACAATTCTGGACAAGTCGGGACAAGTTGGGACAGGTCGGGACAAGTCAGGACAAGTCAGGACATGTCGGGACAAGTTTATACAATAAGTGACAAGTCGGGACAAGTTTGGACAATACGTTACACGTTGGGACAAGTCGGGACAAGTCTGGACAAGTTTGGACAATCCGGTACAAGTCGGGACAAGTCGGTACAAGTCAGGACGAGTCAAAACAAGTCAGGACAAGTCGGGACAAGTCGGGACAAGACGTGACAAGTCAGAACAAGTCGGGACAAGTCGGGACAAGTCGGGACAAGTCGGGACAAGTCGGGACAAGTCGGGACAAGTCGGTACAAGTCATGACAAGTCGGAACAAGTCGGGACGAGTTGGGACAAGTTAGGACAAGTCAGGACAAGTCAGGACAAGTCAGGACAAGTCGGGATAAGTCGGGACAAGTTGGGACAAGTCGGGACAATTCGGGACAGGTCGGGACAAGTCGTGACAAGTCAGGACAAGTCAATACAAGTCGAAAGAAGTCGAAACAAGTTGGGACAAGTCGGGACAAGTCAGAACAAGTCGGAACATGTCTGGACAAGACGGAACAAGTCGGGACAAGTCGGGACAAGTCAGGACAAGTCGAGAAATGTCGGGACAAGTTTGGACAATAAGGGACAAGTCGGGACAAGTTTGGACAATAAGGGACAATTCGGGACAAGTCGGTACTAGTCGGGACAAGTCAGTACAAGTCGGGACAAGTTTGGACAATCCAAGAAAAGTTGGGACAAGTCGGAACAAGTTGGCACAAGTCGGGACATGTTTGGACAACCTGGGACAAGTCGTGACAAGTCAGGACAAGTCGAAACAAGTCGAAACAAAACGGGACAAGTCGGGACAAGTCAGGACAAGTCAGAACAAGTCAGGACAAGTTAGGACAAGTCAGGACAAGTCGCGACAAGTCGGGACAAGTCGGGACAAGTTTGGACAATCTGGGACAGGTCGGGACAAGTCGGTACAAGTCTGGACAAGTCGGGACAAGTCGGTTCAAGTCGGTTCAAGTCGGGAAAAGTTTGGACAATACGGGACACGTTGGGACAAGTCGGTACAAGTTGTGACAATCCGGGACAAGTCGGTACAAGTCGGGACAAGTCGGTACAAGTTGGGACAAGTTTGGACAATCCGGGACAAGTCGAGACGAGTCGGGACAAGTCGGGACAGGTCGGGACAAGTCGGTACAAGTCTGGACAAGTCGGTTCAAGTCGGAACAAGTCGGGACATGGCGTGACAAGTTAGAACAAGTCAGAACAAGCCGGGACAAGTCGGGACAAGTCGGAACAAGTCAGGACAAGTCGGGACATGGCGTGACAAGTTAGAACAAGTCAGAACAAGCCGGAACAATTTGGGACGAGTTAGAACAAGTCAGAACAAGCAGAGACAAGTCGGGACAAGTCGGAACAAGTCAGGACAAGTCGAGACATGGCGTGACAAGTTAGAACAAGTCAGAACAAGCCGGGACAAGTCGGGACAAGTCTGGACAAGTTGGGACAAGTCGGGACAAGTGAGAACAAGTCAAGACGAGTCGGGACAAGTCGGAACAAGTCAGGACAAGTCGGGACATGGCGTGACAAGTTAGAACAAGTCGGAACAAGTCGGTACAAGTCGGGACAAGTCGGGACAAGTCGGTACAAGTCGGGACAAGTCGGTACAATTCGGGACAAGTTTGGACAAACCGGGACAAGTCGGGACAAGTCGGTACAAGTTGGGACAAATCGAGACAAGTCGAGACAAGTCGGGACATATCGAAACAAGTCAGGACAAGTCGAAAAAAGTCGAAAGAAGTCGGAACAAGTCAGGACAAGTCGGGACAAGTCGGGATAAGCTTAGACATGTCGGAACAAGTCGGGACAAGTCGGGACAAGTCGGGACAAGTCGGGACAAGTCAGGACAAGTCAGGACATGTCGGGACAAGTTTGTACAATAAGTGACAAGTCGGGACAAGTTTGGACAATACGTTACACGTTGGGACAAGTCGGGACAAGTCTGGACAAGTTTGGACAATCCGGGACAAGTCGGGACAAGTCGGTAAAAGTCAGGACGAGTCAAAACAAGTCAGGACAAGTCGGGACAAGTCGGGACAAGACGTGACAAGTCAGAACAAGTCGGGACAAGTCGGGACAAGTCGGGACAAGTCGGGACAAGTCGGGACAAGTCGGGACAAGTCGGGACAAGTCGGGACAAGTCGGTACAAGTCATGACAAGTCGGAACAAGTCGGGACGAGTTGGGACAAGTTAGGACAAGTCAGGACAAGTCAGGACAAGTCAGGACAAGTCGGGATAAGTCGGGACAAGTTGGGACAAGTCGGGACAATTCGGGACAAGTCAGGACAAGTCGAGAAATGTCGGGACAAGTTTGGACAATAAGGGACAAGTCGGGACAAGTTTGGAAAATAAGGGACAATTCGGGACAAGTCGGTACTAGTCGGGACAAGTCGGTACAAGTCGGGACAAGTTTGGACAATCCAAGAAAAGTTAGGACAAGTCGGAACAAGTTGGTACAAGTCGGGACATGTTTGGACAACCTGAGACAAGTCGTGACAAGTCAGGACAAGTCGAAACAAGTCGAAACAAAACGGGACAAGTCGGGACAAGTCAGGACAAGTCAGAACAAGTCAGGACAAGTTAGGACAAGTCAGGACAAGTCGGGACAAGTCGGGACAAGTCGGGACAAGTTTGGACAATCTGGGACAGGTCGGGACAAGTCGGTACAAGTCTGGACAAGTCGGGACAAGTCGGTTCAAGTCAGTTCAAGTCGGGAAAAATTTTGGACAATACGGGACACGTTGGGACAAGTCGGTACAAGTTGTGACAATCCGGGACAAGTCGGTACAAGTCGGGACAAGTCGGTTCAGGTTGGGACAAGTTTGGACAATCCGGGACAAGTCGAGACGAGTCGGGACAAGTCGGGACAGGTCGGGACAAGTCGGTACAAGTCTGGACAAGTCGGTTCAATTCGGAACAAGTCGGGACATGACGTGACAAGTTAGAACAAGTCAGAACAAGCCGGGACAAGTCGGGACAAGTCTGGACAAGTCGAGACAAGTCGGGACAAGTCAGTACAAGTCGGGACATGGCGTGACAAGTTAGAACAAGTCAGAACAATCTGGGACTAGTCGGGACAAGTCGGAACAAGTCAGGACAAGTCGGGACATGGCGTGACAAGTTAGAACAAGTCAGAACAAGCCGGAACAATTTGGGACAAGTTAGAACAAGTCAGAACAAGCCGGGACAAGTCGGGACAAGTCGGAACAAGTCAGGACAAGTCGGGACATAAACGTGACAAGTTAGAACAAGTCGGAACAAGTCGGTACAAGTCGGGACAAGTCGGGACAAGTCGGTACAGGTCGGGACAAGTCGGTACAAGTCGGGACAAGTTTGGACAAACCGGGACAAGTCGGGACAAGTCGGTACAAGTTGGGACAAGTCGAGACAAGTCGAGACAAGTCGGGACATATCGAAACAAGTCAGGTCAAGTCGAAAAAAGTCGAAAGAAGTCGGAACAAGTCAGGACAAGTCGGGACAAGTCGGGATAAGATTAGACATGTCGGAACAAGTCGGGACAAGTCGGGACAAGTCGGGACAAGTCAGGACAAGTCAGGACATGTCGGGACAAGTTTGTACAATAAGTGACAAGTCGGGACAAGTTTGGACAATACGTTACACGTTGGGACAAGTCGGGACAAGTCTGGACAAGTTTGGACAATCCGGGACAAGTCGGGACAAATCGGTACAAGTCAGGACGAGTCAAAACAAGTCAGGACAAGTCGGGACAAGTCGGGACAAGACGTGACAAGTCAGAACAAGTCGGGACAAGTCGGGACAAGTCGGGACAAGTCGGGACAAGTCGGGACAAGTCGGGACAAGTCGGGACAAGTCGGGACAAGTCGGTACAAGTCGGGACAAGTCGGAACAAGTCGAGACGAGTTGGGACAAGTTGGGACAAGTCAGGACAAGTCAGGACAAGTCGGGATAAGTCGGGACAAGTTGGGACAAGTCGGGACAATTCGGGACAGGTCGGGACAAGTCGTGACAAGTCAGGACAAATCAATACAAGTCGAAACAAGTCGAAACAAGTTGGGACAAGTCGGGACAAGTCAGAACAAGTCGGAACATGTCTGGACAAGACGGAACAAGTCGGGACAAGCCGGTACAAGTCGGGACAAGTTTGGACAATCCGGGACAAGTCGGGACAAGTCGGTACAAGTCAGGACGAGTCAAAACAAGTCAGGACAAGTCGGGACAAGTCGGGACAAGACGTGACAAGTCAGAACAAGTCGGGACAAGTTGGGACAAGTCGGGACAAGTCGGGACAAGTCGGGACAAGTCAGGACAAGTCGGTACAAGTCGGGACAAGTCGGAACAAGTCGGGACGAGTTGGGACAAGTTAGGACAAGTCAGGACAAGTCAGGACAAGTCAGGACAAGTCAGGACAAGTCGGGATAAGTCGGGACAAGTTGGGACAAGTCGGGACAATTCGGGACAGGTCAGGACAAGTCCGGACAGGTCGGGACAAGACGTGACAAATCAGAACAAGTAGGGACAAGTCGAGACAAGTCGGGACAAGTCGGGACAAGTCGGGACAAGTCGGTTAAAGTCGGGACAAGTCGGTACAAGTCGGGAAAAGTTTGGACAAACCGGGACAAGTCGGGACAAGTCGGTACAAGTTGGGACAAGTCGGTACAAGTCAGGACAATTCGGGACAAGTCGAGACAAGTCGGGACAAATCGAATCAAGTCATGACAAGTCGAAAAAAGTCGAAAGAAGTCGGGACAAGTCAGGACAAGTCGGGACAAGTCGGGACAAGTCGGGACAAGTCGGGACAAGTGGGGACAAGTCGGGATAAGACGTGACGTGTCAGAACAAGTCGGGACAAGTCGGGAAAAGTCGGGACAAGTCGGGACAAGTCAGGACAAGTCGAGAAATGTCGGGATAAGTTTGGACAATAAGGGACAAGTCGGGACAAGTTTGGACAATAAGGGAGAATTCGGGACAAGTCGGTACTAGTCGGGACAAGTCAGTACAAGTCGGGACAAGTTTGGACAATCCAAGAAAAGTTGGGACAAGTCGGAACAAGTTGGTACAAGTCGGGACATGTTCGGACAACCTGGGACAAGTTGTGACAAGTAAGGACAAGACAGGACAAGTCGAAACAAGTCGAAACAAGTCGGGACAAGTCGGGACAAGTTTGGACAATAAGGGACAAAACGGGACAAGTTTGTACAAGTCAGGACAAGTCGAAACAAGTCGAAACAAAACGGGACAAGTCGGGACAAGTCAGGACAAGTCAGAACAAGTCGGGACAAGTTAGGACAAGTCGGTACAAGTCGGGACAAGTCGTGACAAGTCAGGACAAGTCGGGACAAGTCGGGACAAGTCAGAACAAGTTTGGACAATCTGGGACAGGTCGGGACAAGTCGGTACAAGTCTGGACAAGTCGGGACAAGTCGGTTCAAGTCGGGAAAAGTTTGGACAATACGGAACACGTTGGGACAAGTCGGTACAAGTTGTGACAATCCGGTACAAGTCGGTACAAGTCGGGACAAGTCGGTACAAGTTGGGACAAGTTTGGACAATCCGGGACAAGTCGAGACAAGTCGGGACAAGTCATGACAAGTCGAAACAAGTCGAAACAAGTTGGGACAAGTCAGAACAAGTCGGAACATGTCTGGACAAGACGTTACAAGTCGGGACAAGTCGGTACAAGTCAGGACAAGTTTGGACAATAAGGGACAAAACGGGACAAGTTTGTACAAGTCAGGACAAGTCGAAACAAGTCGAAACAAAACGGGACAAGTCGGGACAAGTCAGGACAAGTCAGAACAAGTCGGGACAAGTTAGGACAAGTCGGTACAAGTCGGGACAAGTCGTGACAAGTCAGGACAAGTCGGGACAAGTCGGGACAAGTCAGAACAAGTTTGGACAATCTGGGACAGGTCGGGACAAGTCGGTACAAGTCTGGACAAGTCGGGACAAGTCGGTTCAAGTCGGGAAAAGTTTGGACAATACGGAACACGTTGGGATAAGTCGGTACAAGTTGTGACAATCCGGTACAAGTCGGTACAAGTCGGGACAAGTCGGTACAAGTTGGGACAAGTTTGGACAATCCGGGACAAGTCGAGACAAGTCGGGACAAGTCATGACAAGTCGAAACAAGTCGAAACAAGTTGGGACAAGTCAGAACAAGTCGGAACATGTCTGGACAAGACGTTACAAGTCGGGACAAGTCGGTACAAGTCAGGACGAGTCAAAACAAGTCAGGACAAGTCGGGACAAGTCGGGACAAGACGTGACAAGTCAGAACAAGTTGGGACAAGTCGGGACAAGTCAGGACAAGTCGGGACAAGTCGAGACAAGTCGGGACAAATCGAAACAAGTCAGGACAAGTCGAAAAAATTCGAAAGAAGTCGGGACAAGTCAGGACAAATCGGGACAAGTCGGGACAAGTCGGGACAAGTCGGGACAAGTCGGGACAAGTCAGGGCATGTCGGGACTAGTCAGGACTAGTCGAGAAATGTCGGGACAAGTTTGGACAATGAGGGACAAGTCGGGACAAGCTTGGACAATAAGGGACAAGTCGGGACAAGTCGGTACAAGTCAGGACAAGTTTGGACAATCCAAGACAAGTTGGGACAAGTCGGAACAAGTCGGTACAAGTCGGGACATGTTTGTACAATCCGGGACAAGTTGTGACAAGTCAGGACAAGTCAGGACAAGTCGATACAAGTCGAAACAAGTCGGGACAAGTCGGGACAAGTCAGGACAAGTCAGAACAAGTCGGGACAAGTCAAGACAAGTCGGGACAAGTCGGGACAAGTCGGGACAAGTCGGAACAGTCGGGACATGTCGGGACAAGTTTGGACAATCTGGGACAGGTCGGGACAAGTCGGTACAAGTCTGGACAAGTCGGGACAAGTCGGTTCAAGTCGGGAAAAGTTTGGACAATACAGGACACGTTGGGACAAGTCGGTAAAAGTTGGGACAATCCGGGACAAGTCGGGACAAGTCGGTACAAGTCGTGACATGTTTGGACAATCCGGGACAAGTCTAGACAAGTCGGGACAAGTCGGGACAAGTCGTGACAACTCAGGACAAGTCAGAACAAGTCGGAACAAGTCAGGACAAGTCGGTACAAGTCGGGACAAGTCGTGACAAGTCAGGACAAGTCAGGACAAGTCGGGACAAGTCGGGACAAGTCGGGACAAGTCGGGACAAGTCAGGACAAGTTTGGACAATCTGGGACAGGTCGGGACAAGTCGGTACAAGTCTGGACAAGTCGGGTCAAGTCGGTTCAAGTCGGGAAAAGTTTGGACAATACGGGACACGTTGGGACAAGTCGGGACAAGTCGAGACAAGTCGAAACAAGTTGGGACAAAATGGGACAAGTCAGGACAAGTCAGAACAAGTCGGGACAAGTCAGGACAAGTCGGTACAAGTCGGGACAAGTCGTGACAAGTCAGGACAAGTCAGGACAAGTCGGGACAAGTCGGGACAAGTCGGTTCAAGTCGGGAAAAGTTTGGACAATACGGGACACGTTGCGACAAGTCGGGACAAGTCGGGACATGTCGGGACAAGTCGAAACAAGTTGGGACAAGTCGGGACAAGTCAGGACAAGTCAGAACAAGTCGGGACAAGTCGGGACAAGTCGAAACAAGTTGGGACAAGTCGGAACAAGTCAGGACAAGTCAGAACAAGTCGGGACAAGTCAGGACAAGTCGGTACAAGTCGGGACAAGTCGTGACAAGTCAGCACAAGTCAGGACAAGTCGGGACAAGTCGGGACAAGTCGGTACAAGTCTGAACAAGTCGGGACAAGTCGGTTCAAGTCGGGAAAAGTTTGGACAATACGGGACACGTTGGGACAAGTCGGGACAAGTCGGGACAAGTCGGGACAAGTCGGTACAAGTCGGGACAAGTTTGGACAAATCGGGACAAGTCGGTACAAGTTGGGACAAGTCAGGACAAGTCAGGACAAGTCGGGACAAGTCGAGACAAGTCGGGACATATCGAAACAAGTCAGGACAAGTCGAAAAAAGTCGAAAGAAGTCGGGACAAGTCAGGAAAAGTCGGGACAAGTCTGGATAAGACGTGACATGTCGGAACAATTCGGGACAAGTCGGGACAAGTCGGGACAGGTCGGGACAAGTCAGGACAAGTCAGGACATGTCGGGACAAGTTTGGACAATGAGGGACAAGTCGGGACAAGTTTGGACAATAAGGGACAAGTCGGGACAAGTCGGGACAAGTCGGTACAAGTCGGGACAAGTTTGGACAATCCAAGACAAGTTGGGACAAGTCGGAATAAGTCGGTACAAGTCGGGACATGTTTGTACAATCCGGGACAAGTTGTGACAAGTCAGGACAAGTCAGGACAAGTCAGGACAAGTCGAAACAAGTCGAAACAAGTCGGGACAAGTCGAAAAAAGTCGAAAGAAGTCGGAACAAGTCAGGACAAGTCGGGACAAGTCGGGATAAGATTAGACATGTCGGAACAAGTCGGGACAAGTCGGGACAAGTCGGGACAAGTCAGGACAAGTCAGGACATGTCGGGACAAGTTTGTACAATAAGTGACAAGTCGGGACAAGTTTGGACAATACGTTACACGTTGGGACAAGTCGGGACAAGTCTGGACAAGTTTGGACAATCCGGGACAAGTCGGGACAAATCGGTACAAGTCAGGACGAGTCAAAACAAGTCAGGACAAGTCGGGACAAGTCGGGACAAGACGTGACAAGTCAGAACAAGTCGGGACAAGTCGGGACAAGTCGGGACAAGTCGGGACAAGTCGGGACAAGTCGGGACAAGTCGGGACAAGTCGGGACAAGTCGGTACAAGTCGGGACAAGTCGGAACAAGTCGAGACGAGTTGGGACAAGTTGGGACAAGTCAGGACAAGTCAGGACAAGTCGGGATAAGTCGGGACAAGTTGGGACAAGTCGGGACAATTCGGGACAGGTCGGGACAAGTCGTGACAAGTCAGGACAAATCAATACAAGTCGAAACAAGTCGAAACAAGTTGGGACAAGTCGGGACAAGTCAGAACAAGTCGGAACATGTCTGGACAAGACGGAACAAGTCGGGACAAGCCGGTACAAGTCGGGACAAGTTTGGACAATCCGGGACAAGTCGGGACAAGTCGGTACAAGTCAGGACGAGTCAAAACAAGTCAGGACAAGTCGGGACAAGTCGGGACAAGACGTGACAAGTCAGAACAAGTCGGGACAAGTTGGGACAAGTCGGGACAAGTCGGGACAAGTCGGGACAAGTCAGGACAAGTCGGTACAAGTCGGGACAAGTCGGAACAAGTCGGGACGAGTTGGGACAAGTTAGGACAAGTCAGGACAAGTCAGGACAAGTCAGGACAAGTCAGGACAAGTCGGGATAAGTCGGGACAAGTTGGGACAAGTCGGGACAATTCGGGACAGGTCAGGACAAGTCCGGACAGGTCGGGACAAGACGTGACAAATCAGAACAAGTAGGGACAAGTCGAGACAAGTCGGGACAAGTCGGGACAAGTCGGGACAAGTCGGTTAAAGTCGGGACAAGTCGGTACAAGTCGGGAAAAGTTTGGACAAACCGGGACAAGTCGGGACAAGTCGGTACAAGTTGGGACAAGTCGGTACAAGTCAGGACAATTCGGGACAAGTCGAGACAAGTCGGGACAAATCGAATCAAGTCATGACAAGTCGAAAAAAGTCGAAAGAAGTCGGGACAAGTCAGGACAAGTCGGGACAAGTCGGGACAAGTCGGGACAAGTCGGGACAAGTGGGGACAAGTCGGGATAAGACGTGACGTGTCAGAACAAGTCGGGACAAGTCGGGAAAAGTCGGGACAAGTCGGGACAAGTCAGGACAAGTCGAGAAATGTCGGGATAAGTTTGGACAATAAGGGACAAGTCGGGACAAGTTTGGACAATAAGGGAGAATTCGGGACAAGTCGGTACTAGTCGGGACAAGTCAGTACAAGTCGGGACAAGTTTGGACAATCCAAGAAAAGTTGGGACAAGTCGGAACAAGTTGGTACAAGTCGGGACATGTTCGGACAACCTGGGACAAGTTGTGACAAGTAAGGACAAGACAGGACAAGTCGAAACAAGTCGAAACAAGTCGGGACAAGTCGGGACAAGTTTGGACAATAAGGGACAAAACGGGACAAGTTTGTACAAGTCAGGACAAGTCGAAACAAGTCGAAACAAAACGGGACAAGTCGGGACAAGTCAGGACAAGTCAGAACAAGTCGGGACAAGTTAGGACAAGTCGGTACAAGTCGGGACAAGTCGTGACAAGTCAGGACAAGTCGGGACAAGTCGGGACAAGTCAGAACAAGTTTGGACAATCTGGGACAGGTCGGGACAAGTCGGTACAAGTCTGGACAAGTCGGGACAAGTCGGTTCAAGTCGGGAAAAGTTTGGACAATACGGAACACGTTGGGACAAGTCGGTACAAGTTGTGACAATCCGGTACAAGTCGGTACAAGTCGGGACAAGTCGGTACAAGTTGGGACAAGTTTGGACAATCCGGGACAAGTCGAGACAAGTCGGGACAAGTCATGACAAGTCGAAACAAGTCGAAACAAGTTGGGACAAGTCAGAACAAGTCGGAACATGTCTGGACAAGACGTTACAAGTCGGGACAAGTCGGTACAAGTCAGGACAAGTTTGGACAATAAGGGACAAAACGGGACAAGTTTGTACAAGTCAGGACAAGTCGAAACAAGTCGAAACAAAACGGGACAAGTCGGGACAAGTCAGGACAAGTCAGAACAAGTCGGGACAAGTTAGGACAAGTCGGTACAAGTCGGGACAAGTCGTGACAAGTCAGGACAAGTCGGGACAAGTCGGGACAAGTCAGAACAAGTTTGGACAATCTGGGACAGGTCGGGACAAGTCGGTACAAGTCTGGACAAGTCGGGACAAGTCGGTTCAAGTCGGGAAAAGTTTGGACAATACGGAACACGTTGGGATAAGTCGGTACAAGTTGTGACAATCCGGTACAAGTCGGTACAAGTCGGGACAAGTCGGTACAAGTTGGGACAAGTTTGGACAATCCGGGACAAGTCGAGACAAGTCGGGACAAGTCATGACAAGTCGAAACAAGTCGAAACAAGTTGGGACAAGTCAGAACAAGTCGGAACATGTCTGGACAAGACGTTACAAGTCGGGACAAGTCGGTACAAGTCAGGACGAGTCAAAACAAGTCAGGACAAGTCGGGACAAGTCGGGACAAGACGTGACAAGTCAGAACAAGTTGGGACAAGTCGGGACAAGTCAGGACAAGTCGGGACAAGTCGAGACAAGTCGGGACAAATCGAAACAAGTCAGGACAAGTCGAAAAAATTCGAAAGAAGTCGGGACAAGTCAGGACAAATCGGGACAAGTCGGGACAAGTCGGGACAAGTCGGGACAAGTCGGGACAAGTCAGGGCATGTCGGGACTAGTCAGGACTAGTCGAGAAATGTCGGGACAAGTTTGGACAATGAGGGACAAGTCGGGACAAGCTTGGACAATAAGGGACAAGTCGGGACAAGTCGGTACAAGTCAGGACAAGTTTGGACAATCCAAGACAAGTTGGGACAAGTCGGAACAAGTCGGTACAAGTCGGGACATGTTTGTACAATCCGGGACAAGTTGTGACAAGTCAGGACAAGTCAGGACAAGTCGATACAAGTCGAAACAAGTCGGGACAAGTCGGGACAAGTCAGGACAAGTCAGAACAAGTCGGGACAAGTCAAGACAAGTCGGGACAAGTCGGGACAAGTCGGGACAAGTCGGAACAGTCGGGACATGTCGGGACAAGTTTGGACAATCTGGGACAGGTCGGGACAAGTCGGTACAAGTCTGGACAAGTCGGGACAAGTCGGTTCAAGTCGGGAAAAGTTTGGACAATACAGGACACGTTGGGACAAGTCGGTAAAAGTTGGGACAATCCGGGACAAGTCGGGACAAGTCGGTACAAGTCGTGACATGTTTGGACAATCCGGGACAAGTCTAGACAAGTCGGGACAAGTCGGGACAAGTCGTGACAACTCAGGACAAGTCAGAACAAGTCGGAACAAGTCAGGACAAGTCGGTACAAGTCGGGACAAGTCGTGACAAGTCAGGACAAGTCAGGACAAGTCGGGACAAGTCGGGACAAGTCGGGACAAGTCGGGACAAGTCAGGACAAGTTTGGACAATCTGGGACAGGTCGGGACAAGTCGGTACAAGTCTGGACAAGTCGGGTCAAGTCGGTTCAAGTCGGGAAAAGTTTGGACAATACGGGACACGTTGGGACAAGTCGGGACAAGTCGAGACAAGTCGAAACAAGTTGGGACAAAATGGGACAAGTCAGGACAAGTCAGAACAAGTCGGGACAAGTCAGGACAAGTCGGTACAAGTCGGGACAAGTCGTGACAAGTCAGGACAAGTCAGGACAAGTCGGGACAAGTCGGGACAAGTCGGTTCAAGTCGGGAAAAGTTTGGACAATACGGGACACGTTGCGACAAGTCGGGACAAGTCGGGACATGTCGGGACAAGTCGAAACAAGTTGGGACAAGTCGGGACAAGTCAGGACAAGTCAGAACAAGTCGGGACAAGTCGGGACAAGTCGAAACAAGTTGGGACAAGTCGGAACAAGTCAGGACAAGTCAGAACAAGTCGGGACAAGTCAGGACAAGTCGGTACAAGTCGGGACAAGTCGTGACAAGTCAGCACAAGTCAGGACAAGTCGGGACAAGTCGGGACAAGTCGGTACAAGTCTGAACAAGTCGGGACAAGTCGGTTCAAGTCGGGAAAAGTTTGGACAATACGGGACACGTTGGGACAAGTCGGGACAAGTCGGGACAAGTCGGGACAAGTCGGTACAAGTCGGGACAAGTTTGGACAAATCGGGACAAGTCGGTACAAGTTGGGACAAGTCAGGACAAGTCAGGACAAGTCGGGACAAGTCGAGACAAGTCGGGACATATCGAAACAAGTCAGGACAAGTCGAAAAAAGTCGAAAGAAGTCGGGACAAGTCAGGAAAAGTCGGGACAAGTCTGGATAAGACGTGACATGTCGGAACAATTCGGGACAAGTCGGGACAAGTCGGGACAGGTCGGGACAAGTCAGGACAAGTCAGGACATGTCGGGACAAGTTTGGACAATGAGGGACAAGTCGGGACAAGTTTGGACAATAAGGGACAAGTCGGGACAAGTCGGGACAAGTCGGTACAAGTCGGGACAAGTTTGGACAATCCAAGACAAGTTGGGACAAGTCGGAACAAGTCGGTACAAGTCGGGACATGTTTGTACAATCCGGGACAAGTTGTGACAAGTCAGGACAAGTCAGGACAAGTCAGGACAAGTCGAAACAAGTCGAAACAAGTCGGGACAAGTCGGGACAAGTCAGGACAAGTCAGAACAAGTCGGGACAAGTCAAGACAAGTCGGGACAAGTCGAGACAAGTCGGGACAAGTCGGAACAAGTCGGGACATGTCGGGACAAGTTTGGACAATCTGGGACAGGTCAGGACAAGTCGGTACAAGTCTGGACAAGTCGGGACAAGTCGGTTCAAGTCGGGAAAAGTTTGGACAATACAGGACACGTTGGGACAAGTCGGTAAAAGTTGGGACAATCCGGGACAAGTCGGTACAAGTCAGGACAAGTCGGTACAAGTCGGGACAAGTTTGGACAATCCGGGACAAGTCGAGACAAGTCAGAACAAGTCGGGACAAGTCGGTACAAGTGTGGACAAGTCGGTTCAAGTCGGGAAAAGTTTGGACAATACGGGACACGTTGGGACAAGTCGGTACAAGTTGGGACAATCCGGGACAAGTCGGGACAAGTCGGTACAAGTCGTGACATGTTTGGACAATCCGGGACAAGTCGAGACAAGTCGGGACAAGTCGGGACAAGTCGTGACAAGTCAGGACAAGTCAGAACAAGTCGGAACAAGTCAGGACAAGTCGGTACAAGTCGGGACAAGTCGTGACAAGTCAGGACAAGTCAGGACAAGTCGGGACAAGTCGGGACAAGTCGGGACAAGTCGGGACAAGTCGGGACAAGTCAGGACAAGTTTGGACAATCTGGGACAGGTCGGGACAAGTCGGTACAAGTCTGGACAAGTCGGGTCAAGTCGGTTCAAGTCGGGAAAAGTTTGGACAATACGGGACACGTTGGGACAAGTCGGGACAAGTCGGGACAAGTCGAAACAAGTTGGGACAAGTTAGGACAAGTCAGGACAAGTCAGAACAAGTCGGGACAAGTCAGGACAAGTCGGTACAAGTCGGGACAAGTCGTGACAAGTCAGGACAAGTCAGGACAAGTCGGGACAAGTCGGGACAAGTCGGTTCAAGTCGGGAAAAGTTTGGACAATACGGGACACGTTGCGACAAGTCGGGACAAGTCGGGACAAGTCGGGACAAGTCGAAACAAGTTGGGACAAGTCGGGACAAGTCAGGACAAGTCAGAACAAGTCGGGACAAGTCGGGACAAGTCGAAACAAGTTGGGACAAGTCGGAACAAGTCAGGACAAGTCAGAACAAGTCGGGACAAGTCAGGACAAGTCGGTACAAGTCGGGACAAGTCGTGACAAGTCAGCACAAGTCAGGACAAGTCGGGACAAGTCGGGACAAGTCGGTACAAGTCTGAACAAGTCGGGACAAGTCGGTTCAAGTCGGGAAAAGTTTGGACAATACGGGACACGTTGGGACAAGTCGGGACAAGTCGGGACAAGTCGGGACAAGTCGGTACAAGTCGGGACAAGTTTGGACAAACCGGGACAAGTCGGGACAAGTCGGTACAAGTTGGGACAAGTCGGGACAAGTCAGGACAAGTCGGGACAAGTCGAGACAAGTCGGGACATATCGAAACAAGTCAGGACAAGTCGAAAAAAGTCGAAAGAAGTCGGGACAAGTCAGGACAAGTCGGGACAAGTCTGGATAAGACGTGACATGTCGGAACAATTCTGGACAAGTCGGGACAAGTCGGGACAGGTCGGGACAAGTCAGGACAAGTCAGGACATGTCGGGACAAGTTTATACAATAAGTGACAAGTCGGGACAAGTTTGGACAATACGTTACACGTTGGGACAAGTCGGGACAAGTCTGGACAAGTTTGGACAATCCGGTACAAGTCGGGACAAGTCGGTACAAGTCAGGACGAGTCAAAACAAGTCAGGACAAGTCGGGACAAGTCGGGACAAGACGTGACAAGTCAGAACAAGTCGGGACAAGTCGGGACAAGTCGGGACAAGTCGGGACAAGTCGGGATAAGTCGGGACAAGTCGGTACAAGTCATGACAAGTCGGAACAAGTCGGGACGAGTTGGGACAAGTTAGGACAAGTCAGGACAAGTCAGGACAAGTCAGGACAAGTCGGGATAAGTCGGGACAAGTTGGGACAAGTCGGGACAATTCGGGACAGGTCGGGACAAGTCGTGACAAGTCAGGACAAGTCAATACAAGTCGAAAGAAGTCGAAACAAGTTGGGACAAGTCGGGACAAGTCAGAACAAGTCGGAACATGTCTGGACAAGACGGAACAAGTCGGGACAAGTCGGTACAAGTCAGGACAAGTTTGGACAATCCGAGACAAGTCGGGACAAGTCGGTACAAGTCGGGACGAGTCGGAACAAGTCAGGACAAGTCGGGACAAGTCGAGACAAGTCGGGACAAATCGAATCAAGTCATGACAAGTCGAAAAAAGTCGAAAGAAGTCGGGACAAGTCAGGACAAGTCGGGACAAGTCGGGACAAGTCGAGACAAGTGGGGACAAGTTGGGATAAGACGTGACGTGTCAGAACAAGTCGGGACAAGTTGGGACAAGTCGAGACAAGTCGGGACAAGTCAGGACAAGTCGAGAAATGTCGGGACAAGTTTGGACAATAATGGACAAGTCGGGACAAGTTTGGACAATAAGGGACAATTCGGGACAAGTCGGTACTAGTCGGGACAAGTCAGTACAAGTCGGGACAAGTTTGGACAATCCAAGAAAAGTTGGGACAAGTCGGAACAAGTTGGTACAAGTCGGGACATGTTTGGACAACCTGGGACAAGTCGTGACAAGTCAGGACAAGTCGAAACAAGTCGAAACAAAACGGGACAAGTCGGGACAAGTCAGGACAAGTCAGAACAAGTCAGGACAAGTTAGGACAAGTCAGGACAAGTCGGGACAAGTCGGGACAAGTCGGGACAAGTCGGGACAAGTTTGGACAATCTGGGACAGGTCGGGACA
Organism: Chrysolina americana; assembly: GCA_958502065.1. Classification (NCBI taxonomy): domain Eukaryota; kingdom Metazoa; phylum Arthropoda; class Insecta; order Coleoptera; family Chrysomelidae; genus Chrysolina; species Chrysolina americana. The sequence continues at coordinate 43,740,588 of OY293413.1, read as the reverse complement.
AGTCGGTACAAGTCTGGACAAGTCGGGACAAGTCGGTTCAAGTCGGTTCAAGTCGGGAAAAGTTTGGACAATACGGAACACGTTGGGACAAGTCGGTACAAGTTGTGACAATCCGGGACAAGTCGGTACAAGTCGGGACAAGTCGGTACAAGTTGGGACAAGTTTGGACAATCCGGGACAAGTCGAGACGAGTCGGGACAAGTCGGGACAGGTCGGGACAAGTCGGTACAAGTCTGGACAAGTCGGTTCAAGTCGGAACAAGTCGGGACATGGCGTGACAAGTTAGAACAAGTCAGAACAAGCCGGGACAAGTCGGGACAAGTCTGGACAAGTCGAGACAAGTCGGGACAAGTCAGTACAAGTCGGGACATGGCGTGACAAGTTAGAACAAGTCAGAACAATCTGGGACAAGTCGGGACAAGTCGGAACAAGTCAGGACAAGTCGGGACATGGCGTGACAAGTTAGAACAAGTCAGAACAAGCCGGAACAATTTGGGACGAGTTAGAACAAGTCAGAACAAGCAGAGACAAGTCGGGACAAGTCGGAACAAGTCAGGACAAGTCGAGACATGGCGTGACAAGTTAGAACAAGTCAGAACAAGCCAGGACAAGTCGGGACAAGTCTGGACAAGTTGGGACAAGTCGGGACAAGTGAGAACAAGTCAAGACGAGTCGGGACAAGTCGGAACAAGTCAGGACAAGTCGGGACATGGCGTGACAAGTTAGAACAAGTCGGAACAAGTCGGTACAAGTCGGGACAGGTCGGGACAAGTCGGTACAAGTCGGGACAAGTCGGTACAAGTCGGGACAAGTTTGGACAAATCGAGACAAGTCGAGACAAGTCGGGACATATCGAAACAAGTCAGGACAAGTCGAAAAAAGTCGAAAGAAGTCGGAACAAGTCAGGACAAGTCGGGACAAGTCGGGATAAGCTTAGACATGTCGGAACAAGTCAGGACAAGTCGGGACAAGTCGGGACAAGTCGGGACAAGTCAGGACAAGTCAGGACATGTCGGGACAAGTTTGTACAATAAGTGACAAGTCGGGACAAGTTTGGACAATACGTTACACGTTGGGACAAGTCGGGACAAGTCTGGACAAGTTTGGACAATCCGGGACAAGTCGGGACAATTCGGTAAAAGTCAGGACGAGTCAAAACAAGTCAGGACAAGTCGGGACAAGTCGGGACAAGACGTGACAAGTCAGAACAAGTCGGGACAAGTCGGGACAAGTCGGGACAAGTCGGGACAAGTCGGGACAAGTCGGGACAAGTCGGGACAAGTCGGTACAAGTCAGGACGAGTCAAAACAAGTCAGGACAAGTCGGGACAAGTCGGGACAAGACGTGACAAGTCAGAACAAGTCGGGACATGTTGGGACAAGTCGAAACAAGTCGGGACAAGTCGGGACAAGTCAAGACAAGTCGGTACAAGTCGGGACAAGTCGGAACAAGTCGGGACGAGTTGGGACAAGTTAGGACAAGTCAGGACAAGTCAGGACAAGTCAGGACAAGTCGGGATAAGTCGGGACAAGTTGGGACAAGTCGGGACAATTCGGGACAGGTCAGGACAAGTCCGGACAGGTCGGGACAATACGTGACAAATCAGAACAAGTAGGGACAAGTCGAGACAAGTCGGGACAAGTCGGGACAAGTCGGGACAAGTCGGTTAAAGTCGGGACAAGTCGGTACAAGTCGGGAAAAGTTTGGACAAACCGGGACAAGTCGGGACAAGTCGGTACAAGTAGGGACAAGTCGGTACAAGTCAGGACAAGTCGGGACAAGTCGAGACAAGTCGGGACAAATCGAATCAAGTCATGACAAGTCGAAAAAAGTCGAAAGAAGTCGGGACAAGTCAGGACAAGTCGGGACAAGTCGGGACAAGTCGGGACAAGTGGGGACAAGTCGGGATAAGACGTGACGTGTCAGAACAAGTCGGGACAAGTCGGGACAAGTCGGGACATGTCGGGACAAGTCAGGACAAGTCGAGAAATGTCGGGATAAGTTTGGACAATAAGGGACAAGTCGGAACAAGTTGGTACAAGTCGGGACATGTTTGGACAACCTGGGACAAGTCGTGACAAGTCAGGACAAGTCGAAACAAGTCGAAACAAAACGGGACAAGTCGGGACAAGTCAGGACAAGTCAGAACAAGTCAGGACAAGTTAGGACAAGTCAGGACAAGTCGGGACAAGTCGGGACAAGTCGGGACAAGTTTGGACAATCTGGGACAGGTCGGGACAAGTCGGTACAAGTCTGGACAAGTCGGGACAAGTCGGGACAGGTCGGGACAAGTCGGTACAAGTCTGGACAAGTCGGTTCAAGTCGGAACAAGTCGGGACATGGCGTGACAAGTTAGAACAAGTCGGAACAAGCCGGGACAAGTCGGGACAGGTCTGGACAAGTCGAGACAAGTCGGGACATGGCGTGACAAGTTAGAACAAGTCAGAGCAAGCCGGAACAATTTGGGACAAGTAAGAACAAGTCAGAACAAGCCGGGACAAGTCGGGACAAGTCGGAACAAGTCAGGACAAGTCGAGACATGGCGTGACAAGTTAGAACAAGTCAGAACAAGCCGGGACAAGTCGGGACAAGTCTGGACAAGTCGGGACATGGCGTGACAAGTTAGAACAAGTCGGAACAAGTCGGTACAAGTCGGGACATGTTTGGACAACCTGGGACAAGTCGTGACAAGTCAGGACAAGTCGAAACAAGTCGAAACAAAACGGGACAAGTCGGGACAAGTCAGGACAAGTCAGAACAAGTCAGGACAAGTTAGGACAAGTCAGGACAAGTCGGGACAAGTCGGGACAAGTCGGGACAAGTTTGGACAATCTGGGACAGGTCGGGACAAGTCGGTACAAGTCTGGACAAGTCGGGACAAGTCGGTTCAAGTCGGGAAAAGTTTGGACAATACGGGACACGTTGGGACAAGTCGGTACAAGTTGTGACAATCCGGGACAAGTCGGTACAAGTCGGTACAAGTTGGGACAAGTTTGGACAATCCGGGACAAGTCGAGACAAGTCGGGACAAGTCGGGACAGGTCGGGACAAGTCGGTACAAGTCTGGACAAGTCGGTTCAAGTCGGAACAAGTCGGGACATGGCGTGACAAGTTAGAACAAGTCAGAACAAGCCGGGACAAGTCGGGACAGGTCTGGACAAGTCGAGACAAGTCGGGACATGGCGTGACAAGTTAGAACAAGTCAGAGCAAGCCGGAACAATTTGGAACAAGTAAGAACAAGTCAGAACAAGCCGGGACAAGTCGGGACAAGTCGGAACAAGTCAGGACAAGTCGAGACATGGCGTGACAAGTTAGAACAAGTCAGAACAAGCCGGGACAAGTCGGGACAATTCTGGACAAGTCGGGACATGGCGTGACAAGTTAGAACAAGTCGGAACAAGTCGGTACAAGTCGGGACAAGTCGGGACAAGTCAGGAATAGTTAGGACAAGTCAGGACAAGTCGGGACAAGTCGGGACAAGTTTGGACAATCTGGGACAGGTCGGGACAAGTCGGTACAAGTCTGGACAAGTCGGGACAAGTCGGTTCAAGTCGGGAAAAGTTTGGACAATACGGGACACGTTGGGACAAGTCGGTACAAGTTGTGACAATCCGGGACAAGTCGGTACAAGTCGGTACAAGTTGGGACAAGTTTGGACAATCCGGGACAAGACGAGACAAGTCGGGACAAGTCGGGACAGGTCGGGACAAGTCGGTACAAGTCGAGACAAGTCGGGACAAATCGAATCAAGTCATGACAAGCTGAAAAAAGTCGAAAGAAGTCGGGACAAGTCAGGACAAGTCGGGACAAGTCGGGACAAGTGGGGACAAGTCGGGATAAGACGTGACGTGTCAGAACAAGTCGGGACAAGTCGGGACAAGTCGGGACAAGTCAGGACAAGTCGAGAAATGTCGGGATAAGTTTGGACAATAAGGGACAAGTCGGAACAAGTTGGTACAAGTCGGGACATGTTTGGACAACCTGGGACAAGTCGTGACAAGTCAGGACAAGTCGAAACAAGTCGAAACAAAACGGGACAAGTCGGGACAAGTCAGGACAAGTCAGAACAAGTCAGGACAAGTTAGGACAAGTCAGGACGAGTCGGGACAAGTCGGGACAAGTCGGGACAAGTTTGGACAATCTGGGACAGGTCGGGACAAGTCGGTACAAGTCTGGACAAGTCGGGACAAGTCGGTTCAAGTCGGGAAAAGTTTGGACAATACGGGACACGTTGGGACAAGTCGGTACAAGTTGTGACAATCCGGGACAAGTCGGTACAAGTCGGTACAAGTTGGGACAAGTTTGGACAATCCGGGACAAGTCGAGACAAGTCGGGACAAGTCGGGACAGGTCGGGACAAGTCGGTACAAGTCTGGACAAGTCGGTTCAAGTCGGAACAAGTCGGGACATGGCGTGACAAGTTAGAACAAGTCAGAACAAGCCGGGACAAGTCGGGACAGGTCTGGACAAGTCGAGACAAGTCGAGACATGGCGTGACAAGTTAGAACAAGTCAGAGCAAGCCGGAACAATTTGGGACAAGAAAGAACAAGTCAGAACAAGCCGGGACAAGTCGGGACAAGTCGGAACAAGTCAGGACAAGTCGAGACATGGCGTGACAAGTTAGAACAAGTCAGAACAAGCCGGGACAAGTCGGGACAAGTCTGGACAAGTCGGGACATGGCGTGACAAGTTAGAACAAGTCGGAACAAGTCGGTACAAGTCGGGACATGTTTGGACAACCTGGGACAAGTCGTGACAAGTCAGGACAAGTCGAAACAAGTCGAAACAAAACGGGACAAGTCGGGACAAGTCAGGACAAGTCAGAACAAGTCAGGACAAGTAAGGACAAGTCAGGACAAGTCGGGACAAGTCGGGACAAGTCGGGACAAGATTGGACAATCTGGGACAGGTCGGGACAAGTCGGTACAAGTCTGGACAAGTCGGGACAAGTCGGTTTAAGTCGGGAAAAGTTTGGACAATACGGGACACGTTGGGACAAGTCGGTACAAGTTGTGACAATCCGGGACAAGTCGGTACAAGTCGGTACAAGTTGGGACAAGTTTGGACAATCCGGGACAAGTCGAGACAAGTCGGGACAAGTCGGGACAGGTCGGGACAAGTCGGTACAAGTCTGGACAAGTCGATTCAAGTCGGAACAAGTCGGGACATGGCGTGACAAGTTAGAACAAGTCAGAACAAGCCGGGACAAGTCGGGACAGGTCTGGACAAGTCGAGACAAGTCGGGACATGGCGTGACAAGTTAGAACAAGTCAGAACAAGCCGGGACAAGTCGGGACAAGTCGGAACAAGTCAGGACAAGTCGAGACATGGCGTGACAAGTTAGAACAAGTCAGAACAAGCCGGGACAAGTCGGGACAAGTCTGGACAAGTCGGGACATGGCGTGACAAGTTAGAACAAGTCGGAACAAGTCGGTACAAGTCGGGACAAGTCGGGACAAGTCGGTACAAGTCGGGACAAGTCGGTACAAGTCGGGACGAGTTTGGACAAACCGGGACAAGTCGGGACAAGTCGGTACAAGTTGGGACAAGTCGAGACAAGTCGAGACAAGTCGGGACATATCGAAACAAGTCAGGTCAAGTCGAAAAAAGTCGAAAGAAGTCGGAACAAGTCAGGACAAGTCGGGACAAGTCGGGATAAGATTAGACATGTCGGAACAAGTCGGGACAAGTCGGGACAAGTCGGGACAAGTCGGGACAAGTCGGGACAAGTCAGGACAAGTCAGGACATGTCGGGACAAGTTTGTACAATAAGTGACAAGTCGGGACAAGTTTGGACAATACGTTACACGTTGGGACAAGTCGGGACAAGTCTGGACAAGTTTGGACAATCCGGGACAAGTCGGGACAAATCGGTACAAGTCAGGACGAGTCAAAACAAGTCAGGACAAGTCAGGACAAGTCGAAACAAGTCGAAACAAAACGGGACAAGTCGGGACAAGTCAGGACAAGTCAGAACAAGTCAGGACAAGTTAGGACAAGTCAGGACGAGTCGGGACAAGTCGGGACAAGTCGGGACAAGTTTGGACAATCTGGGACAGGTCGGGACAAGTCGGTACAAGTCTGGACAAGTCGGGACAAGTCGGTTCAAGTCGGGAAAAGTTTGGACAATACGGGACACGTTGGGACAAGTCGGTACAAGTTGTGACAATCCGGGACAAGTCGGTACAAGTCGGTACAAGTTGGGACAAGTTTGGACAATCCGGGACAAGTCGAGACAAGTCGGGACAAGTCGGGACAGGTCGGGACAAGTCGAGACAAGTCGAGACATGGCGTGACAAGTTAGAACAAGTCAGAGCAAGCCGGAACAATTTGGGACAAGAAAGAACAAGTCAGAACAAGCCGGGACAAGTCGGGACAAGTCGGAACAAGTCAGGACAAGTCGAGACATGGCGTGACAAGTTAGAACAAGTCAGAACAAGCCGGGACAAGTCGGGACAAGTCTGGACAAGTCGGGACATGGCGTGACAAGTTAGAACAAGTCGGAACAAGTCGGTACAAGTCGGGACATGTTTGGACAACCTGGGACAAGTCGTGACAAGTCAGGACAAGTCGAAACAAGTCGAAACAAAACGGGACAAGTCGGGACAAGTCAGGACAAGTCAGAACAAGTCAGGACAAGTAAGGACAAGTCAGGACAAGTCGGGACAAGTCGGGACAAGTCGGGACAAGATTGGACAATCTGGGACAGGTCGGGACAAGTCGGTACAAGTCTGGACAAGTCGGGACAAGTCGGTTTAAGTCGGGAAAAGTTTGGACAATACGGGACACGTTGGGACAAGTCGGTACAAGTTGTGACAATCCGGGACAAGTCGGTACAAGTCGGTACAAGTTGGGACAAGTTTGGACAATCCGGGACAAGTCGAGACAAGTCGGGACAAGTCGGGACAGGTCGGGACAAGTCGGTACAAGTCTGGACAAGTCGGTTCAAGTCGGAACAAGTCGGGACATGGCGTGACAAGTTAGAACAAGTCAGAACAAGCCGGGACAAGTCGGGACAGGTCTGGACAAGTCGAGACAAGTCGGGACATGGCGTGACAAGTTAGAACAAGTCAGAACAAGCCGGGACAAGTCGGGACAAGTCGGAACAAGTCAGGACAAGTCGAGACATGGCGTGACAAGTTAGAACAAGTCAGAACAAGCCGGGACAAGTCGGGACAAGTCTGGACAAGTCGGGACATGGCGTGACAAGTTAGAACAAGTCGGAACAAGTCGGTACAAGTCGGGACAAGTCGGGACAAGTCGGTACAAGTCGGGACAAGTCGGTACAAGTCGGGACGAGTTTGGACAAACCGGGACAAGTCGGGACAAGTCGGTACAAGTTGGGACAAGTCGAGACAAGTCGAGACAAGTCGGGACATATCGAAACAAGTCAGGTCAAGTCGAAAAAAGTCGAAAGAAGTCGGAACAAGTCAGGACAAGTCGGGACAAGTCGGGATAAGATTAGACATGTCGGAACAAGTCGGGACAAGTCGGGACAAGTCGGGACAAGTCGGGACAAGTCGGGACAAGTCAGGACAAGTCAGGACATGTCGGGACAAGTTTGTACAATAAGTGACAAGTCGGGACAAGTTTGGACAATACGTTACACGTTGGGACAAGTCGGGACAAGTCTGGACAAGTTTGGACAATCCGGGACAAGTCGGGACAAATCGGTACAAGTCAGGACGAGTCAAAACAAGTCAGGACAAGTCGGGACAAGTCGGGACAAGACGTGACAAGTCAGAACAAGTCGGGACAAGTCGGGACAAGTCGGTACAAGTCGGGACAAGTCGGAACAAGTCGAGACGAGTTGGGACAAGTTGGGACAAGTCAGGACAAGTCAGGACAAGTCGGGATAAGTCGGGACAAGTTGGGACAAGTCGGGACAATTCGGGACAGGTCGGGACAAGTCGTGACAAGTCAGGACAAATCAATACAAGTCGAAACAAGTCGAAACAAGTTGGGACAAGTCGGGACAAGTCAGAACAAGTCGGAACATGTCTGGACAAGTCGGGACAAGTCGGGACAAGCCGGTACAAGTCGGGACAAGTTTGGACAATCCGGGACAAGTCGGGACAAGTCGGTACAATTCAGGACGAGTCAAAACAAGTCAGGACAAGTCGGGACAAGTCGGGACAAGACGTGACAAGTCAGAACAAGTCGGGACAAGTTGGGACAAGTCGGGACAAGTCGGGACAAGTCGGGACAAGTCAGGACAAGTCGGTACAAGTCGGGACAAGTCGGAACAAGTCGGGACGAGTTGGGACAAGTTAGGACAAGTCAGGACAAGTCAGGACAAGTCAGGACAAGTCAGGACAAGTCGGGATAAGTCGGGACAAGTTGGGACAAGTCGGGACAATTCGGGACAGGTCAGGACAAGTCCGGACAGGTCGGGACAAGACGTGACAAATCAGAACAAGTAGGGACAAGTCGAGACAAGTCGGGACAAGTCGGGACAAGTCGGGACAAGTCGGTTAAAGTCGGGACAGGTCGGTACAAGTCGGGAAAAGTTTGGACAAACCGGGACAAGTCGGGACAAGTCGGTACAAGTTGGGACAAGTCGGTACAAGTCAGGACAATTCGGGACAAGTCGAGACAAGTCGGGACAAATCGAATCAAGTCATGACAAGTCGAAAAAAGTCGAAAGAAGTCGGGACAAGTCAGGACAAGTCGGGACAAGTCGGGACAAGTCGGGACAAGTCGGGACAAGTCGGGACAAGTGGGGACAAGTCGGGATAAGACGTGACGTGTCAGAACAAGTCGGGACAAGTCGGGAAAAGTCGGGACAAGTCGGGACAAGTCAGGACAAGTCGAGAAATGTCGGGATAAGTTTGGACAATAAGGGACAAGTCGGGACAAGTTTGGACAATAAGGGAGAATTCGGGACAAGTCGGTACTAGTCGGGACAAGTCAGTACAAGTCGGGACAAGTTTGGACAATCCAAGAAAAGTTGGGACAAGTCGGAACAAGTTGGTACAAGTCGGGACATGTTCGGACAACCTGGGACAAGTTGTGACAAGTAAGGACAAGACAGGACAAGTCGAAACAAGTCGAAACAAGTCGGGACAAGTCGGGACAAGTTTGGACAATAAGGGACAAAACGGGACAAGTTTGTACAAGTCAGGACAAGTCGAAACAAGTCGAAACAAAACGGGATAAGTCGGGACAAGTCAGGACAAGTCAGAACAAGTCGGGACAAGTTAGGACAAGTCGGTACAAGTCGGGACAAGTCGTGACAAGTCAGGACAAGTCGGGACAAGTCGGGACAAGTCAGAACAAGTTTGGACAATCTGGGACAGGTCGGGACAAGTCGGTACAAGTCTGGACAAGTCGGGACAAGTCGGTTCAAGTCGGGAAAAGTTTGGACAATACGGGACACGTTGGGACAAGTCGGGACAAGTCGAGACAAGTCGAAACAAGTTGGGACAAAATGGGACAAGTCAGGACAAGTCAGAACAAGTCGGGACAAGTCAGGACAAGTCGGTACAAGTCGGGACAAGTCGTGACAAGTCAGGACAAGTCAGGACAAGTCGGGACAAGTCGGGACAAGTCGGTTCAAGTCGGGAAAAGTTTGGACAATACGGGACACGTTGCGACAAGTCGGGACAAGTCGGGACATGTCGGGACAAGTCGAAACAAGTTGGGACAAGTCGGGACAAGTCAGGACAAGTCAGAACAAGTCGGGACAAGTCGGGACAAGTCGAAACAAGTTGGGACAAGTCGGAACAAGTCAGGACAAGTCAGAACAAGTCGGGACAAGTCAGGACAAGTCGGTACAAGTCGGGACAAGTCGTGACAAGTCAGCACAAGTCAGGACAAGTCGGGACAAGTCGGGACAAGTCGGTACAAGTCTGAACAAGTCGGGACAAGTCGGTTCAAGTCGGGAAAAGTTTGGACAATACGGGACACGTTGGGACAAGTCGGGACAAGTCGGGACAAGTCGGTACAAGTCGGGACAAGTTTGGACAAATCGGGACAAGTCGGTACAAGTTGGGACAAGTCAGGACAAGTCAGGACAAGTCGGGACAAGTCGAGACAAGTCGGGACATATCGAAACAAGTCAGGACAAGTCGAAAAAAGTCGAAAGAAGTCGGGACAAGTCAGGAAAAGTCGGGACAAGTCTGGATAAGACGTGACATGTCGGAACAATTCGGGACAAGTCGGGACAAGTCGGGACAGGTCGGGACAAGTCAGGACAAGTCAGGACATGTCGGGACAAGTTTGGACAATAAGGGACAAGTCGGGACAAGTCGGGACAAGTCGGTACAAGTCGGGACAAGTTTGGACAATCCAAGACAAGTTGGGACAAGTCGGAACAAGTCGGTACAAGTCGGGACATGTTTGTACAATCCGGGACAAGTTGTGACAAGTCAGGACAAGTCAGGACAAGTCAGGACAAGTCGAAACAAGTCGGGACAAGTCGGGACAAGTCAGGACAAGTCAGAACAAGTCGGGACAAGTCAAGACAAGTCGGGACAAGTCGGGACAAGTCGGGACAAGTCGGAACAAGTCGGGACATGTCGGGACAAGTTTGGACAATCTGGGACAGGTCAGGACAAGTCGGTACAAGTCTGGACAAGTCGGGACAAGTCGGTTCAAGTCGGGAAAAGTTTGGACAATACAGGACACGTTGGGACAAGTCGGTAAAAGTTGGGACAATCCGGGACAAGTCGGTACAAGTCAGGACAAGTCGGTACAAGTCGGGACAAGTTTGGACAATCCGGGACAAGTCGAGACAAGTCAGAACAAGTCGGGACATGTCGGGACAAGTCGGTACAAGTGTGGACAAGTCGGTTCAAGTCGGGAAAAGTTTGGACAATACGGGACACGTTGGGACAAGTCGGTACAAGTTGGGACAATCCGGGACAAGTCGGGACAAGTCGGTACAAGTCGTGACATGTTTGGACAATCCGGGACAAGTCGAGACAAGTCGGGACAAGTCGGGACAAGTCGTGACAAGTCAGGACAAGTCAGAACAAGTCGGAACAAGTCGGGACAAGTCGTGACGAGTCAGCACAAGTCAGGACAAGTCGGGACAAGTCGGGACAAGTCGGTACAAGTCTGAACAAGTCGGGACAAGTCGGTTCAAGTCGGGAAAAGTTTGGACAATACGGGACACGTTGGGACAAGTCGGGACAAGTCGGGACAAGTCGGGACAAGTCGGTACAAGTCGGGACAAGTTTGGACAAACCGGGACAAGTCGGGACAAGTCGGTACAAGTTGGGACAAGTCGGGACAAGTCAGGACAAGTCGGGACAAGTCGAGACAAGTCGGGACATATCGAAACAAGTCAGGACAAGTCGAAAAAAGTCGAAAGAAGTCGGGACAAGTCAGGACAAGTCGGGACAAGTCTGGATAAGACGTGACATGTCGGAACAATTCTGGACAAGTCGGGACAAGTCGGGACAGGTCGGGACAAGTCAGGACAAGTCAGGACATGTCGGGACAAGTTTATACAATAAGTGACAAGTCGGGACAAGTTTGGACAATACGTTACACGTTGGGACAAGTCGGGACAAGTCTGGACAAGTTTGGACAATCCGGTACAAGTCGGGACAAGTCGGTACAAGTCAGGACGAGTCAAAACAAGTCAGGACAAGTCGGGACAAGTCGGGACAAGACGTGACAAGTCAGAACAAGTCGGGACAAGTCGGGACAAGTCGGGACAAGTCGGGACAAGTCGGGACAAGTCGGGATAAGTCGGGACAAGTCGGTACAAGTCATGACAAGTCGGAACAAGTCGGGACGAGTTGGGACAAGTTAGGACAAGTCAGGACAAGTCAGGACAAGTCAGGACAAGTCGGGATAAGTCGGGACAAGTTGGGACAAGTCGGGACAATTCGGGACAGGTCGGGACAAGTCGTGACAAGTCAGGAAAAGTCAATACAAGTCGAAAGAAGTCGAAACAAGTTGGGACAAGTCGGGACAAGTCAGAACAAGTCGGAACATGTCTGGACAAGACGGAACAAGTCGGGACAAGTCGGTACAAGTCAGGACAAGTTTGGACAATCCGAGACAAGTCGGGACAAGTCGGTACAAGTCGGGACGAGTCGGAACAAGTCAGGACAAGTCGGGACAAGTCGAGACAAGTCGGGACAAATCGAATCAAGTCATGACAAGTCGAAAAAAGTCGAAAGAAGTCGGGACAAGTCAGGACAAGTCGGGACAAGTCGGGACAAGTCGAGACAAGTGGGGACAAGTTGGGATAAGACGTGACGTGTCAGAACAAGTCGGGACAAGTTGGGACAAGTCGAGACAAGTCGGGACAAGTCAGGACAAGTCGAGAAATGTCGGGACAAGTTTGGACAATAATGGACAAGTCGGGACAAGTTTGGACAATAAGGGACAATTCGGGACAAGTCGGTACTAGTCGGGACAAGTCAGTACAAGTCGGGACAAGTTTGGACAATCCAAGAAAAGTTGGGACAAGTCGGAACAAGTTGGTACAAGTCGGGACATGTTTGGACAACCTGGGACAAGTCGTGACAAGTCAGGACAAGTCGAAACAAGTCGAAACAAAACGGGACAAGTCGGGACAAGTCAGGACAAGTCAGAACAAGTCAGGACAAGTTAGGACAAGTCAGGACAAGTCGGGACAAGTCGGGACAAGTCGGGACAAGTTTGGACAATCTGGGACAGGTCGGGACAAGTCGGTACAAGTCTGGACAAGTCGGGACAAGTCGGTTCAAGTCGGTTCAAGTCGGGAAAAGTTTGGACAATACGGGACACGTTGGGACAAGTCGGTACAAGTTGTGACAATCCGGGACAAGTCGGTACAAGTCGGGACAAGTCGGTACAAGTTGGGACAAGTTTGGACAATCCGGGACAAGTCGAGACGAGTCGGGACAAGTCGGTACAAGTCTGGACAAGTCGGGACAAGTCGGGACAGGTCGGGACAAGTCGGTACAAGTCTGGACAAGTCGGAACAAGTCGGGACATGGCGTGACAAGTTAGAACAAGTCGGAACAAGCCGGGACAAGTCGGGACAGGTCTGGACAAGTCGAGACAAGTCGGGACATGGCGTGACAAGTAAGAACAAGTCAGAGCAAGCCGGAACAATTTGGGACAAGTAAGAACAAGTCAGAACAAGCCGGGACAAGTCGGGACAAGTCGGAACAAGTCAGGACAAGTCGAGACATGGCGTGACAAGTTAGAACAAGTCAGAACAAGCCGGGACAAGTCGGGACAAGTCTGGACAAGTCGGGACATGGCGTGACAAGTTAGAACAAGTCGGAACAAGTCGGTACAAGTCGGGACATGTTTGGACAACCTGGGACAAGTCGTGACAAGTCAGGACAAGTCGAAACAAGTCGAAACAAAACGGGACAAGTCGGGACAAGTCAGGACAAGTCAGAACAAGTCAGGACAAGTTAGGACAAGTCAGGACAAGTCGGGACAAGTCGGGACAAGTCGGGACAAGTCGGGACAAGTTTGGACAATCTGGGACAGGTCGGGACAAGTCGGTACAAGTCTGGACAAGTCGGGACAAGTCGGTTCAAGTCGGGAAAAGTTTGGACAATACGGGACACGTTGGGACAAGTCGGTACAAGTTGTGACAATCCGGGACAAGTCGGTACAAGTCGGTACAAGTTGGGACAAGTTTGGACAATCCGGGACAAGTCGAGACAAGCCGGGACAAGTTGGGACAAGTCTGGACAAGTCGGGACAAGTCGGGACAAGTGAGAACAAGTCAACACGAGTCAGGACAAGTCGGAACAAGTCAGAACAAGTCGGGACATGGCGTGACAAGTTAGAACAAGTCGGAACAAGTCGGTACAAGTCGGGACAAGTCGGGACAAGTCGGTACAAGTCGGGACAAGTCGGTACAAGTCGGGACAAGTTTGGACAAACCGGGACAAGTCGGGACAAGTCGGTACAAGTTGGGACAAGTCGAGACATATCGAAACAAGTCAGGACAAGTCGAACAAAGTCGAAAGAAGTCGGGACAAGTCGGGACAAGTCGGGACAAGTGAGAACAAGTCAACACGAGTCGGGACAAGTCGGAACAAGTCAGGACAAGTCAGGACAAGTCAGGACAAGTCGGGATAAGTCGGGACAAGTTGAGACAAGTCGGGACAATTCGGGACAGGTCGGGACAAGTCGTGACAAGTCAGGACAAGTCAATACAAGTCGAAAGAAGTCGAAACAAGTTGGGACAAGTCGGGACAAGTCAGAACAAGTCGGAACATGTCTGGACAAGACGGAACAAGTCGGGACAAGTCGGTACAAGTCAGGACAAGTTTGGACAATCCGAGACAAGTCGGGACAAGTCGGTACAAGTCGGGACGAGTCGGAACAAGTCAGGACAAGTCGGGACAAGTCGAGACAAGTCGGGACAAATCGAATCAAGTCATGACAAGTCGAAAAAAGTCGAAAGAAGTCGGGACAAGTCAGGACAAGTCGGGACAAGTCGGGACAAGTCGAGACAAGTGGGGACAAGTTGGGATAAGACGTGACGTGTCAGAACAAGTCGGGACAAGTTGGGACAAGTCGAGACAAGTCGGGACAAGTCAGGACAAGTCGAGAAATGTCGGGACAAGTTTGGACAATAATGGACAAGTCGGGACAAGTTTGGACAATAAGGGACAATTCGGGACAAGTCGGTACTAGTCGGGACAAGTCAGTACAAGTCGGGACAAGTTTGGACAATCCAAGAAAAGTTGGGACAAGTCGGAACAAGTTGGTACAAGTCGGGACATGTTTGGACAACCTGGGACAAGTCGTGACAAGTCAGGACAAGTCGAAACAAGTCGAAACAAAACGGGACAAGTCGGGACAAGTCAGGACAAGTCAGAACAAGTCAGGACAAGTTAGGACAAGTCAGGACAAGTCGGGACAAGTCGGGACAAGTCGGGACAAGTTTGGACAATCTGGGACAGGTCGGGACAAGTCGGTACAAGTCTGGACAAGTCGGGACAAGTCGGTTCAAGTCGGTTCAAGTCGGGAAAAGTTTGGACAATACGGGACACGTTGGGACAAGTCGGTACAAGTTGTGACAATCCGGGACAAGTCGGTACAAGTCGGGACAAGTCGGTACAAGTTGGGACAAGTTTGGACAATCCGGGACAAGTCGAGACGAGTCGGGACAAGTCGGGACAGGTCGGGACAAGTCGGTACAAGTCTGGACAAGTCGGTTCAAGTCGGAACAAGTCGGGACATGGCGTGACAAGTTAGAACAAGTCAGAACAAGCCGGGACAAGTCGGGACAAGTCTGGACAAGTCGAGACAAGTCGGGACAAGTCAGTACAAGTCGGGACATGGCGTGACAAGTTAGGACAAGTCAGAACAATCTGGGACAAATCGGGACAAGTCGGAACAAGTCAGGACAAGTCGGGACATGGCGTGACAAGTTAGAACAAGTCAGAACAAGCCGGAACAATTTGGGACGAGTTAGAACAAGTCAGAACAAGCAGAGACAAGTCGGGACAAGTCGGAACAAGTCAGGACAAGTCGAGACATGGCGTGACAAGTTAGCACAAGTCAGAACAAGCCGGGACAAGTCGGGACAAGTCTGGACAAGTTGGGACAAGTCGGGACAAGTGAGAACAAGTCAAGACGAGTCGGGACAAGTCGGAACAAGTCAGGACAAGTCGGGACATGGCGTGACAAGTTAGAACAAGTCGGAACAAGTCGGTACAAGTCGGGACAGGTCGGGACAAGTCGGTACAAGTCGGGACAAGTCGGTACAAGTCGGGACAAGTTTGGACAAATCGAGACAAGTCGAGACAAGTCGGGACATATCGAAACAAGTCAGGACAAGTCGAAAAAAGTCGAAAGAAGTCGGAACAAGTCAGGACAAGTCGGGACAAGTCGGGATAAGCTTAGACATGTCGGAACAAGTCGGGACAAGTCGGGACAAGTCGGGACAAGTCGGGACAAGTCAGGACAAGTCAGGACATGTCGGGACAAGTTTGTACAATAAGTGACAAGTCGGGACAAGTTTGGACAAGTTTGGACAATCCGGGACAAGTCGGGACAATTCGGTAAAAGTCAGGACGAGTCAAAACAAGTCAGGACAAGTCGGGACAAGTCGGGACAAGACGTGACAAGTCAGAACAAGTCGGGACAAGTCGGGACAAGTCGGGACAAGTCGGGACAAGTCGGGACAAGTCGGGACAAGTCGGGACAAGTCGGGACAAGTCGGTACAAGTCAGGACGAGTCAAAACAAGTCAGGACAGGTCGGGACAAGTCGGGACAAGACGTGACAAGTCAGAACAAGTCGGGACATGTTGGGACAAGTCGAAACAAGTCGGGACAAGTCGGGACAAGTCAAGACAAGTCGGTACAAGTCGGGACAAGTCGGAACAAGTCGGGACGAGTTGGGACAAGTTAGGACAAGTCAGGACAAGTCAGGACAAGTCAGGACAAGTCGGGATAAGTCGGGACAAGTTGGGACAAGTCGGGACAATTCGGGACAGGTCAGGACAAGTCCGGACAGGTCGGGACAATACGTGACAAATCAGAACAAGTAGGGACAAGTCGAGACAAGTCGGGACAAGTCGAAACAAGTCGGGACAAGTCGGTTAAAGTCGGGACAAGTCGGTACAAGTCGGGAAAAGTTTGGACAAACCGGGACAAGTCGGGACAAGTCGGTACAAGTAGGGACAAGTCGGTACAAGTCAGGACAAGTCGGGACAAGTCGAGACAAGTCGGGACAAATCGAATCAAGTCATGACAAGTCGAAAAAAGTCGAAAGAAGTCGGGACAAGTCAGGACAAGTCGGGACAAGTCGGGACAAGTCGGGACAAGTGGGGACAAGTCGGGATAAGAAGTGACGTGTCAGAACAAGTCGGGACAAGTCGGGACAAGTCGGGACATGTCGGGACAAGTCAGGACAAGTCGAGAAATGTCGGGATAAGTTTGGACAATAAGGGACAAGTCGGAACAAGTTGGTACAAGTCGGGACATGTTTGGACAACCTGGGACAAGTCGTGACAAGTCAGGACAAGTCGAAACAAGTCGAAACAAAACGGGACAAGTCGGGACAAGTCAGGACAAGTCAGAACAAGTCAGGACAAGTTAGGACAAGTCAGGACAAGTCGGGACAAGTCGGGACAAGTCGGGACAAGTCGGGACAAGTTTGGACAATCTGGGACAGGTCGGGACAAGTCGGTACAAGTCTGGACAAGTCGGGACAAGTCGGGACAGGTCGGGACAAGTCGGTACAAGTCTGGACAAGTCGGTTCAAGTCGGAACAAGTCGGGACATGGCGTGACAAGTTAGAACAAGTCAGAGCAAGCCGGAACAATTTGGGACAAGTAAGAACAAGTCAGAACAAGCCGGGACAAGTCGGAACAAGTCAGGACAAGTCGAGACATGGCGTGACAAGTTAGAACAAGTCAGAACAAGCCGGGACAAGTCGGGACAAGTCTGGACAAGTCGGGACATGGCGTGACAAGTTAGAACAAGTCGGAACAAGTCGGTACAAGTCGGGACATGTTTGGACAACCTGGGACAAGTCGTGACAAGTCAGGACAAGTCGAAACAAGTCGAAACAAAACGGGACAAGTCGGGACAAGTCAGGACAAGTCAGAACAAGTCAGGACAAGTTAGGACAAGTCAGGACGAGTCGGGACAAGTCGGGACAAGTCGGGACAAGTTTGGACAATCTGGGACAGGTCGGGACAAGTCGGTACAAGTCTGGACAAGTCGGGACAAGTCGGTTCAAGTCGGGAAAAGTTTGGACAATACGGGACACGTTGGGACAAGTCGGTACAAGTTGTGACAATCCGGGACAAGTCGGTACAAGTCGGTACAAGTTGGGACAAGTTTGGACAATCCGGGACAAGTCGAGACAAGTCGGGACAAGTCGGGACAGGTCGGGACAAGTCGGTACAAGTCTGGACAAGTCGGTTCAAGTCGGAACAAGTCGACACATGGCGTGACAAGTTAGAACAAGTCAGAACAAGCCGGGACAAGTCGGGACAGGTCTGGACAAGTCGAGACAAGTCGGGACATGGCGTGACAAGTTAGAACAAGTCAGAGCAAGCCGGAACAATTTGGGACAAGTAAGAACAAGTCAGAACAAGCCGGGACAAGTCGGGACAAGTCGGAACAAGTCAGGACAAGTCGAGACATGGCGTGACAAGTTAGAACAAGTCAGAACAAGCCGGGACAAGTCGGGACAATTCTGGACAAGTCGGGACATGGCGTGACAAGTTAGAACAAGTCGGAACAAGTCGGTACAAGTCGGGACAAGTCGGGACAAGTCAGGACAAGTTAGGACAAGTCAGGACAAGTCGGGACAAGTCGGGACAAGTTTGGACAATCTGGGACAGGTCGGGACAAGTCGGTACAAGTCTGGACAAGTCGGGACAAGTCGGTTCAAGTCGGGAAAAGTTTGGACAATACGGGACACGTTGGGACAAGTCGGTACAAGTTGTGACAATCCGGGACAAGTCGGTACAAGTCGGTACAAGTTGGGACAAGTTTGGACAATCCGGGACAAGACGAGACAAGTCGGGACAAGTCGGGACAGGTCGGGACAAGTCGGTACAAGTCGAGACAAGTCGGGACAAATCGAATCAAGTCATGACAAGCTGAAAAAAGTCGAAAGAAGTCGGGACAAGTCAGGACAAGTCGGGACAAGTCGGGACAAGTGGGGACAAGTCGGGATAAGACGTGACGTGTCAGAACAAGTCGGGACAAGTCGGGACAAGTCGGGACAAGTCGGGACAAGTCAGGACAAGTCGAGAAATGTCGGGATAAGTTTGGACAATAAGGGACAAGTCGGAACAAGTTGGTACAAGTCGGGACATGTTTGGACAACCTGGGACAAGTCGTGACAAGTCAGGACAAGTCGAAACAAGTCGAAACAAAACGGGACAAGTCGGGACAAGTCAGGACAAGTCAGAACAAGTCAGGACAAGTTAGGACAAGTCAGGACGAGTCGGGACAAGTCGGGACAAGTCGGGACAAGTTTGGACAATCTGGGACAGGTCGGGACAAGTCGGTACAAGTCTGGACAAGTCGGGACAAGTCGGTTCAAGTCGGGAAAAGTTTGGACAATACGGGACACGTTGGGACAAGTCGGTACAAGTTGTGACAATCCGGGACAAGTCGGTACAAGTCGGTACAAGTTGGGACAAGTTTGGACAATCCGGGACAAGTCGAGACAAGTCGGGACAAGTCGGGACAGGTCGGGACAAGTCGGTACAAGTCTGGACAAGTCGGTTCAAGTCGGAACAAGTCGGGACATGGCGTGACAAGTTAGAACAAGTCAGAACAAGCCGGGACAAGTCGGGACAGGTCTGGACAAGTCGAGACAAGTCGAGACATGGCGTGACAAGTTAGAACAAGTCAGAGCAAGCCGGAACAATTTGGGACAAGAAAGAACAAGTCAGAACAAGCCGGGACAAGTCGGGACAAGTCGGAACAAGTCAGGACAAGTCGAGACATGGCGTGACAAGTTAGAACAAGTCAGAACAAGCCGGGACAAGTCGGGACAAGTCTGGACAAGTCGGGACATGGCGTGACAAGTTAGAACAAGTTGGAATAAGTCGGTACAAGTCGGGACATGTTTGGACAACCTGGGACAAGTCGTGACAAGTCAGGACAAGTCGAAACAAGTCGAAACAAAACGGGACAAGTCGGGACAAGTCAGGACAAGTCAGAACAAGTCAGGACAAGTAAGGACAAGTCAGGACAAGTCGGGACAAGTCGGGACAAGTCGGGACAAGATTGGACAATCTGGGACAGGTCGGGACAAGTCGGTACAAGTCTGGACAAGTCGGGACAAGTCGGTTTGAGTCGGGAAAAGTTTGGACAATACGGGACACGTTGGGACAAGTCGGTACAAGTTGTGACAATCCGGGACAAGTCGGTACAAGTCGGTACAAGTTGGGACAAGTTTGGACAATCCGGGACAAGTCGAGACAAGTCGGGACAAGTCGGGACAGGTCGGGACAAGTCGGTACAAGTCTGGACAAGTCGGTTCAAGTCGGAACAAGTCGGGACATGGCGTGACAAGTTAGAAAAAGTCAGAACAAGCCGGGACAAGTCGGGACAGGTCTGGACAAGTCGAGACAAGTCGGGACATGGCGTGACAAGTTAGAACAAGTCAGAACAAGCCGGGACAAGTCGGGACAAGTCGGAACAAGTCAGGACAAGTCGAGACATGGCGTGACAAGTTAGAACAAGTCAGAACAAGCCGGGACAAGTCGGGACAAGTCTGGACAAGTCGGGACATGGCGTGACAAGTTAGAACAAGTCGGAACAAGTCGGTACAAGTCGGGACAAGTCGGGACAAGTCGGTACAAGTCGGGACAAGTCGGTACAAGTCGGGACGAGTTTGGACAAACCGGGACAAGTCGGGACAAGTCGGTACAAGTTGGGACGAGTCGAGACATTGTCTCGTAATCCGGTGTGGATGGACGGCTTCCGCAAAGTTTCGGATTCCTCCGAACCCATCTTCAGCCACCCACCGCTCTGCTCCTAGTTGCCTGGAGGGCAAGGACGTCGTCACCCAGGGATTTCGGGTGGCAACTTCCGTGTCCCAGCCGACACCTGATTCAAGATCTGCCTTTCTAGCTCTATTTGCATATTCAGGCCGTGCATATGGTATCCCTTGGAAGGTACGCTGAACCCGCCCCTGGAGAGATATGGGAATGCGAGCATTCCCAACTCCCTCCGAGAGCCTTCCACCACCCCCTAGTTCTTCCACTAGGGCCTCAGCATCACCCGGTTCCCTTAGGGTATGCACATCTACTTCCTGTGGCCTCCGCTGTGGTGCGTGAGGCACACCCAATGACCTCGGAGCGCTTCGGCGCATTCCAAAGGGGCGTACTTCACGAGCTTCGCCAGCATGGACTCCTGAGTAGCCCTCCGACCTACAAACAGAAACATTTCTCGTTATTCTAAATTGCTCCAAACGGGCTTCCAAAGGTGGAGTTGTGACAACTCCCGCGGAATCGATTACTAACCCTACCTGAGCCGACGGGGAAGGCTGCCTCCCTCCGTCTAAGCTCGACTCTAAAGTACCTTGGTCCAGCACACTTCTCGGGGACAAGGTAGTTGACATCGTCAACTCACGATTTTCCCCGGTAGTACGTACCTGGGGGACGTCTCCGTCGAGGCGTCGCGACGCTTCGGGGAATAGACGCCTGGCGTCTAAGTCACCCGACGGCGGAGGTGTCCGAGAAAGCCCAGCGCCGGCGAACACGGCTTGGGTATTCTCCTCCGCGAGCATATGAGATCTCAATCTCATATTCGTCATTGCTCTAAAGGACAAACAATTACGGCTGTAATGTATTGTCGGGCTACTTGCGTGTGCAAGTGTGTGGCAAAGGAGAAGTGCACTAAAATCGACCTCGCGTCGACCCAACTCAAGTGTGACGATGAGAAGGGTCACCCTATAGCTAACTAACCTAACACCTAACAAGACCTCGCCGGGAAATGGACGAGGGAGGAAGGATTCACGGTTTAGAAAACTATCTAAATAAAATTTCCTAACTTCAAAAATTGTGTGAAGCACCAAAAAGGAAAATTAAACTTGAAAAATTTTACTTTAAAAATTACAACTGGATGTGACAAAAACCAAGACAGAGATTTGGGTAAAGGATCACGGAGCCTAACCAGACTGTCTCAGGTGGAAAAGCCGAGAACAGCCGCAGGAAATAGGTATGGGAAGGACGCGAAACCCCTAGGTACCACAGGAAATGTGGCTCGCCAACGACAAAGTCGCAGCTAATGATGTCTTGACAGGCCGAGGAATTTAAGCTCGAACGATACAATCTTCGTGGAACTCTACGATCGAGCCGATTGTATCAGGTGAGATCTCGTTTTGGTGCCTGACCCCTTTTCATACGATGGGGATTTTTCGTCAACGTCGCGTACAGGTATTAAGTCGGGAAATAACTTTGATGAAGTTAAATCCCTAAGTGTCCGTTGCAAAAGATCACTTTACACTGATTATTGCTCGAGAGTTAAACTGCCTATCAACGTACTTTCGTAGCGCGAATAAAACACCTGTAAACCGTACAAGTGAGTCTAACCCCCTTTAAGATAGAAACAAAACGTTATGAATCTACTGTGAACTGAATTATTATTACCGAGAACCTGACTCTAACTACTAGCCAAAACGATGAATTGCAGAGACAAAAGGCAAAGCCAAACAAACGTAAGTTATTTAACGGAAACACGAAATTGATTATTACACTGCAATTCGACAAGAAAGAGTGGCTGTCTGCTGCTTCGCTGCTTGCATATTTATGCAATCCTGACTGCTGAATCCGCGACACCCATTGGCCTAGAGGGCCAAAGTGGGCGTCGCCCTTGGCTGAACAAAACCCTAGCTCGCGAAAACGCGCGGGATTTGGGCAAATGACCGTTAAAGTCCCGTTACCTGCGTTTTCTAGGGAGTATTTGACAAAAGTCACTAAATACTCCCCAGATCTAGGGAGATATTGAAAGTCAGAATTTCAGATATCTCGATTCCTAGGGCGGTTCGATATTCGGAGAGCCCCGAGAAAAACCATAACCCAACGTGATTCTTGAACGCCGAAGAAATACACGTATTCCTTCGCCGAGGAATCTATACCCGTTTTCCGATTTGGCCAACCTGATGAGAAATCGAATTGAAATAAAATAATTTGTGAAAACAAATGGAGCCACGGAATCTTTCCACCCAACAAGAGACTAGCGTGTCGAAACCTTGCTCTAAGTGTTCTGTATACCGGGTGCTCGACTGTTTGGGGCCACAGATTAATAAAATTGAAAACTAGTCAGGAATTTCCGGTAAATCGGTAAAACTACGTACAGTGGAGTTCCACTGGGTGGAGATTGGGACTTTACATCATACAGGGTGAGACTAGACTAGTGACCTGAATATAATGCAAAAATCTAATATTATTCGACTGGCTTCTAGGTGAAAATTGAGAGTTATTAAGTGTAAAAATGGCTCACTAAAGGTGACCATACACAAAAAAAATCATCGTAGGAGCGCGGCGAGCCTGCCCTGCGACAACATATCGAAACAAGTCAGGACAAGTCGAAAAAAGTCGAAAGAAGTCGGGACAAGTCAGGACAAGTCGGGACAAATCGGGATAAGATTAGACATGTCGGAAAAAGTCGGGACAAGTCGGGACAAGTCGGGACAAGTCGGGACAAGTCAGGACTAGTCAGGACATGTCGGGACAAGTTTGTACAATAAGTGACAAGTCGGGACAAGTTTGGACAATACGGGACACGTTGGCACAAGTCGGGACAAGTCTGGACAAGTCGGGACAAGTCGGGACAAGTCGGTACAAGTCGGGACAAGTCGGTACAAGTCGGGACAAGTTTATACAAACCGGGACAAGTCGGGACAAGTCGGTACAAGTTGGTACAAGTCGGGACAAGCCAGGACAAGTCGGGACAAGTCGAGAGAAGTCGGGACATATCGAAACAAGTCAGGACATGTCGAAAAAAGTCGAAAGAAGTCGGGACAAGTCAGGACAAGTCGGGACAAGTCGGGATAAAATTAGACATGTCGGAACAAGTCGGGACAAGTCGGGACAAGTCGGGACAAGTCAGGACATGTCGGGACAAGTTTGTACAATAAGTGACAAGTCGGGACAAGTTTGGACAATAAGGGACAAGTCGGGACAAGTCGGTTTAAGTCGGGACAAGTCGGTACAAGTCGGGACAAGTTTGGACAATCCGGGACAAGTCGAGACAAGTCGGGACAAGTCGATACAAGTCGTGACAAGTCAGGACAAGTCAGGACAAGTCGACACAAGTCGAAACAAGTCGGGACAAGTCAGGACAAGTCGAAACAAGTCAGGACAAGTCAGAACAAGTCGGGACAAGTCAGGACAAGTCGGTACAAGTCAGGACAAGTTAGGACAAGTCAGGACAAGTCGGGACAAGTTTGGACAATCTGGGACAGGTCGGGACAAGTCGGTACAAGTCTGGACAAGTCGGGACAAGTCGGTTCAAGTCGGGAAAAGTTTGGACAATACGGGACACGTTGGGACAAGTCAGTACAAGTTGTGACAATCCGGGACAAGTCGGTACAAGTCGAGACATATCGAAACAAGTCAGGACAAGTCGAAAAAAGTCGAAAGAAGTCGGGACAAGTCAGGACAAGTCGGGACAAGTCGGGATAAGATTAGACATGTCGGAACAAGTCGGGACAAGTCGGGACAAGTCGGGACAAGTCAGGACAAGTCAGGACATGTCGGGACAAGTTTGTACTATTAGTGACAAGTCAGGACAAGTTTGGACAATACGGGACACGTTGGGACAAGTCGGGACAAGTCTGGACAAGTCGGGACAAGTTGGGACAAGTCGGTACAAGTCGGGACAAGTCGTGATAAGATTAGACATGTCGGAACAAGTTGGGACAAGTCGGGACAAGTCGGGACAAGTCAGGACAAGTCAGGACATGTCGGGACAAGTTTGTACTATTAGTGACAAGTCAGGACAAGTTTGGACAATACGGGACACGTTGGGACAAGTCGGGACAAGTCTGGACAAGTCGGGACAAGTTGGGACAAGTCGGTACAAGTCGGGACAAGTCGGTACAAGTCGGGACAAGTTTGGACAAACCGGGACAAGTCGGGACAAGTCGGTACAAGTTGGTACAAGTCGGGACAAGCCAGGACAAGTCGGGACAAGTCGAGAGAAGTCGGGACATATCGAAACAAGTCAGGACCAGTCGAAAAAAGTCGAAAGAAGTCGGGACAAGTCAGGAAAAGTCGGGACAAGTCGGGATAAAATTAGACATGTCGGAACAAGTCGGGACAAGTTTGGACAATAAGGGACAAGTTGGGACAAGTCGGGACAAGTCGGGACAAGTCGGTACAAGTCGGGACAAGTCGGTACAAGTCGGGACAAGTTTGGACAAACCGGGACAAGTCGGGACAAGTCGGTACAAGTTGGGACAAGTCGAGACATATCGAAACAAGTCAGGACAAGTCGAACAAAGTCGAAAGAAGTCGGGACAAGTCAGGACAAGTCGGGACAAGTCGGGATAAGTTTAGACATGTCGGAACAAGTCGGGACAAGTCGGGACAAGTCGGGACAAGTCGGGACAAGTCAGGACAATTCGGGACAAGTCGGTACAAGTCGGGACAAGTTTGGACAAACCGGGACAAGTCGGGACAAGTCGGTACAAGTTGGTACAAGTCGGGACAAGCCAGGACAAGTCGGGACAAGTCGAGAGAAGTAGGGACATATCGAAACAAGTCAGGACAAGTCGAAACAAGTCGAAAGAAGTCGGGACAAGTCAGGACAAGTCGGGACAAGTCGGGATAAAATTAGACATGTCGGAACAAGTCGGGACAAGTCGGGACAAGTCGGGACAAGTCGGGACAAGTCAGGACAAGTCAGGACATGTCGGGACAAGTTTGTACAATAAGTGACGAGTCGGGACAAGTTTGGACAATAAGGGACAAGTCGGGACAAGTCGGTTTAAGTCGGGACAAGTCGGTACAAGTCGGGACAAGTTAGGACAATCCGGGACAAGTCGAGACAAGTCGGGACAAGTCGATACAAGTCAGGACAAGTCGGGACATGGCGTGACAAGTTAGAACAAGTCGGAGCAAGTCGGTACAAGTCGGGACAAGTCGGGACAAGTCGGTACAAGTCGGGACAAGTCGGTACAAGTCGGGACAAGTTTGGACAAACCGGGACAAGTCGGGACAAGTCGGTACAAGTCGAGACATATCGAAACAAGTCAGGACAAGTCGAACAAAGTCGAAAGAAGTCGGGACAAGTCAGGACAAGTCGGGACAAGTCGGGATAAGATTAGACATGTCGGAACAAGTCGGGACAAGTCAGGACAAGTCGGGACAAGTCGGGACAAGTTCGGACAATCCGGGACAAGTCGAGACAAGTCGGGACAAGTCGATACAAGTCAGGACAAGTCGGGACATGGCGTGACAAGTTAGAACAAGTCGGAACAAGTCGGTACAAGTCGGGACAAGTCGGGACAAGTCGGTACAAGTCGGGACAAGTCGGTACAAGTCGGGACAAGTTTGGACAAACCGGGACAAGTCGGGACAAGTCGGTACAAGTTGGGACAAGTCGAGACATATCGAAACAAGTCAGGACAAGTCGAACAAAGTCGAAAGAAGTCGGGACAAGTCAGGACAAGTCGGGACAAGTCGGTACAAGTCGGGACAAGTTTGGACAAACCGGGACAAGTCGGGACAAGTCGGTACAAGTTGGTACAAGTCGGGACAAGCCAGGACAAGTCGGGACAAGTCGAGAGAAGTCGGGACATATCGAAACAAGTCAGGACAAGTCAAAAAAAGTCGAAAGAAGTCGGGACAAGTCAGGACAAGTCGGGACAAGTCAGGATAAAATTAGACATGTCGGAACAAGTCGGGACAAGTCGGGACAAGTCGGGACAAGTCAGGACATGTCGGGACAAGATTGTACAATGAGTGACAAGTCGGGACAAGTTTGTACAATAAGTGACAAGTCGGGACAAGTTTGGACAATATGGGACACGTTGGGACAAGTCGGGACAAGTCTGGACAAGTCGGGACAAGTCGGGACAAGTCGGTACAAGTCGGGACAAGTCGGTACAAGTCGGGACAAGTTTGGACAAACCGGGACAAGTCGGGACAAGTCGGTACAAGTTGGTACAAGTCGGGACAAGCCAGGACAAGTCGGGACAAGTCGAGAGAAGTCGGGACGTATCGAAACAAGTCAGGACAAGTCGAAAAAAGTCGAAAGAAGTCGGAACAAGTCGGGATAAAATTAGACATGTCGGAACAAGTCGGGAGGAGTCGGGACAAGTCGGGACAAGTCGGGACAAGTCGGGACAAGTCAGGACAAGTCAGGACATGTCGGGACAAGTTTGTACAATAAGTGACAAGTCGGGACAAGTTTGGACAATAAGGGACAAGTTGGTTTGAGTCGGGACAAGTCGGTACAAGTCGGGACAAGTTTGGACAATCCGGGACAAGTCGAGACAAGTCGGGACAAGTCGATACAAGTCGTGACAAGTCAGGACAAGTCAGGACAAGTCGAAACAAGTCGGGACAAGTCAGGACAAGTCGAAACAAGTCAGGACAAGTCAGAACAAGTTGGGACAAGTCAGGACAAGTCGGTACAAGTCGGGACAAGTCGTGACAAGTCAGGACAAGTCAGGACAAGTCAAGACAAGTCGGGACAAGTTTGAACAATCTGAGACAGGTCGGGACAAGTCTGCACAAGTCGGGACAAGTCGGTTGGAGTCGGGAAGAGTTTGGACGGTACTGGACACGTTGGGACAAGTCGGTACAAGTTGGGACAATCGGGGACAAGTCGGGACAAGTCGGTACAAGTCGGGACAAGTCGGTACAAGTCGGGACAAATCGGGACAAGTTTGGACAATCCGGGACATGTCAGGACAAGTCGGTACAAGTCGGGACAAATCGGTACAAGTCGGGACAAGTCAGGACAAGTCGAGACAAGTTGGGACAAGTCGGTTCAAGTCGGGAAAAGTTTGGACAATACGGGACACGTTGGGACAAGTCGGTACAAGTTGTGACAATCCGGGACAAGTCGGTACAAGTCGGGACAAGTCGGTACAAGTTGGGACATGTTTGGACAATCCGGGACAAGTCGAGACAAGTCGGGACAAGTCGGGACAGGTCGGGACAAGTCGGTACAAGTCTGGACAAGTCGGTTCAAGTCGGAACAAGTCGGGACATGGCGTGACAAGTTAGAACAAGTCAGAACAAGCCGGGACAAGTCGGGACAAGTCTGGACAAGTCGAGACAAGTCGGGACAAGTCAGTACAAGTCGGGACATGGCGTGACA
Organism: Chrysolina americana; assembly: GCA_958502065.1. Lineage (NCBI taxonomy): Eukaryota > Metazoa > Arthropoda > Insecta > Coleoptera > Chrysomelidae > Chrysolina > Chrysolina americana. The sequence goes on along the minus strand of OY293413.1, from coordinate 43,712,850 downwards.
AGTGAGAACAAGTCAGAACAATCCGGGACAAGTCGGGACAAGTCGGAACAAGTCAGGACAAGTCTGGACATGGCGTGACAAGTTAGAACAAGTCAGAACAAGCCGGAACAATTTGGGACACGTTAGAACAAGTCAGAACAAGATATGACAAGTCGGGACAAGTCGGAACAAGTCAGGACAAGTCGAGACAAGTGAGAACAAGTCAAGACGAGTCGGGACAAGTCGGAACAAGTCAGGACAAGTCGGGACATGGCGTGACAAGTTAGAACAAGTCGGAACAAGTCGGTACAAGTCGGGACAAGTCGGGACAAGTCGGTACAAGTCGGGACAAGTCGGTACAAGTCGGGACAAGTTTGGCGACCGGGACAAGTCGGGACAAGTCGGTACATGTTGGGACAAGTCGGGACAATTCGAGACAAGTCGGGACATGTCGGGACAAGTTTGTACAATAAGTGACAAGTCGGGACAAGTTTGGACAATACGGGACACGTTGGGACAAGTCGGGACAAGTCTGGACAAGTCGGGACAAGTCGAGACAAGTCGGAACAAGTCGGGACAAGTCGGTACAAGTCGGGACAAGTTTGGACAAACCGGGACAAGTCGGGACAAGTCGGGACAAGTCGGTACAAGTTGGTACAAGTCGGAACAAGTCAGGACAAGTCGGGACAAGTCGAGAGAAGTCGGGACATATCGAAACAAACCAGGACAAGTCGAAAAAAGTCGAAAGAAGTCGGGACAAGTCAGGACAAGTCGGGACAAGTTGGGACAAGTCGAAACAAGTTGGGACATCTCGGGACAAGTCGGAACAAGTCGGAACAAGTCGAGACAAGTCGGAACAAGTCGGTACAAGTCGGGACAAGTCGGAACAAGTTGGGACAATCCGGGACAAGTCGGGACAAGTCGGTACAAGTTGGGACAATCCGGGACATGTCGAGACAAGTCGGTACAAGTCGGGACAAATCGGTACAAATCGGTACAAGTCGGGACAAGTCTGGACAAGTCGGGACATGTAGGGACAAGTCAAGACAAGTCGGGACAAGTCGAAACAAGTCAGGACAAGTCGGGACATGGCGTGACAAGTTAGAACAAGTCAAAACAAGCCGGGACAAGTCGGGACAAGTCTGGACAAGTCAGTACAAGTCGGGACATGGCGTGACAAGTTAGAGCAAGTCAGAACAAGCCGGGACAAGTCGGGACAAGTCTGGACAAGTCGAGACAAGTCGGGACAAGTCAGTACAAGTCGGGACATAGCGTGTCAAGTTAGAACAAGTCAGAACAATCCGGGACAAGTCGGGACAAGTCGGAACAAGTCAGGACAAGTCGGGACATGGCGTGACAAGTTAGAACAAGTCAGAACAAGCCGGAACAAGTCGGGACAAAATAGAACAAGTCAGAACAAGCCGGGACAAGTCGGAACAATTCGGAACAAGTCAGGACAAGTCGAGACATGGCGTGACAAGTTAGAACAAGTCAGAACAAGCCAGGACAAGTCGGGACAAGTCTGGACAAGTCGGGATAAGACGTGACATGTCAGACCAAGTCGGGACAAGTCGGGACAAGTCAGGACAAGTCGGTTAAAGTCGGGACAAGTCGGTACAAGTCGGGAAAAGTTTGGACAAACCGGGACAAGTCGGGACAAGTCGGTACAAGTAGGGACAAGTCGGTACAAGTCAGGACAAGTCGGGACAAGTCGAGACAAGTCGGGACAAATCGAATCAAGTCATGACAAGTCGAAAAAAGTCGAAAGAAGTCGGGACAAGTCAGGACAAGTCGGGACAAGTCGGGACAAGTCGGGACAAGTGGGGACAAGTCGGGATAAGAAGTGACGTGTCAGAACAAGTCGGGACAAGTCGGGACAAGTCGGGACATGTCGGGACAAGTCAGGACAAGTCGAGAAATGTCGGGATAAGTTTGGACAATAAGGGACAAGTCGGAACAAGTTGGTACAAGTCGGGACATGTTTGGACAACCTGGGACAAGTCGTGACAAGTCAGGACAAGTCGAAACAAGTCGAAACAAAACGGGACAAGTCGGGACAAGTCAGGACAAGTCAGAACAAGTCAGGACAAGTTAGGACAAGTCAGGACAAGTCGGGACAAGTCGGGACAAGTCGGGACAAGTCGGGACAAGTTTGGACAATCTGGGACAGGTCGGGACAAGTCGGTACAAGTCTGGACAAGTCGGGACAAGTCGGGACAGGTCGGGACAAGTCGGTACAAGTCTGGACAAGTCGGTTCAAGTCGGAACAAGTCGGGACATGGCGTGACAAGTTAGAACAAGTCAGAGCAAGCCGGAACAATTTGGGACAAGTAAGAACAAGTCAGAACAAGCCGGGACAAGTCGGAACAAGTCAGGACAAGTCGAGACATGGCGTGACAAGTTAGAACAAGTCAGAACAAGCCGGGACAAGTCGGGACAAGTCTGGACAAGTCGGGACATGGCGTGACAAGTTAGAACAAGTCGGAACAAGTCGGTACAAGTCGGGACATGTTTGGACAACCTGGGACAAGTCGTGACAAGTCAGGACAAGTCGAAACAAGTCGAAACAAAACGGGACAAGTCGGGACAAGTCAGGACAAGTCAGAACAAGTCAGGACAAGTTAGGACAAGTCAGGACGAGTCGGGACAAGTCGGGACAAGTCGGGACAAGTTTGGACAATCTGGGACAGGTCGGGACAAGTCGGTACAAGTCTGGACAAGTCGGGACAAGTCGGTTCAAGTCGGGAAAAGTTTGGACAATACGGGACACGTTGGGACAAGTCGGTACAAGTTGTGACAATCCGGGACAAGTCGGTACAAGTCGGTACAAGTTGGGACAAGTTTGGACAATCCGGGACAAGTCGAGACAAGTCGGGACAAGTCGGGACAGGTCGGGACAAGTCGGTACAAGTCTGGACAAGTCGGTTCAAGTCGGAACAAGTCGACACATGGCGTGACAAGTTAGAACAAGTCAGAACAAGCCGGGACAAGTCGGGACAGGTCTGGACAAGTCGAGACAAGTCGGGACATGGCGTGACAAGTTAGAACAAGTCAGAGCAAGCCGGAACAATTTGGGACAAGTAAGAACAAGTCAGAACAAGCCGGGACAAGTCGGGACAAGTCGGAACAAGTCAGGACAAGTCGAGACATGGCGTGACAAGTTAGAACAAGTCAGAACAAGCCGGGACAAGTCGGGACAATTCTGGACAAGTCGGGACATGGCGTGACAAGTTAGAACAAGTCGGAACAAGTCGGTACAAGTCGGGACAAGTCGGGACAAGTCAGGACAAGTTAGGACAAGTCAGGACAAGTCGGGACAAGTCGGGACAAGTTTGGACAATCTGGGACAGGTCGGGACAAGTCGGTACAAGTCTGGACAAGTCGGGACAAGTCGGTTCAAGTCGGGAAAAGTTTGGACAATACGGGACACGTTGGGACAAGTCGGTACAAGTTGTGACAATCCGGGACAAGTCGGTACAAGTCGGTACAAGTTGGGACAAGTTTGGACAATCCGGGACAAGACGAGACAAGTCGGGACAAGTCGGGACAGGTCGGGACAAGTCGGTACAAGTCGAGACAAGTCGGGACAAATCGAATCAAGTCATGACAAGCTGAAAAAAGTCGAAAGAAGTCGGGACAAGTCAGGACAAGTCGGGACAAGTCGGGACAAGTGGGGACAAGTCGGGATAAGACGTGACGTGTCAGAACAAGTCGGGACAAGTCGGGACAAGTCGGGACAAGTCGGGACAAGTCAGGACAAGTCGAGAAATGTCGGGATAAGTTTGGACAATAAGGGACAAGTCGGAACAAGTTGGTACAAGTCGGGACATGTTTGGACAACCTGGGACAAGTCGTGACAAGTCAGGACAAGTCGAAACAAGTCGAAACAAAACGGGACAAGTCGGGACAAGTCAGGACAAGTCAGAACAAGTCAGGACAAGTTAGGACAAGTCAGGACGAGTCGGGACAAGTCGGGACAAGTCGGGACAAGTTTGGACAATCTGGGACAGGTCGGGACAAGTCGGTACAAGTCTGGACAAGTCGGGACAAGTCGGTTCAAGTCGGGAAAAGTTTGGACAATACGGGACACGTTGGGACAAGTCGGTACAAGTTGTGACAATCCGGGACAAGTCGGTACAAGTCGGTACAAGTTGGGACAAGTTTGGACAATCCGGGACAAGTCGAGACAAGTCGGGACAAGTCGGGACAGGTCGGGACAAGTCGGTACAAGTCTGGACAAGTCGGTTCAAGTCGGAACAAGTCGGGACATGGCGTGACAAGTTAGAACAAGTCAGAACAAGCCGGGACAAGTCGGGACAGGTCTGGACAAGTCGAGACAAGTCGAGACATGGCGTGACAAGTTAGAACAAGTCAGAGCAAGCCGGAACAATTTGGGACAAGAAAGAACAAGTCAGAACAAGCCGGGACAAGTCGGGACAAGTCGGAACAAGTCAGGACAAGTCGAGACATGGCGTGACAAGTTAGAACAAGTCAGAACAAGCCGGGACAAGTCGGGACAAGTCTGGACAAGTCGGGACATGGCGTGACAAGTTAGAACAAGTTGGAATAAGTCGGTACAAGTCGGGACATGTTTGGACAACCTGGGACAAGTCGTGACAAGTCAGGACAAGTCGAAACAAGTCGAAACAAAACGGGACAAGTCGGGACAAGTCAGGACAAGTCAGAACAAGTCAGGACAAGTAAGGACAAGTCAGGACAAGTCGGGACAAGTCGGGACAAGTCGGGACAAGATTGGACAATCTGGGACAGGTCGGGACAAGTCGGTACAAGTCTGGACAAGTCGGGACAAGTCGGTTTGAGTCGGGAAAAGTTTGGACAATACGGGACACGTTGGGACAAGTCGGTACAAGTTGTGACAATCCGGGACAAGTCGGTACAAGTCGGTACAAGTTGGGACAAGTTTGGACAATCCGGGACAAGTCGAGACAAGTCGGGACAAGTCGGGACAGGTCGGGACAAGTCGGTACAAGTCTGGACAAGTCGGTTCAAGTCGGAACAAGTCGGGACATGGCGTGACAAGTTAGAAAAAGTCAGAACAAGCCGGGACAAGTCGGGACAGGTCTGGACAAGTCGAGACAAGTCGGGACATGGCGTGACAAGTTAGAACAAGTCAGAACAAGCCGGGACAAGTCGGGACAAGTCGGAACAAGTCAGGACAAGTCGAGACATGGCGTGACAAGTTAGAACAAGTCAGAACAAGCCGGGACAAGTCGGGACAAGTCTGGACAAGTCGGGACATGGCGTGACAAGTTAGAACAAGTCGGAACAAGTCGGTACAAGTCGGGACAAGTCGGGACAAGTCGGTACAAGTCGGGACAAGTCGGTACAAGTCGGGACGAGTTTGGACAAACCGGGACAAGTCGGGACAAGTCGGTACAAGTTGGGACGAGTCGAGACATTGTCTCGTAATCCGGTGTGGATGGACGGCTTCCGCAAAGTTTCGGATTCCTCCGAACCCATCTTCAGCCACCCACCGCTCTGCTCCTAGTTGCCTGGAGGGCAAGGACGTCGTCACCCAGGGATTTCGGGTGGCAACTTCCGTGTCCCAGCCGACACCTGATTCAAGATCTGCCTTTCTAGCTCTATTTGCATATTCAGGCCGTGCATATGGTATCCCTTGGAAGGTACGCTGAACCCGCCCCTGGAGAGATATGGGAATGCGAGCATTCCCAACTCCCTCCGAGAGCCTTCCACCACCCCCTAGTTCTTCCACTAGGGCCTCAGCATCACCCGGTTCCCTTAGGGTATGCACATCTACTTCCTGTGGCCTCCGCTGTGGTGCGTGAGGCACACCCAATGACCTCGGAGCGCTTCGGCGCATTCCAAAGGGGCGTACTTCACGAGCTTCGCCAGCATGGACTCCTGAGTAGCCCTCCGACCTACAAACAGAAACATTTCTCGTTATTCTAAATTGCTCCAAACGGGCTTCCAAAGGTGGAGTTGTGACAACTCCCGCGGAATCGATTACTAACCCTACCTGAGCCGACGGGGAAGGCTGCCTCCCTCCGTCTAAGCTCGACTCTAAAGTACCTTGGTCCAGCACACTTCTCGGGGACAAGGTAGTTGACATCGTCAACTCACGATTTTCCCCGGTAGTACGTACCTGGGGGACGTCTCCGTCGAGGCGTCGCGACGCTTCGGGGAATAGACGCCTGGCGTCTAAGTCACCCGACGGCGGAGGTGTCCGAGAAAGCCCAGCGCCGGCGAACACGGCTTGGGTATTCTCCTCCGCGAGCATATGAGATCTCAATCTCATATTCGTCATTGCTCTAAAGGACAAACAATTACGGCTGTAATGTATTGTCGGGCTACTTGCGTGTGCAAGTGTGTGGCAAAGGAGAAGTGCACTAAAATCGACCTCGCGTCGACCCAACTCAAGTGTGACGATGAGAAGGGTCACCCTATAGCTAACTAACCTAACACCTAACAAGACCTCGCCGGGAAATGGACGAGGGAGGAAGGATTCACGGTTTAGAAAACTATCTAAATAAAATTTCCTAACTTCAAAAATTGTGTGAAGCACCAAAAAGGAAAATTAAACTTGAAAAATTTTACTTTAAAAATTACAACTGGATGTGACAAAAACCAAGACAGAGATTTGGGTAAAGGATCACGGAGCCTAACCAGACTGTCTCAGGTGGAAAAGCCGAGAACAGCCGCAGGAAATAGGTATGGGAAGGACGCGAAACCCCTAGGTACCACAGGAAATGTGGCTCGCCAACGACAAAGTCGCAGCTAATGATGTCTTGACAGGCCGAGGAATTTAAGCTCGAACGATACAATCTTCGTGGAACTCTACGATCGAGCCGATTGTATCAGGTGAGATCTCGTTTTGGTGCCTGACCCCTTTTCATACGATGGGGATTTTTCGTCAACGTCGCGTACAGGTATTAAGTCGGGAAATAACTTTGATGAAGTTAAATCCCTAAGTGTCCGTTGCAAAAGATCACTTTACACTGATTATTGCTCGAGAGTTAAACTGCCTATCAACGTACTTTCGTAGCGCGAATAAAACACCTGTAAACCGTACAAGTGAGTCTAACCCCCTTTAAGATAGAAACAAAACGTTATGAATCTACTGTGAACTGAATTATTATTACCGAGAACCTGACTCTAACTACTAGCCAAAACGATGAATTGCAGAGACAAAAGGCAAAGCCAAACAAACGTAAGTTATTTAACGGAAACACGAAATTGATTATTACACTGCAATTCGACAAGAAAGAGTGGCTGTCTGCTGCTTCGCTGCTTGCATATTTATGCAATCCTGACTGCTGAATCCGCGACACCCATTGGCCTAGAGGGCCAAAGTGGGCGTCGCCCTTGGCTGAACAAAACCCTAGCTCGCGAAAACGCGCGGGATTTGGGCAAATGACCGTTAAAGTCCCGTTACCTGCGTTTTCTAGGGAGTATTTGACAAAAGTCACTAAATACTCCCCAGATCTAGGGAGATATTGAAAGTCAGAATTTCAGATATCTCGATTCCTAGGGCGGTTCGATATTCGGAGAGCCCCGAGAAAAACCATAACCCAACGTGATTCTTGAACGCCGAAGAAATACACGTATTCCTTCGCCGAGGAATCTATACCCGTTTTCCGATTTGGCCAACCTGATGAGAAATCGAATTGAAATAAAATAATTTGTGAAAACAAATGGAGCCACGGAATCTTTCCACCCAACAAGAGACTAGCGTGTCGAAACCTTGCTCTAAGTGTTCTGTATACCGGGTGCTCGACTGTTTGGGGCCACAGATTAATAAAATTGAAAACTAGTCAGGAATTTCCGGTAAATCGGTAAAACTACGTACAGTGGAGTTCCACTGGGTGGAGATTGGGACTTTACATCATACAGGGTGAGACTAGACTAGTGACCTGAATATAATGCAAAAATCTAATATTATTCGACTGGCTTCTAGGTGAAAATTGAGAGTTATTAAGTGTAAAAATGGCTCACTAAAGGTGACCATACACAAAAAAAATCATCGTAGGAGCGCGGCGAGCCTGCCCTGCGACAACATATCGAAACAAGTCAGGACAAGTCGAAAAAAGTCGAAAGAAGTCGGGACAAGTCAGGACAAGTCGGGACAAATCGGGATAAGATTAGACATGTCGGAAAAAGTCGGGACAAGTCGGGACAAGTCGGGACAAGTCGGGACAAGTCAGGACTAGTCAGGACATGTCGGGACAAGTTTGTACAATAAGTGACAAGTCGGGACAAGTTTGGACAATACGGGACACGTTGGCACAAGTCGGGACAAGTCTGGACAAGTCGGGACAAGTCGGGACAAGTCGGTACAAGTCGGGACAAGTCGGTACAAGTCGGGACAAGTTTATACAAACCGGGACAAGTCGGGACAAGTCGGTACAAGTTGGTACAAGTCGGGACAAGCCAGGACAAGTCGGGACAAGTCGAGAGAAGTCGGGACATATCGAAACAAGTCAGGACATGTCGAAAAAAGTCGAAAGAAGTCGGGACAAGTCAGGACAAGTCGGGACAAGTCGGGATAAAATTAGACATGTCGGAACAAGTCGGGACAAGTCGGGACAAGTCGGGACAAGTCAGGACATGTCGGGACAAGTTTGTACAATAAGTGACAAGTCGGGACAAGTTTGGACAATAAGGGACAAGTCGGGACAAGTCGGTTTAAGTCGGGACAAGTCGGTACAAGTCGGGACAAGTTTGGACAATCCGGGACAAGTCGAGACAAGTCGGGACAAGTCGATACAAGTCGTGACAAGTCAGGACAAGTCAGGACAAGTCGACACAAGTCGAAACAAGTCGGGACAAGTCAGGACAAGTCGAAACAAGTCAGGACAAGTCAGAACAAGTCGGGACAAGTCAGGACAAGTCGGTACAAGTCAGGACAAGTTAGGACAAGTCAGGACAAGTCGGGACAAGTTTGGACAATCTGGGACAGGTCGGGACAAGTCGGTACAAGTCTGGACAAGTCGGGACAAGTCGGTTCAAGTCGGGAAAAGTTTGGACAATACGGGACACGTTGGGACAAGTCAGTACAAGTTGTGACAATCCGGGACAAGTCGGTACAAGTCGAGACATATCGAAACAAGTCAGGACAAGTCGAAAAAAGTCGAAAGAAGTCGGGACAAGTCAGGACAAGTCGGGACAAGTCGGGATAAGATTAGACATGTCGGAACAAGTCGGGACAAGTCGGGACAAGTCGGGACAAGTCAGGACAAGTCAGGACATGTCGGGACAAGTTTGTACTATTAGTGACAAGTCAGGACAAGTTTGGACAATACGGGACACGTTGGGACAAGTCGGGACAAGTCTGGACAAGTCGGGACAAGTTGGGACAAGTCGGTACAAGTCGGGACAAGTCGTGATAAGATTAGACATGTCGGAACAAGTTGGGACAAGTCGGGACAAGTCGGGACAAGTCAGGACAAGTCAGGACATGTCGGGACAAGTTTGTACTATTAGTGACAAGTCAGGACAAGTTTGGACAATACGGGACACGTTGGGACAAGTCGGGACAAGTCTGGACAAGTCGGGACAAGTTGGGACAAGTCGGTACAAGTCGGGACAAGTCGGTACAAGTCGGGACAAGTTTGGACAAACCGGGACAAGTCGGGACAAGTCGGTACAAGTTGGTACAAGTCGGGACAAGCCAGGACAAGTCGGGACAAGTCGAGAGAAGTCGGGACATATCGAAACAAGTCAGGACCAGTCGAAAAAAGTCGAAAGAAGTCGGGACAAGTCAGGAAAAGTCGGGACAAGTCGGGATAAAATTAGACATGTCGGAACAAGTCGGGACAAGTTTGGACAATAAGGGACAAGTTGGGACAAGTCGGGACAAGTCGGGACAAGTCGGTACAAGTCGGGACAAGTCGGTACAAGTCGGGACAAGTTTGGACAAACCGGGACAAGTCGGGACAAGTCGGTACAAGTTGGGACAAGTCGAGACATATCGAAACAAGTCAGGACAAGTCGAACAAAGTCGAAAGAAGTCGGGACAAGTCAGGACAAGTCGGGACAAGTCGGGATAAGTTTAGACATGTCGGAACAAGTCGGGACAAGTCGGGACAAGTCGGGACAAGTCGGGACAAGTCAGGACAATTCGGGACAAGTCGGTACAAGTCGGGACAAGTTTGGACAAACCGGGACAAGTCGGGACAAGTCGGTACAAGTTGGTACAAGTCGGGACAAGCCAGGACAAGTCGGGACAAGTCGAGAGAAGTAGGGACATATCGAAACAAGTCAGGACAAGTCGAAACAAGTCGAAAGAAGTCGGGACAAGTCAGGACAAGTCGGGACAAGTCGGGATAAAATTAGACATGTCGGAACAAGTCGGGACAAGTCGGGACAAGTCGGGACAAGTCGGGACAAGTCAGGACAAGTCAGGACATGTCGGGACAAGTTTGTACAATAAGTGACGAGTCGGGACAAGTTTGGACAATAAGGGACAAGTCGGGACAAGTCGGTTTAAGTCGGGACAAGTCGGTACAAGTCGGGACAAGTTAGGACAATCCGGGACAAGTCGAGACAAGTCGGGACAAGTCGATACAAGTCAGGACAAGTCGGGACATGGCGTGACAAGTTAGAACAAGTCGGAGCAAGTCGGTACAAGTCGGGACAAGTCGGGACAAGTCGGTACAAGTCGGGACAAGTCGGTACAAGTCGGGACAAGTTTGGACAAACCGGGACAAGTCGGGACAAGTCGGTACAAGTCGAGACATATCGAAACAAGTCAGGACAAGTCGAACAAAGTCGAAAGAAGTCGGGACAAGTCAGGACAAGTCGGGACAAGTCGGGATAAGATTAGACATGTCGGAACAAGTCGGGACAAGTCAGGACAAGTCGGGACAAGTCGGGACAAGTTCGGACAATCCGGGACAAGTCGAGACAAGTCGGGACAAGTCGATACAAGTCAGGACAAGTCGGGACATGGCGTGACAAGTTAGAACAAGTCGGAACAAGTCGGTACAAGTCGGGACAAGTCGGGACAAGTCGGTACAAGTCGGGACAAGTCGGTACAAGTCGGGACAAGTTTGGACAAACCGGGACAAGTCGGGACAAGTCGGTACAAGTTGGGACAAGTCGAGACATATCGAAACAAGTCAGGACAAGTCGAACAAAGTCGAAAGAAGTCGGGACAAGTCAGGACAAGTCGGGACAAGTCGGTACAAGTCGGGACAAGTTTGGACAAACCGGGACAAGTCGGGACAAGTCGGTACAAGTTGGTACAAGTCGGGACAAGCCAGGACAAGTCGGGACAAGTCGAGAGAAGTCGGGACATATCGAAACAAGTCAGGACAAGTCAAAAAAAGTCGAAAGAAGTCGGGACAAGTCAGGACAAGTCGGGACAAGTCAGGATAAAATTAGACATGTCGGAACAAGTCGGGACAAGTCGGGACAAGTCGGGACAAGTCAGGACATGTCGGGACAAGATTGTACAATGAGTGACAAGTCGGGACAAGTTTGTACAATAAGTGACAAGTCGGGACAAGTTTGGACAATATGGGACACGTTGGGACAAGTCGGGACAAGTCTGGACAAGTCGGGACAAGTCGGGACAAGTCGGTACAAGTCGGGACAAGTCGGTACAAGTCGGGACAAGTTTGGACAAACCGGGACAAGTCGGGACAAGTCGGTACAAGTTGGTACAAGTCGGGACAAGCCAGGACAAGTCGGGACAAGTCGAGAGAAGTCGGGACGTATCGAAACAAGTCAGGACAAGTCGAAAAAAGTCGAAAGAAGTCGGAACAAGTCGGGATAAAATTAGACATGTCGGAACAAGTCGGGAGGAGTCGGGACAAGTCGGGACAAGTCGGGACAAGTCGGGACAAGTCAGGACAAGTCAGGACATGTCGGGACAAGTTTGTACAATAAGTGACAAGTCGGGACAAGTTTGGACAATAAGGGACAAGTTGGTTTGAGTCGGGACAAGTCGGTACAAGTCGGGACAAGTTTGGACAATCCGGGACAAGTCGAGACAAGTCGGGACAAGTCGATACAAGTCGTGACAAGTCAGGACAAGTCAGGACAAGTCGAAACAAGTCGGGACAAGTCAGGACAAGTCGAAACAAGTCAGGACAAGTCAGAACAAGTTGGGACAAGTCAGGACAAGTCGGTACAAGTCGGGACAAGTCGTGACAAGTCAGGACAAGTCAGGACAAGTCAAGACAAGTCGGGACAAGTTTGAACAATCTGAGACAGGTCGGGACAAGTCTGCACAAGTCGGGACAAGTCGGTTGGAGTCGGGAAGAGTTTGGACGGTACTGGACACGTTGGGACAAGTCGGTACAAGTTGGGACAATCGGGGACAAGTCGGGACAAGTCGGTACAAGTCGGGACAAGTCGGTACAAGTCGGGACAAATCGGGACAAGTTTGGACAATCCGGGACATGTCAGGACAAGTCGGTACAAGTCGGGACAAATCGGTACAAGTCGGGACAAGTCAGGACAAGTCGAGACAAGTTGGGACAAGTCGGTTCAAGTCGGGAAAAGTTTGGACAATACGGGACACGTTGGGACAAGTCGGTACAAGTTGTGACAATCCGGGACAAGTCGGTACAAGTCGGGACAAGTCGGTACAAGTTGGGACATGTTTGGACAATCCGGGACAAGTCGAGACAAGTCGGGACAAGTCGGGACAGGTCGGGACAAGTCGGTACAAGTCTGGACAAGTCGGTTCAAGTCGGAACAAGTCGGGACATGGCGTGACAAGTTAGAACAAGTCAGAACAAGCCGGGACAAGTCGGGACAAGTCTGGACAAGTCGAGACAAGTCGGGACAAGTCAGTACAAGTCGGGACATGGCGTGACAAGTGAGAACAAGTCAGAACAATCCGGGACAAGTCGGGACAAGTCGGAACAAGTCAGGACAAGTCTGGACATGGCGTGACAAGTTAGAACAAGTCAGAACAAGCCGGAACAATTTGGGACACGTTAGAACAAGTCAGAACAAGATATGACAAGTCGGGACAAGTCGGAACAAGTCAGGACAAGTCGAGACAAGTGAGAACAAGTCAAGACGAGTCGGGACAAGTCGGAACAAGTCAGGACAAGTCGGGACATGGCGTGACAAGTTAGAACAAGTCGGAACAAGTCGGTACAAGTCGGGACAAGTCGGGACAAGTCGGTACAAGTCGGGACAAGTCGGTACAAGTCGGGACAAGTTTGGCGACCGGGACAAGTCGGGACAAGTCGGTACATGTTGGGACAAGTCGGGACAATTCGAGACAAGTCGGGACATGTCGGGACAAGTTTGTACAATAAGTGACAAGTCGGGACAAGTTTGGACAATACGGGACACGTTGGGACAAGTCGGGACAAGTCTGGACAAGTCGGGACAAGTCGAGACAAGTCGGAACAAGTCGGGACAAGTCGGTACAAGTCGGGACAAGTTTGGACAAACCGGGACAAGTCGGGACAAGTCGGGACAAGTCGGTACAAGTTGGTACAAGTCGGAACAAGTCAGGACAAGTCGGGACAAGTCGAGAGAAGTCGGGACATATCGAAACAAACCAGGACAAGTCGAAAAAAGTCGAAAGAAGTCGGGACAAGTCAGGACAAGTCGGGACAAGTTGGGACAAGTCGAAACAAGTTGGGACATCTCGGGACAAGTCGGAACAAGTCGGAACAAGTCGAGACAAGTCGGAACAAGTCGGTACAAGTCGGGACAAGTCGGAACAAGTTGGGACAATCCGGGACAAGTCGGGACAAGTCGGTACAAGTTGGGACAATCCGGGACATGTCGAGACAAGTCGGTACAAGTCGGGACAAATCGGTACAAATCGGTACAAGTCGGGACAAGTCTGGACAAGTCGGGACATGTAGGGACAAGTCAAGACAAGTCGGGACAAGTCGAAACAAGTCAGGACAAGTCGGGACATGGCGTGACAAGTTAGAACAAGTCAAAACAAGCCGGGACAAGTCGGGACAAGTCTGGACAAGTCAGTACAAGTCGGGACATGGCGTGACAAGTTAGAGCAAGTCAGAACAAGCCGGGACAAGTCGGGACAAGTCTGGACAAGTCGAGACAAGTCGGGACAAGTCAGTACAAGTCGGGACATAGCGTGTCAAGTTAGAACAAGTCAGAACAATCCGGGACAAGTCGGGACAAGTCGGAACAAGTCAGGACAAGTCGGGACATGGCGTGACAAGTTAGAACAAGTCAGAACAAGCCGGAACAAGTCGGGACAAAATAGAACAAGTCAGAACAAGCCGGGACAAGTCGGAACAATTCGGAACAAGTCAGGACAAGTCGAGACATGGCGTGACAAGTTAGAACAAGTCAGAACAAGCCAGGACAAGTCGGGACAAGTCTGGACAAGTCGGGATAAGACGTGACATGTCAGACCAAGTCGGGACAAGTCGGGACAAGTCAGGACAAGTCGGGACAAGTCGGGACAAGTCAGGACAAGTCGAGAAATGTCGGGACAAGTTTGGACAATAAGGAACAAGTCAGGACAAGTTTGGACAATGAGGGACAAGTCAGGACAAGTCGGGACAAGTCGGTACAAGTCGGGACAAGTTTGGACAATCCAAGACAAGTTGGGACAAGTCGGAACAAGTCGGTACAAGTTGTGACAATCTGGGACAAGTCGGTACAAGTCGGGACAAGTCGGTACAAGTTGGGACATATTTGGACAATCCGGGACAAGTTGTGACAAGTCAGGACAAGACAGGACAAGTCGAAACAAGTCGAAACAAGTCGGGACAAGTCGTGACAGGTCAGGACAAGTCAGGACAAGTCAGGACAAGTCGGGACAAGTCGGGACAAGTTGGGACAAGTCGGGACAATTCGGGACAAGTCCGGACAGGTCGGGACAAGACGTGACAAATCAGAACAAGTAGGGACAAGTCGAGACAAGTCGGGACAAGTCGGGACAAGTCGGGACTAGTCGGTTAAAGTCGGGACAAGTCGGTACAAGTCAGGAAAAGTTTGGACAAACCGGGACAAGTCGGGACAAGTCGGTACAAGTTGGGACAAGTCGGTACAAGTCAGGACAAGTCGGGACAAGTCGAGACAAGTCGGGACAAATCGAAACAAGTCAGGACAAGTCGAAAAAAGTCGAAAGAAGTCGGGACAAGTCAGGACAAGTCGGGACAAGTCGGGACAAGTCGGGACAAGTGGGGACAAGTCGGGATAAGACGTGACGTGTCAGAACAAGTCGGGACAAGTCGGGACAAGTCGGGACGAGTCGGGACAAGTCAGGACAAGTCGAGAAATGTCGGGACAAGTTTGGACAATAAGGGACAAGTCGGGACAAGTCGGGACAAGTCGAAACAAGTCGGGACAAGTCGGGACAAGTCAGGACAAGTCGGTACAAGTCGGGACAGGTCGGAACAAGTCGGGACGAGTTAAGACAAGTTAGGACAAGTCAGGACAAGTCAGGACAAGTTTGGACAATCTGGGACAAGTCAGGACAAGTCGGTACAAGTCAGGACGAGTCAAAACAAGTCAGGACAAGTCGGGACAAGTCGGGACAAGACGTGACAAGTCAGAACAAGTCGGGACAAGTCGGGACAAGTAGGGACAAGTCGGGACAATTCGGGACAAGTCGGGACAAGTCGGGACAAGTCAAGACAAGTCGGTACAAGTCGGGACAAGTCGGAACAAGTCGGGACGAGTTGGGACAAGTTAGGACAAGTCAGGACAAGTCAGGACAAGTCAGGACAAGTCGGGATAAGTCGGGACAAGTTGGGACAAGTCGGGACAATTCGGGACAAGTCCGGACAGGTCGGGACAAGACGTGACAAATCAGAACAAGTAGGGACAAGTCGAGACAAGTCGGGACAAGTCGGGACAAGTCGGGACAAGTCGGTTAAAGTCGGGACAAGTCGGTACAAGTCAGGAAAAGTTTGGACAAACCGGGACAAGTCGGGACAAGTCGGTACAAGTTGGGACAAGTCGGTACAAGTCAGGACAAGTCGGGACAAGTCGAGACAAGTCGGGACAAATCGAAACAAGTCAGGACAAGTCGAAAAAAGTCGAAAGAAGTCGGGACAAGTCAGGACAAGTCGGGACAAGTCGGGACAAGTCGGGACAAGTGGGGACAAGTCGGGATAAGACGTGACGTGTCAGAACAAGTCGGGACAAGTCGGGACAAGTCGGGACGAGTCGGGACAAGTCAGGACAAGTCGAGAAATGTCGGGACAAGTTTGGACAATAAGGGACAAGTCGGGACAAGTTTGGACAATAAGGGACAAGTCGGGACAAGTCGATACAAGTCGGGAAAAGTCAGTACAAGTCGGGACAAGTTTGGACAATCCAAGAAAAGTTGGAACAAGTCGGAACAAGTTGGTACAAGTCGGGACATGTTTGGACAACCTGGGACAAGTCGTGACATGTCAGGACAAGTCGAAACAAGTCGAAACAAAACGGGACAAGTCGGGACAAGTCAGGACAAGTCAGAACAAGTCAGGACAAGTTAGGACAAGTCAGGACAAGTCGGGACAAGTCGGGACAAGTCGGGACAAGATTGGACAATCTGGGACAGGTCGGGACAAGTCGGTACAAGTCTGGACAAGTCGGTTCAAGTCGGGAAAAGTTTGGACAATACGGGACACGTTGGGACAAGTCGGTACAAGTTGTGACAATCCGGGACAAGTCGGTACAAGTCGGAACAAGTCGGTACAAGTTGGGACAAGTTTATACAATCCGGGACAAGTCGAGACAAGTCGGGACAAGTCATGACAGGTCGGGACAAGTCGGTACAAGTTTGGACAAGTCAGTTCAAGTCGGAACAAGTCGGAACAAGTCGGGACATGGCGTGACAAGTTAGAACAAGTAAGAACAATCCGGGACAAGTCGGGACAAGTCTGGACAAGTCGAGACAAGTCGGGACAAGTCAGTACAAGTCGGGACATGGCGTGACAAGTTAGAAAAAGTCAGAACAATCCGGGACAAGTCGGGACAAGTCAAAACAAGTCAGGACAAGTCGGAACAATTTGGGACAAGTTGGAACAAGTCAGAACAAGCCGGGACAAGTCGGGATAAGTCGGAACAAGTCAGGACAAGTCGAGACATGGCGTGACAAGTTAGAACAAGTCAGAACAAGCCGGGACAAGTCGGGACAAGTCTGGACAAGTCGGGACAAGTCGGGACAAGTGAGAACAAGTCAAGACAAGTCGGGACAAGTCGGAACAAGTCAGGACAAGTCGGGACATGGCGTGACAAGTTAGAACAAGTCGAAACAAGTCGGTACAAGTCGGGACAAGTCGGGACAAGTCGGTACAAGTCGGGACAAGTCGGTACAAGTCATGACGAGTCGGTACAAGTCGGGACAAGTTTGGACAAACCGGGACAAGCCGGGACAAGTCGGTACAAGTTGGTACAAGTCGGGACAAGTCGAGACAAGTCAGGACATATCAAAACAAGTCAGGACAAGTCGAAAAAAGTCGAAAGAAATCGGGACAAGTCAGGACAAGTCGGGACAAGTCAGGACAAGTCAGGACATGTCGGGACAAGTTTGTACAATGAGTGACAAGTCGGGACAAGTTTGGACAATACGGGACACGTTGGGACAAGTCGGGACAAGTCGGGACAAGTCGGGACAAGTCGGTACAAGTCGGGACAAGTCGGTACAAGTCGGGACAAGTTTGGACAAACCGGGACAAGTCGGGACAAGTCGGTACAAGTTGGTACAAGTCGGGACAAGTCAGGACAAGTCGGGACAAGTCGAGAGAAGTCGGGACATATCGAAACAATTCAGGACAAGTCGAAAAAAGTCGAAAGAAGTCGGGACAAGTCAGGACAAGTCGGGACAAGTCAGGATAAGATTAGACATGTCGGAACAAGTCGGGACTAGTCGGGACAAGTCGGGACAAGTCGGGACAAGTCGGGACAAGTCGGGACAAGTTGGGAAAATCCGGGGCAAGTCGGGACAAGTCGTTACAAGTCGGGACAAATCGGTACAAATCGGTACAAGTCGGGACAAGTCAAAACAAGTCGAGACAAGTTGGGACAAGTCGAAACAAGTTGGGACATCTCGGGACAAGTCGGAACAAGTCGAGACAAGTCGGACCAAGTCGGTACAAGTCGGGACAAGTCGAAACAAGTTGGGACAATCCGGGACAAGTCGGGACAAGTCGGTACAAGTTGGGAAAATACGGGACAAGTCGGGACAAGTCGGTACAAGTCGGGACAAATCGGTACAAATCGGTACAAGTCGGGACAAGTCTGAACAAGTCGGGACATGTAGGGACAAGTCAAGACAAGTCGGGAAAAGTCGGAACTAGTCAGGACAAGTCGGGACATGGCGTGACAAGTTAGAACAAGTCAAAACAAGCCGAGACAAGTCGGGACAAGTCTGGACAAATCAGTACAAATCAATACAAGGCGTGACAAGTTAGAACAAGTCAGAACAAGCCGGGACAAGTCGCGACAAGTCTGGACATGTCGAGACAAGTCGGGACAAGTCAGTACAAGTCGGGACATGGCGTGACAAGTTAGAACAAGTCAGAACAATCCGGGACAAGTAGGGACAAGTCGGAACAAGTCAAGACAAGTTGGGACATGGCGTGACAAGTTAGAACAAGTCAGAACAAGCCGGGACAAGTCGAGACAAGTCTGGACAAGTCGAGACAAGTCAAGACAAGTCAGTACAAGTCGGGACATGGCGTGACAAGTTAGAACAAGTCAGAACAATCCGGGACAAGTCGGGACAAGTCGGAACAAGTCAGGACAAGTCGGGACATGGCGTGACAAGTTAGAACAAGTCAGAACAAGCCGGAACAAGTCGGGACAAGTTAGAACAAGTCAGAACAAGCCGGGACAAGTCGGAACAAGTCGGAACAAGTCAGGACAAGTCGAGACATGGCGTGACAAGTTAGAACAAAACAGAACAAGCCGGGAAAAGTCGGGACAAGTCTGGACAAGTCGGGATAAGACGTGACATGTCAGACCAAGTCGGGACAAGTCAGGACAAGTCGGGACAAGTCGGGACAAGTCAGGACAAGTCGAGAAATGTCGGGACAAGTTTGGACAATAAGGGACAAGTCGGGACAAGTTTGGACAATGAGGGACAAGTCAGGACAAGTCGGGACAAGTCGGTACAAGTCGGTACAAGTCGGGTTGAGTTTGGACAATGCAAGACAAGTCGGGACAAGTCGTGACAAGTCAGGACAAGTCAGGACAAGTCGACACAAGTCGAAACGAGTCGGGACAAGTCGGGACAAGTCAGGACAAGTCAGAACAAGTCGGGACAAGTCAGGACAAGTCGGTACAAGTCGGGACAAGTCGTGACAAGTCAGGACAAGTCAGGACAAGTCGGGACAAGTCGGGACAAGTCGGGACAAGTCAGGACAAGTTTGGACAATCTGGGACAGGTCGGGACAAGTCTGCACAAGTCGGGACAAGTCGGTTGGAGTCGGGAAAAGTTTGGACAATACTGGACACGTTGGGACAAGTCGGTACAAGTTGGGACAATCGGGGACAAGTCGGGACAAGTCGGTACAAGTCGGGACAAGTCGGTACATGTCAAGACAAGTCGGAAGAAGTCGGGACAAGGTTGGACAATCCGGGACAAGTCGGGACAAGTCGGTACAAGTCGAAACAAGTCGGGACAAGTTTGGACAATCCGGGACATGTCAGGACAAGTCGGTACAAGTCGGGACAAATCGGTACAAGTCGGGACAAGTCAGGACAAGTCGAGACAAGTTGGGACAAGTCGAAACAAGTTGGGACAATCCGGACAAGTCGGGACAAGTCGGTACAAGTCGGGACAAGTCGGGACAAGTTGGGACAATCCGGGGCAAGTCGGGACAAGTCGGTACAAGTCGGGACAAATCGGTACAAATCGTTACAAGTCGGGACAAGTCAGAACAAGTCGAGACAAGTTGGGACAAGTCGAAACAAGTTGGGACATTTCGGGACAAGTCGGAACAAGTCGAGACAAGTCGGAACAAGTCGGTACAAGTCGGGACAAGTCGGAACAAGTTGGGACAATCCGGGACAAGTCGGGACAAGTCGGTACAAGTTGGGACAATCCGGGACAAGTCGGGACAAGTCGGTACAAGTCGGGACAAATCGGTACAAATCGGTACAAGTCGGGACAAGTCTGGACAAGTCGGGACATGTAGGGAAGAGTCAAGACAAGTCGGGACAAGTCGGAACAAGTCAGGACAAGTCGGGACATGGCGTGACAAGTTAGAACAAAACAAAACAAGCCGGGACAAGTCGGTACAAGTCTGGACAAGTCAGTACAAGTCGGGACATGGCGTGACAAGTTAGAACAAGTCAGAACAAGCCGAGACAAGTCGGGACAAGTCTGGACAAGTCGAGACAAGTCGGGACAAGTCAGTACAAGTCGGGACATGGCGTGACAAGTTAGAACAAGTCAGAACAAGTCGGGACAAGTTTGGACAATCTGGGACAGGTCGGGACAAGTCGGTACAAGTCTGGACAAGTCGGGACAAGTCGGTTGGGTTCGGGAAAAGTTTGGACAATACTGGACACGTTGGGACAAGTCGGTACAAGTTGGGACAATCGGGGACAAGTCGGGACAAGTCGGTACAAATCGGGACAAGTCGGTACAAGTCAAGACAAGTCGGAAGAAGTCGGGACAAGGTTGGACAATCCGGGACAAGTCGGGACAAGTCGGTACAAGTCGGGACAAGTTTGGACAATCCGGGACATGTCAGGACCAGTCGGTACTAGTCGGGACAAGTTTGGACAAACCAGGACAAGTCGGGATAAGTCGGTACAAGTTGGGACAAGTCGGGACAAGTCTGGACAAGTCGGGACAAGTCGAGACAAGTCGGAAGAAGTCGGGACAAGGTTGGACAAACCGGGACAAGTCGGGACAAGTCGGGACAAGTCGGGACAAGTCGGTACAAGTCGGGACAAGTCGGAACAAGTCGGGACAAGTTTGGACAAACCAGGACAAGTCGGGACAAGTCGGGACAAGTCGGGACAAGTCGGTACAAGTTGGGACAAGTCGGGACAAGTCAGGACAAGTCGGAAAAAGTCGAAAGAAGTCGGGACAAGTCAGGACAAGTCGGGACAAGTCGGGACAAGTCGGGACAAGTCGGGATAAGACGTGACATGTCAGAACAAGTCGGGACAAATCGGGACAAGTCGGGACAAGTCTAGACAAGTCGGGACAAGTCAGGACAAGTCGAGAAATGTCGGGACAAGTTTGGACAAAAAGGGACAAGTCGGGACAAGTTTGGACAATAAGGGACAAGTCAGGACAAGTTGGTACAAGTCGGTACAAGTCGGTACAAGTCGGGACAAGTTTGGACAATCCAAGACAAGTCGTGACAAGTCAGGACAAGTCCGAACAAGTCGGGACAAGTTAGGACAAGTCGGTACAAGTCGGGATAAGTCGTGACAAGTCAGGACAAGTCAGGACAAGTCGGGACAAGTCAGGACAAGTCGGGACAAGTCGGGACAAGTCGGGATAAGTCGTGACAAGTCAGGACAAGTCAGGACAAGTCGGGACAAGTCAGGACAAGTCGGGACAAGTCGGGACAAGTCGGGACAAGTTTGGACAATCTGGGACAGGTCGGGACAAGTCGGTACAAGTCTGGACAAGTCATGACAAGTTAGTTCAAGTCGGGAAAAGTTCGGACAATACGGGACACGTTGGGACAAGTCGGGACAAGTCGGTACAAGTCGGGACAATCCGCGACAAGTCGGTACAAGTCGGTACAAGTCGGGACATGTTTGGACAATCCGGGACAAGTCGAGACAAGTCGGGATAAGTCGTGACAAGTCAGGACAAGTCAGGACAAGTCGGGACAAGTCAGGACAAGTCGGGACAAGTCGGGACAAGTCGGGATAAGTCGTGACAAGTCAGGACAAGTCAGGACAAGTCAGGACAAGTCGGGACAAGTCAGGACAAGTCGGGACAAGTCGGGACAAGTCGGGACAAGTTTGGACAATCTGGGACAGGTCGGGACAAGTCGGTACAAGTCTGGACAAGTCATGACAAGTCAGTTCAAGTCGGGAAAAGTTTGGACAATACGGGACACGTTGGGACAAGTCGGGACAAGTCGGTACAAGTCGGGACAATCCGCGACAAGTCGGTACAAGTCGGGACATGTTTGGACAATCCGGGACAAGTCGAGACAAGTCGGGACAAGTCAGGACAAGTCAGAACAAGTCAGGACATGTCTGGACAAGACGCGACAGGTCGGGACAAGTCGGTACAAGTCAGGACAAGTTTGGACAATCCGGGACAATTCGGGACAAGTCGGGACAAGTCAAGACAAGTCGGTACAAGTCGGGACAAGTCGGAACAAGTCAGGACGAGTTGGGACAAGTTAGGACAAGTCAGGACAAGTCAAGACAAGTCGGGATGAGTCGAGACAAGTTGGGACAAGTCGGGACAATTCGGGACAGGTCGGGACAAGTCCGGACAGGTCGGGACAAGACGTGACAAATCAGAACAAGTAGGGAAAAGTCGAGACAAGTCGGGACAAATCGAATCAAGTCATGACAAGTCGAAAAAAGTCGAAAGAAGTCGGGACAAGTCAGGACAAGTCGGGACAAGTCGGGACAAGTCGAGACAAGTGGGGACAAGTTGGGATAAGACGTGACGTGTCAGAACAAGTCGAGACAAGTTGGGACAAGTCGAGACAAGTCGGGACAAGTCAGGACAAGTCGAGAAATGTCGGGACAAGTTTGGACAATAAGGGACAAGTCGGGACAAGTTTGGAAAATAAGGGACAATTCGGGACAAGTCGGTACTAGTCGGGACAAGTCGGTACAAGTCGGGACAAGTTTGGACAATCCAAGAAAAGTTAGGACAAGTCGGAACAAGTTGGTACAAGTCGGGACATGTTTGGACAACCTGGGACAAGTCGTGAATAGTCAGGACAAGTCGAAACAAGTCGAAACAAAACGGGACAAGTCGGGACAAGTCAGGACAAGTCAGAACAAGTCAGGACAAGTTAGGACAAGTCAGGACAAGTCGGGACAAGTCGGGACAAGTCGGGACAAGTTTGGACAATCTGGGACAGGTCGGGACAAGTCGGTACAAGTCTGGACAAGTCGGGACAAGTCGGTTCAAGTCGGTTCAAGTCGGGAAAAATTTTGGACAATACGGGACACGTTGGGACAAGTCGGTACAAGTTGTGACAATCCGGGACAAGTCGGTACAAGTCGGGACAAGTCGGTTCAGGTTGGGACAAGTTTGGACAATCCGGGACAAGTCGAGACGAGTCGGGACAAGTCGGGACAGGTCGGGACAAGTCGGTACAAGTCTGGACAAGTCGGTTCAATTCGGAACAAGTCGGGACATGGCGTGACAAGTTAGAACAAGTCAGAACAAGCCGGGACAAGTCGGGACAAGTCTGGACAAGTCGAGACAAGTCGGGACAAGTCAGTACAAGTCGGGACATGGCGTGACAAGTTAGAACAAGTCAGAACAATCTGGGACTAGTCGGGACAAGTCGGAACAAGTCAGGACAAGTCGGGACATGGCGTGACAAGTTAGAACAAGTCAGAACAAGCCGGAACAATTTGGGACAAGTTAGAACAAGTCAGAACAAGCCGGGACAAGTCGGGACAAGTCGGAACAAGTCAGGACAAGTCGAGACATGGCGTGACAAGTTAGAACAAGTCAGAACAAGCCGGGACAAGTCTCGACAAGTTGGGACAAGTCGGAACAAGTGAGAACAAGTCAAGACGAGTCGGGACAAGTCGAAACAAGTCAGGACAAGTCGGGACATAAACGTGACAAGTTAGAACAAGTCGGAACAAGTCGGTACAAGTCGGGACAAGTCGGGACAAGTCGGTACAGGTCGGGACAAGTCGGTACAAGTCGGGACAAGTTTGGACAAACCGGGACAAGTCGGGACAAGTCGGTACAAGTTGGGACAAGTCGAGACAAGTCGAGACAAGTCGGGACATATCGAAACAAGTCAGGTCAAGTCGAAAAAAGTCGAAAGAAGTCGGAACAAGTCAGGACAAGTCGGGACAAGTCGGGATAAGATTAGACATGTCGGAACAAGTCGGGACAAGTCGGGACAAGTCGGGACAAGTCGGGACAAGTCGGGACAAGTCAGGACAAGTCAGGACATGTCGGGACAAGTTTGTACAATAAGTGACAAGTCGGGACAAGTTTGGACAATACGTTACACGTTGGGACAAGTCGGGACAAGTCTGGACAAGTTTGGACAATCCGGGACAAGTCGGGACAAATCGGTACAAGTCAGGACGAGTCAAAACAAGTCAGGACAAGTCGGGACAAGTCGGGACAAGACGTGAGAAGTCAGAACAAGTCGGGACAAGTCGGGACAAGTCGGGACAAGTCGGGACAAGTCGGGACAAGTCGGGACAAGTCGGTACAAGTCGGGACAAGTCGGAACAAGTCGGGACGAGTTGGGACAAGTTGGGACAAGTCAGGACAAGTCAGGACAAGTCGGGATACGTCGGGACAAGTTGGGACAAGTCGGGACAATTCGGGACAGGTCGGGACAAGTCGTGACAAGTCAGGACAAATCAATACAAGTCGAAACAAGTCGAAACAAGTTGGGACAAGTCGGGACAAGTCAGAACAAGTCGGAACATGTCTGGACAAGACGGAAAAAGTCGGGACAAGCCGGTACAAGTCGGGACAAGTTTGGACAATCCGGGACAAGTCGGGACAAGTCGGTACAAGTCAGGACGAGTCAAAACAAGTCAGGACAAGTCGGGACAAGTCGGGACAAGACGTGACAAGTCAGAACAAGTCGGGACAAGTTGGGACAAGTCGGGACAAGTCGGGACAAGTCGGGACAAGTCAAGACAAGTCGGTACAAGTCGGGACAAGTCGGAACAAGTCGGACGAGTTGGGACAAGTTAGGACAAGTCAGGACAAGTCAGGACAAGTCAGGACAAGTCAGGACAAGTCGGGATAAGTCGGGACAAGTTGGGACAAGTCGGGACAATTCGGGACAGGTCAGGACAAGTCCGGACAGGTCGGGACAAGACGTGACAAATCAGAACAAGTAGGGACAAGTCGAGACAAGTCGGGACAAGTCGGGACAAGTCGGGACAAGTCGGTTAAAGTCGGGACAAGTCGGTACAAGTCGGGAAAAGTTTGGACAAACCGGGACAAGTCGGGACAAGTCGGTACAAGTTGGGACAAGTCGGTACAAGTCAGGACAATTCGGGACAAGTCGAGACAAGTCGGGACAAATCGAATCAAGTCATGACAAGTCGAAAAAAGTCGAAAGAAGTCGGGACAAGTCAGGACAAGTCGGGACAAGTCGGGACAAGTCGGGACAAGTGGGGACAAGTCGGGATAAGACGTGACGTGTCAGAACAAGTCGGGACAAGTCGGGACAAGTCGGGACAAGTCGGGACAAGTCAGGACAAGTCGAGAAATGTCGGGATAAGTTTGGACAATAGGGGACAAGTCGGGACAAGTTTGGACAATAAGGGAGAATTCGGGACAAGTCGGTACTAGTGGGGACAAGTCAGTACAAGTCGGGACAAGTTTGGACAATCCAAGAAAAGTTGGGACAAGTCGGAACAAGTTGGTACAAGTCGGGACATGTTTGGACAACCTGGGACAAGTTGTGACAAGTAAGGACAAGACAGGACAAGTCGAAACAAGTCGAAACAAGTCGGGACAAGTTTGGACAATAAGGGACAAGTCGGGACAAGTTTGGACAAGTCAGGACAAGTCGAAACAAGTCGAAACAAAACGGGACAAGTCGGGACAAGTCAGGACAAGTCAGAACAAGTCGGGACAAGTTAGGACAAGTCGGTACAAGTCGGGACAAGTCGTGACAAGTCAGGACAAGTCGGGACAAGTCGGGACAAGTCAGAACAAGTTTGGACAATCTGGGACAGGTCGGGACAAGTCGGTACAAGTCTGGACAAGTCGGGACAAGTCGGTTCAAGTCGGGAAAAGTTTGGACAATACGGAACACGTTGGGACAAGTCGGTACAAGTTGTGACAATCCGGGACAAGTCGGTACAAGTCGGGACAAGTCGGTACAAGTTGGGACAAGTTTGGACAATCCGGGACAAGTCGAGACAAGTCGGGACAAGTCATGACAAGTCGAAACAAGTCGAAACAAGTTGGGACAAGTCAGAACAAGTCGGAACATGTCTGGACAAGACGTTACAAGTCGGGACAAGTCGGTACAAGTCAGGACAAGTTTGGACAATCTGGGACAAATCGGGACAAGTCGGTACAAGTCAGGACGAGTCAAAACAAGTCAGGACAAGTCGGGACAAGTCGGGACAAGACGTGACAAGTCAGAACAAGTTGGGACAAGTCGGGACAAGTCAGGACAAGTCGGGACAAGTCGAGACAAGTCGGGACAAATCGAAACAAGACAGGACAAGTCGAAAAAATTCGAAAGAAGTCGGGACAAGTCAGGACAAATCGGGACAAGTCAGGACAAGTCGGGACAAGTCGGGACAAGTCGGGTCATGTCGGGACTAGTCAGGACTAGTCGAGAAATGTCGGGACAAGTTTGGACAATGAGGGACAAGTCGGGACAAGTTTGGACAATAAGGGACAAGTCGGGACAAGTCGGTACAAGTCAGGATAAGTTTGGACAATCCAAGACAAGTTGGGACAAGTCGGAACAAGTCGGTACAAGTCGGGACATGTTTGTACAATCCGGGACAAGTTGTGACAAGTCAGGACAAGTCAGGACAAGTCAGGACAAGTCGAAACAAGTCGAAACAAGTCGGGACAAGTCGGGACAAGTCAGGACAAGTCAGAACAAGTCGGGACAAGTCAAGACAAGTCGGGACAAGTCGGGACAAGTCGGAACAAGTCGGGACATGTCGGGACAAGTTTGGACAATCTGGGACAGGTCGGGACAAGTCGGTACAAGTCTGGACAAGTCGGGACAAGTCGGTTCAAGTCGGGAAAAGTTTGGACAATACAGGACACGTTGGGACAAGTCGGTAAAAGTTGGGACAATCCGGGACAAGTCGGGACAAGTCGGTACAAGTCGTGACATGTTTGGACAATCCGGGACAAGTCGAGACAAGTCGGGACAAGTCGGGACAAGTCGTGACAACTCAGGACAAGTCAGAACAAGTCGGAACAAGTCAGGACAAGTCGGTACAAGTCGGGACAAGTCGTGACAAGTCAGGACAAGTCAGGACAAGTCGGGACAAGTCGGGACAAGTCGGGACAAGTCGGGACAAGTCAGGACAAGTTTGGACAATCTGGGACAGGTCGGGACAAGTCGGTACAAGTCTGGACAAGTCGGGTAAAGTCGGTTCAAGTCGGGAAAAGTTTGGACAATACGGGACACGTTGGGACAAGTCGGGACAAGTCGAGACAAGTCGAAACAAGTTGGGACAAAATGGGACAAGTCAGGACAAGTCAGAACAAGTCGGGACAAGTCAGGACAAGTCGGTACAAGTCGGGACAAGTCGTGACAAGTCAGGACAAGTCAGGACAAGTCGGGACAAGTCGGGACAAGTCGGTTCAAGTCGGGAAAAGTTTGGACAATACGGGACACGTTGCGACAAGTCGGGACAAGTCGGGACATGTCGGGACAAGTCGAAACAAGTTGGGACAAGTCGGGACAAGTCAGGACAAGTCATAACAAGTCGGGACAAGTCGGGACAAGTCGAAACAAGTTGGGACAAGTCGGAACAAGTCAGGACAAGTCAGAACAAGTCGGGACAAGTCAGGACAAGTCGGTACAAGTCGGGACAAGTCGTGACAAGTCAGCACAAGTCAGGACAAGTCGGGACAAGTCGGGACAAGTCGGTGCAAGTCTAGACAAGTCGGGACAAGTCGGTTCAAGTCGGGAAAAGTTTGGACAATACGGGACACGTTGGGACAAGTCGGGACAAGTCGGGACAAGTCGGGACAAGTCGGTACAAGTCGGGACAAGTTTGGACAAACCGGGACAAGTCGGGACAAGTCGGTACAAGTTGGGACAAGTCAGGACAAGTCAGGACAAGTCGGGACAAGTCGAGACAAGTCGGGACATATCGAAACAAGTCAGGACAAGTCGAAAAAAGTCGAAAGAAGTCGGGACAAGTCAGGACAAGTCGGGACAAGTCTGGATAAGACGTGACATGTCGGAACAATTCGGGACAAGTCGGGACAAGTCGGGACAGGTCGGGACAAGTCAGGACAAGTCAGGACATGTCGGGACAAGTTTGGACAATGAGGGACAAGTCGGGACAAGTTTGGACAATAAGGGACAAGTCGGGACAAGTCGGTACAAGTCGGGACAAGTTTGGACAATCCAAGACAAGTTGGGACAAGTCGGAACAAGTCGGTACAAGTCGGGACATGTTTGTACAATCCGGGACAAGTTGTGACAAGTCAGGACAAGTCAGGACAAGTCAGGACAAGTCGAAACAAGTCGAAACAAGTCGGGACAAGTCGGGACAAGTCAGGACAAGTCAGAACAAGTCGGGACAAGTCAAGACAAGTCGGGACAAGTCAGGACAAGTCGGGACAAGTCGGAACAAGTCGGGACATGTCGGGACAAGTTTGGACAATCTGGTACAGGTCAGGACAAGTCGGTACAAGTCTGGACAAGTCGGGACAAGTCGGTTCAAGTCGGGAAAAGTTTGGACAATACAGGACACGTTGGGACAAGTCGGTAAAAGTTGGGACAATCCTGGACAAGTCGGTACAAGTCAGGACAAGTCGGTACAAGTCGGGACAAGTTTGGACAATCCGGGACAAGTCGAGACAAGTCAGAACAAGTCGGGACATGTCGGGACAAGTCGGTACAAGTGTGGACAAGTCGGTTCAAGTCGGGAAAAGTTTGGACAATACGGGACACGTTGGGACAAGTCGGTACAAGTTGGGACAATCCGGGACAAGTCGGGACAAGTCGGTACAAGTCGTGACATGTTTGGACAATCCGGGACAAGTCGAGACAAGTCGGAACAAGTCGGGTCAAGTCGTGACAAGTCAGGACAATTCAGAACAAGTCGGAACAAGTCAGGACAAGTCGGTACAAGTCGGGACAAGTCGTGACAAGTCAGGACAAGTCAGGACAAGTCGGGACAAGTCGGGACAAGTCGGGACAAGTCGGGACAAGTCGGGACAAGTCAGGACAAGTTTGGACAATCTGGGACAGGTCGGGACAAGTCGGTACAAGTCTGGACAAGTCGGGTCAAGTCGGTTCAAGTCGGGAAAAGTTTGGACAATACGGGACACGTTGGGACAAGTCGGGACAAGTCGGGACAAGTCGAAACAAGTTGGGACAAGTTAGGACAAGTCAGGACAAGTCAGAACAAGTCGGGACAAGTCAGGACAAGTCGGTACAAGTCGGGACAAGTCGTGACAAGTCAGGACAAGTCAGGACAAGTCGGGACAAGTCGGGACAAGTCGGTTCAAGTCGGGAAAAGTTTGGACAATACGGGACACGTTGCGACAAGTCGGGACAAGTCGGGACAAGTCGGGACAAGTCGAAACAAGTTGGGACAAGTCGGGACAAGTCAGGACAAGTCAGAACAAGTCGGGACAAGTCGGGACAAGTCGAAACAAGTTGGGACAAGTCGGAACAAGTCAGGACAAGTCAGAACAAGTCGGGACAAGTCAGGACAAGTCGGTACAAGTCGGGACAAGTCGTGACAAGTCAGCACAAGTCAGGACAAGTCGGGACAAGTCGGGACAAGTCGGTACAAGTCTGAACAAGTCGGGACAAGTCGGTTCAAGTCGGGAAAAGTTTGGACAATACGGGACACGTTGGGACAAGTCGGGACAAGTCGGGACAAGTCGGTACAAGTCGGGACAAGTTTGGACAAACCGGGACAAGTCGGGACAAGTCGGTACAAGTTGGGACAAGTCAGGACAAGTCAGGACAAGTCGAGACAAGTCGGGACATATCGAAACAAGTCAGGACAAGTCGAAAAAAGTCGAAAGAAGTCGGGACAAGTCAGGACAAGTCGGGACAAGTCTGGATAAGACGTGACATGTCGGAACAATTCTGGACAAGTCGGGACAAGTCGGGACAGGTCGGGACAAGTCAGGACAAGTCAGGACATGTCGGGACAAGTTTATACAATAAGTGACAAGTCGGGACAAGTTTGGACAATACGTTACACGTTGGGACAAGTCGGGACAAGTCTGGACAAGTTTGGACAATCCGGTACAAGTCGGGACAAGTCGGTACAAGTCAGGACGAGTCAAAACAAGTCAGGACAAGTCGGGACAAGTCGGGACAAGACGTGACAAGTCAGAACAAGTCGGGACAAGTCGGGACAAGTCGGGACAAGTCGGTACAAGTCGGGATAAGTCGGGACAAGTCGGTACAAGTCATGACAAGTCGGAACAAGTCGGGACGAGTTGGGACAAGTTAGGACAAGTCAGGACAAGTCAGGACAAGTCAGGACAAGTCGGGATAAGTCGGGACAAGTTGGGACAAGTCGGGACAATTCGGGACAGGTCGGGACAAGTCGTGACAAGTCAGGACAAGTCAATACAAGTCGAAAGAAGTCGAAACAAGTTGGGACAAGTCGGGACAAGTCAGAACAAGTCGGAACATGTCTGGACAAGACGGAACAAGTCGGGACAAGTCGGTACAAGTCAGGACAAGTTTGGACAATCCGAGACAAGTCGGGACAAGTCGGTACAAGTCGGGACGAGTCGGAACAAGTCAGGACAAGTCGGGACAAGTCGGGACAAGTCGGGACAAGTTTGGACAATCTGGGACAGGTCGGGACAAGTCGGTACAAGTCTGGACAAGTCGGGACAAGTCGGTTCAAGTCGGTTCAAGTCGGGAAAAATTTTGGACAATACGGGACACGTTGGGACAAGTCGGTACAAGTTGTGACAATCCGGGACAAGTCGGTACAAGTCGGGACAAGTCGGTTCAGGTTGGGACAAGTTTGGACAATCCGGGACAAGTCGAGACGAGTCGGGACAAGTCGGGACAGGTCGGGACAAGTCGGTACAAGTCTGGACAAGTCGGTTCAATTCGGAACAAGTCGGGACATGGCGTGACAAGTTAGAACAAGTCAGAACAAGCCGGGACAAGTCGGGACAAGTCTGGACAAGTCGAGACAAGTCGGGACAAGTCAGTACAAGTCGGGACATGGCGTGACAAGTTAGAACAAGTCAGAACAATCTGGGACTAGTCGGGACAAGTCGGAACAAGTCAGGACAAGTCGGGACATGGCGTGACAAGTTAGAACAAGTCAGAACAAGCCGGAACAATTTGGGACAAGTTAGAACAAGTCAGAACAAGCCGGGACAAGTCGGGACAAGTCGGAACAAGTCAGGACAAGTCGAGACATGGCGTGACAAGTTAGAACAAGTCAGAACAAGCCGGGACAAGTCTCGACAAGTTGGGACAAGTCGGAACAAGTGAGAACAAGTCAAGACGAGTCGGGACAAGTCGAAACAAGTCAGGACAAGTCGGGACATAAACGTGACAAGTTAGAACAAGTCGGAACAAGTCGGTACAAGTCGGGACAAGTCGGGACAAGTCGGTACAGGTCGGGACAAGTCGGTACAAGTCGGGACAAGTTTGGACAAACCGGGACAAGTCGGGACAAGTCGGTACAAGTTGGGACAAGTCGAGACAAGTCGAGACAAGTCGGGACATATCGAAACAAGTCAGGTCAAGTCGAAAAAAGTCGAAAGAAGTCGGAACAAGTCAGGACAAGTCGGGACAAGTCGGGATAAGATTAGACATGTCGGAACAAGTCGGGACAAGTCGGGACAAGTCGGGACAAGTCGGGACAAGTCGGGACAAGTCAGGACAAGTCAGGACATGTCGGGACAAGTTTGTACAATAAGTGACAAGTCGGGACAAGTTTGGACAATACGTTACACGTTGGGACAAGTCGGGACAAGTCTGGACAAGTTTGGACAATCCGGGACAAGTCGGGACAAATCGGTACAAGTCAGGACGAGTCAAAACAAGTCAGGACAAGTCGGGACAAGTCGGGACAAGACGTGAGAAGTCAGAACAAGTCGGGACAAGTCGGGACAAGTCGGGACAAGTCGGGACAAGTCGGGACAAGTCGGGACAAGTCGGTACAAGTCGGGACAAGTCGGAACAAGTCGGGACGAGTTGGGACAAGTTGGGACAAGTCAGGACAAGTCAGGACAAGTCGGGATACGTCGGGACAAGTTGGGACAAGTCGGGACAATTCGGGACAGGTCGGGACAAGTCGTGACAAGTCAGGACAAATCAATACAAGTCGAAACAAGTCGAAACAAGTTGGGACAAGTCGGGACAAGTCAGAACAAGTCGGAACATGTCTGGACAAGACGGAAAAAGTCGGGACAAGCCGGTACAAGTCGGGACAAGTTTGGACAATCCGGGACAAGTCGGGACAAGTCGGTACAAGTCAGGACGAGTCAAAACAAGTCAGGACAAGTCGGGACAAGTCGGGACAAGACGTGACAAGTCAGAACAAGTCGGGACAAGTTGGGACAAGTCGGGACAAGTCGGGACAAGTCGGGACAAGTCAAGACAAGTCGGTACAAGTCGGGACAAGTCGGAACAAGTCGGGACGAGTTGGGACAAGTTAGGACAAGTCAGGACAAGTCAGGACAAGTCAGGACAAGTCAGGACAAGTCGGGATAAGTCGGGACAAGTTGGGACAAGTCGGGACAATTCGGGACAGGTCAGGACAAGTCCGGACAGGTCGGGACAAGACGTGACAAATCAGAACAAGTAGGGACAAGTCGAGACAAGTCGGGACAAGTCGGGACAAGTCGGGACAAGTCGGTTAAAGTCGGGACAAGTCGGTACAAGTCGGGAAAAGTTTGGACAAACCGGGACAAGTCGGGACAAGTCGGTACAAGTTGGGACAAGTCGGTACAAGTCAGGACAATTCGGGACAAGTCGAGACAAGTCGGGACAAATCGAATCAAGTCATGACAAGTCGAAAAAAGTCGAAAGAAGTCGGGACAAGTCAGGACAAGTCGGGACAAGTCGGGACAAGTCGGGACAAGTGGGGACAAGTCGGGATAAGACGTGACGTGTCAGAACAAGTCGGGACAAGTCGGGACAAGTCGGGACAAGTCGGGACAAGTCAGGACAAGTCGAGAAATGTCGGGATAAGTTTGGACAATAGGGGACAAGTCGGGACAAGTTTGGACAATAAGGGAGAATTCGGGACAAGTCGGTACTAGTGGGGACAAGTCAGTACAAGTCGGGACAAGTTTGGACAATCCAAGAAAAGTTGGGACAAGTCGGAACAAGTTGGTACAAGTCGGGACATGTTTGGACAACCTGGGACAAGTTGTGACAAGTAAGGACAAGACAGGACAAGTCGAAACAAGTCGAAACAAGTCGGGACAAGTTTGGACAATAAGGGACAAGTCGGGACAAGTTTGGACAAGTCAGGACAAGTCGAAACAAGTCGAAACAAAACGGGACAAGTCGGGACAAGTCAGGACAAGTCAGAACAAGTCGGGACAAGTTAGGACAAGTCGGTACAAGTCGGGACAAGTCGTGACAAGTCAGGACAAGTCGGGACAAGTCGGGACAAGTCAGAACAAGTTTGGACAAACCGGGACAAGTCGGGACAAGTCGGTACAAGTTGGGACAAGTCGAGACAAGTCGAGACAAGTCGGGACATATCGAAACAAGTCAGGTCAAGTCGAAAAAAGTCGAAAGAAGTCGGAACAAGTCAGGACAAGTCGGGACAAGTCGGGATAAGATTAGACATGTCGGAACAAGTCGGGACAAGTCGGGACAAGTCGGGACAAGTCGGGACAAGTCGGGACAAGTCAGGACAAGTCAGGACATGTCGGGACAAGTTTGTACAATAAGTGACAAGTCGGGACAAGTTTGGACAATACGTTACACGTTGGGACAAGTCGGGACAAGTCTGGACAAGTTTGGACAATCCGGGACAAGTCGGGACAAATCGGTACAAGTCAGGACGAGTCAAAACAAGTCAGGACAAGTCGGGACAAGTCGGGACAAGACGTGAGAAGTCAGAACAAGTCGGGACAAGTCGGGACAAGTCGGGACAAGTCGGGACAAGTCGGGACAAGTCGGGACAAGTCGGTACAAGTCGGGACAAGTCGGAACAAGTCGGGACGAGTTGGGACAAGTTGGGACAAGTCAGGACAAGTCAGGACAAGTCGGGATACGTCGGGACAAGTTGGGACAAGTCGGGACAATTCGGGACAGGTCGGGACAAGTCGTGACAAGTCAGGACAAATCAATACAAGTCGAAACAAGTCGAAACAAGTTGGGACAAGTCGGGACAAGTCAGAACAAGTCGGAACATGTCTGGACAAGACGGAAAAAGTCGGGACAAGCCGGTACAAGTCGGGACAAGTTTGGACAATCCGGGACAAGTCGGGACAAGTCGGTACAAGTCAGGACGAGTCAAAACAAGTCAGGACAAGTCGGGACAAGTCGGGACAAGACGTGACAAGTCAGAACAAGTCGGGACAAGTTGGGACAAGTCGGGACAAGTCGGGACAAGTCGGGACAAGTCAAGACAAGTCGGTACAAGTCGGGACAAGTCGGAACAAGTCGGGACGAGTTGGGACAAGTTAGGACAAGTCAGGACAAGTCAGGACAAGTCAGGACAAGTCAGGACAAGTCGGGATAAGTCGGGACAAGTTGGGACAAGTCGGGACAATTCGGGACAGGTCAGGACAAGTCCGGACAGGTCGGGACAAGACGTGACAAATCAGAACAAGTAGGGACAAGTCGAGACAAGTCGGGACAAGTCGGGACAAGTCGGGACAAGTCGGTTAAAGTCGGGACAAGTCGGTACAAGTCGGGAAAAGTTTGGACAAACCGGGACAAGTCGGGACAAGTCGGTACAAGTTGGGACAAGTCGGTACAAGTCAGGACAATTCGGGACAAGTCGAGACAAGTCGGGACAAATCGAATCAAGTCATGACAAGTCGAAAAAAGTCGAAAGAAGTCGGGACAAGTCAGGACAAGTCGGGACAAGTCGGGACAAGTCGGGACAAGTGGGGACAAGTCGGGATAAGACGTGACGTGTCAGAACAAGTCGGGACAAGTCGGGACAAGTCGGGACAAGTCGGGACAAGTCAGGACAAGTCGAGAAATGTCGGGATAAGTTTGGACAATAGGGGACAAGTCGGGACAAGTTTGGACAATAAGGGAGAATTCGGGACAAGTCGGTACTAGTGGGGACAAGTCAGTACAAGTCGGGACAAGTTTGGACAATCCAAGAAAAGTTGGGACAAGTCGGAACAAGTTGGTACAAGTCGGGACATGTTTGGACAACCTGGGACAAGTTGTGACAAGTAAGGACAAGACAGGACAAGTCGAAACAAGTCGAAACAAGTCGGGACAAGTTTGGACAATAAGGGACAAGTCGGGACAAGTTTGGACAAGTCAGGACAAGTCGAAACAAGTCGAAACAAAACGGGACAAGTCGGGACAAGTCAGGACAAGTCAGAACAAGTCGGGACAAGTTAGGACAAGTCGGTACAAGTCGGGACAAGTCGTGACAAGTCAGGACAAGTCGGGACAAGTCGGGACAAGTCAGAACAAGTTTGGACAATCTGGGACAGGTCGGGACAAGTCGGTACAAGTCTGGACAAGTCGGGACAAGTCGGTTCAAGTCGGGAAAAGTTTGGACAATACGGAACACGTTGGGACAAGTCGGTACAAGTTGTGACAATCCGGGACAAGTCGGTACAAGTCGGGACAAGTCGGTACAAGTTGGGACAAGTTTGGACAATCCGGGACAAGTCGAGACAAGTCGGGACAAGTCATGACAAGTCGAAACAAGTCGAAACAAGTTGGGACAAGTCAGAACAAGTCGGAACATGTCTGGACAAGACGTTACAAGTCGGGACAAGTCGGTACAAGTCAGGACAAGTTTGGACAATCTGGGACAAGTCGGGACAAGTCGGTACAAGTCAGGACGAGTCAAAACAAGTCAGGACAAGTCGGGACAAGTCGGGACAAGACGTGACAAGTCAGAACAAGTTGGGACAAGTCGGGACAAGTCAGGACAAGTCGGGACAAGTCGAGACAAGTCGGGACAAATCGAAACAAGTCAGGACAAGTCGAAAAAATTCGAAAGAAGTCGGGACAAGTCAGGACAAATCGGGACAAGTCAGGACAAGTCGGGACAAGTCGGGACAAGTCGGGGCATGTCGGGACTAGTCAGGACTAGTCGAGAAATGTCGGGACAAGTTTGGACAATGAGGGACAAGTCGGGACAAGTTTGGACAATAAGGGACAAGTCGGGACAAGTCGGTACAAGTCAGGATAAGTTTGGACAATCCAAGACAAGTTGGGACAAGTCGGAACAAGTCGGTACAAGTCGGGACATGTTTGTACAATCCGGGACAAGTTGTGACAAGTCAGGACAAGTCAGGACAAGTCAGGACAAGTCGAAACAAGTCGAAACAAGTCGGGACAAGTCGGGACAAGTCAGGACAAGTCAGAACAAGTCGGGACAAGTCAAGACAAGTCGGGACAAGTCGGGACAAGTCGGAACAAGTCGGGACATGTCGGGACAAGTTTGGACAATCTGGGACAGGTCGGGACAAGTCGGTACAAGTCTGGACAAGTCGGGACAAGTCGGTTCAAGTCGGGAAAAGTTTGGACAATACAGGACACGTTGGGACAAGTCGGTAAAAGTTGGGACAATCCGGGACAAGTCGGGACAAGTCGGTACAAGTCGTGACATGTTTGGACAATCCGGGACAAGTCGAGACAAGTCGGGACAAGTCGGGACAAGTCGTGACAACTCAGGACAAGTCAGAACAAGTCGGAACAAGTCAGGACAAGTCGGTACAAGTCGGGACAAGTCGTGACAAGTCAGGACAAGTCAGGACAAGTCGGGACAAGTCGGGACAAGTCGGGACAAGTCGGGACAAGTCAGGACAAGTTTGGACAATCTGGGACAGGTCGGGACAAGTCGGTACAAGTCTGGACAAGTCGGGTAAAGTCGGTTCAAGTCGGGAAAAGTTTGGACAATACGGGACACGTTGGGACAAGTCGGGACAAGTCGAGACAAGTCGAAACAAGTTGGGACAAAATGGGACAAGTCAGGACAAGTCAGAACAAGTCGGGACAAGTCAGGACAAGTCGGTACAAGTCGGGACAAGTCGTGACAAGTCAGGACAAGTCAGGACAAGTCGGGACAAGTCGGGACAAGTCGGTTCAAGTCGGGAAAAGTTTGGACAATACGGGACACGTTGCGACAAGTCGGGACAAGTCGGGACATGTCGGGACAAGTCGAAACAAGTTGGGACAAGTCGGGACAAGTCAGGACAAGTCAGAACAAGTCGGGACAAGTCGGGACAAGTCGAAACAAGTTGGGACAAGTCGGAACAAGTCAGGACAAGTCAGAACAAGTCGGGACAAGTCAGGACAAGTCGGTACAAGTCGGGACAAGTCGTGACAAGTCAGCACAAGTCAGGACAAGTCGGGACAAGTCGGGACAAGTCGGTGCAAGTCTAGACAAGTCGGGACAAGTCGGTTCAAGTCGGGAAAAGTTTGGACAATACGGGACACGTTGGGACAAGTCGGGACAAGTCGGGACAAGTCGGGACAAGTCGGTACAAGTCGGGACAAGTTTGGACAAACCGGGACAAGTCGGGACAAGTCGGTACAAGTTGGGACAAGTCAGGACAAGTCAGGACAAGTCGGGACAAGTCGAGACAAGTCGGGACATATCGAAACAAGTCAGGACAAGTCGAAAAAAGTCGAAAGAAGTCGGGACAAGTCAGGACAAGTCGGGACAAGTCTGGATAAGACGTGACATGTCGGAACAATTCGGGACAAGTCGGGACAAGTCGGGACAGGTCGGGACAAGTCAGGACAAGTCAGGACATGTCGGGACAAGTTTGGACAATGAGGGACAAGTCGGGACAAGTTTGGACAATAAGGGACAAGTCGGGACAAGTCGGTACAAGTCGGGACAAGTTTGGACAATCCAAGACAAGTTGGGACAAGTCGGAACAAGTCGGTACAAGTCGGGACATGTTTGTACAATCCGGGACAAGTTGTGACAAGTCAGGACAAGTCAGGACAAGTCAGGACAAGTCGAAACAAGTCGAAACAAGTCGGGACAAGTCGGGACAAGTCAGGACAAGTCAGAACAAGTCGGGACAAGTCAAGACAAGTCGGGACAAGTCAGGACAAGTCGGGACAAGTCGGAACAAGTCGGGACATGTCGGGACAAGTTTGGACAATCTGGTACAGGTCAGGACAAGTCGGTACAAGTCTGGACAAGTCGGGACAAGTCGGTTCAAGTCGGGAAAAGTTTGGACAATACAGGACACGTTGGGACAAGTCGGTAAAAGTTGGGACAATCCGGGACAAGTCGGTACAAGTCAGGACAAGTCGGTACAAGTCGGGACAAGTTTGGACAATCCGGGACAAGTCGAGACAAGTCAGAACAAGTCGGGACATGTCGGGACAAGTCGGTACAAGTGTGGACAAGTCGGTTCAAGTCGGGAAAAGTTTGGACAATACGGGACACGTTGGGACAAGTCGGTACAAGTTGGGACAATCCGGGACAAGTCGGGACAAGTCGGTACAAGTCGTGACATGTTTGGACAATCCGGGACAAGTCGAGACAAGTCGGAACAAGTCGGGTCAAGTCGTGACAAGTCAGGACAAGTCAGAACAAGTCGGAACAAGTCAGGACAAGTCGGTACAAGTCGGGACAAGTCGTGACAAGTCAGGACAAGTCAGGACAAGTCGGGACAAGTCGGGACAAGTCGGGACAAGTCGGGACAAGTCGGGACAAGTCAGGACAAGTTTGGACAATCTGGGACAGGTCGGGACAAGTCGGTACAAGTCTGGACAAGTCGGGTCAAGTCGGTTCAAGTCGGGAAAAGTTTGGACAATACGGGACACGTTGGGACAAGTCGGGACAAGTCGGGACAAGTCGAAACAAGTTGGGACAAGTTAGGACAAGTCAGGACAAGTCAGAACAAGTCGGGACAAGTCAGGACAAGTCGGTACAAGTCGGGACAAGTCGTGACAAGTCAGGACAAGTCAGGACAAGTCGGGACAAGTCGGGACAAGTCGGTTCAAGTCGGGAAAAGTTTGGACAATACGGGACACGTTGCGACAAGTCGGGACAAGTCGGGACAAGTCGGGACAAGTCGAAACAAGTTGGGACAAGTCGGGACAAGTCAGGACAAGTCAGAACAAGTCGGGACAAGTCGGGACAAGTCGAAACAAGTTGGGACAAGTCGGAACAAGTCAGGACAAGTCAGAACAAGTCGGGACAAGTCAGGACAAGTCGGTACAAGTCGGGACAAGTCGTGACAAGTCAGCACAAGTCAGGACAAGTCGGGACAAGTCGGGACAAGTCGGTACAAGTCTGAACAAGTCGGGACAAGTCGGTTCAAGTCGGGAAAAGTTTGGACAATACGGGACACGTTGGGACAAGTCGGGACAAGTCGGGACAAGTCGGTACAAGTCGGGACAAGTTTGGACAAACCGGGACAAGTCGGGACAAGTCGGTACAAGTTGGGACAAGTCAGGACAAGTCAGGACAAGTCGAGACAAGTCGGGACATATCGAAACAAGTCAGGACAAGTCGAAAAAAGTCGAAAGAAGTCGGGACAAGTCAGGACAAGTCGGGACAAGTCTGGATAAGACGTGACATGTCGGAACAATTCTGGACAAGTCGGGACAAGTCGGGACAGGTCGGGACAAGTCAGGACAAGTCAGGACATGTCGGGACAAGTTTATACAATAAGTGACAAGTCGGGACAAGTTTGGACAATACGTTACACGTTGGGACAAGTCGGGACAAGTCTGGACAAGTTTGGACAATCCGGTACAAGTCGGGACAAGTCGGTACAAGTCAGGACGAGTCAAAACAAGTCAGGACAAGTCGGGACAAGTCGGGACAAGACGTGACAAGTCGGTACAAGTCGGGATAAGTCGGGACAAGTCGGTACAAGTCATGACAAGTCGGAACAAGTCGGGACGAGTTGGGACAAGTTAGGACAAGTCAGGACAAGTCAGGACAAGTCAGGACAAGTCGGGATAAGTCGGGACAAGTTGGGACAAGTCGGGACAATTCGGGACAGGTCGGGACAAGTCGTGACAAGTCAGGACAAGTCAATACAAGTCGAAAGAAGTCGAAACAAGTTGGGACAAGTCAGGACAAGTCAGAACAAGTCGGAACATGTCTGGACAAGACGGAACAAGTCGGGACAAGTCGGTACAAGTCAGGACAAGTTTGGACAATCCGAGACAAGTCGGGACAAGTCGGTACAAGTCGGGACGAGTCGGAACAAGTCAGGACAAGTCGGGACAAGTCGAGACCAGTCGGGACAAATCGAATCAAGTCATGACAAGTCGAAAAAAGTCGAAAGAAGTCGGGACAAGTCAGGACAAGTCGGGACAAGTCGGGACAAGTCGAGACAAGTGGGGACAAGTTGGGATAAGACGTGACGTGTCAGAACAAGTCGGGACAAGTTGGGACAAGTCGAGACAAGTCGGGACAAGTCAGGACAAGTCGAGAAATGTCGGGACAAGTTTGGACAATAATGGACAAGTCGGGACAAGTTTGGACAATAAGGGACAATTCGGGACAAGTCGGTACTAGTCGGGACAAGTCAGTACAAGTCGGGACAAGTTTGGACAATCCAAGAAAAGTTGGGACAAGTCGGAACAAGTTGGTACAAGTCGGGACATGTTTGGACAACCTGGGACAAGTCGTGACAAGTCAGGACAAGTCGAAACAAGTCGAAACAAAACGGGACAAGTCGGACAAGTCAGGACAAGTCAGAACAAGTCAGGACAAGTTAGGACAAGTCAGGACAAGTCGGGACAAGTCGGGACAAGTCGGGACAAGTTTGGACAATCTGGGACAGGTCGGGACAAGTCGGTACAAGTCTGGACAAGTCGGAACAAGTCGGTTCAAGTCGGTTCAAGTCGGGAAAAGTTTGGACAATACGGGACACGTTGGGACAAGTCGGTACAAGTTGTGACAATCCGGGACAAGTCGGTACAAGTCGGGACAAGTCGGTACAAGTTGGGACAAGTTTGGACAATCCGGGACAAGTCGAGACGAGTCGGGACAAGTCGGGACAGGTCGGGACAAGTCGGTACAAGTCTGGACAAGTCGGTTCAAGTCGGAACAAGTCGGGACATGGCGTGACAAGTTAGAGCAAGTCAGAACAAGCCGGGACAAGTCGGGACAAGTCTGGACAAGTCGAGACAAGTCGGGACAAGTCAGTACAAGTCGGGACATGGCGTGACAAGTTAGAACAAGTCAGAACAATCTGGGACAAGTCGGGACAAGTCGGAACAAGTCAGGACAAGTCGGGACATGGCGTGACAAGTTAGAACAAGTCAGAACAAGCCGGAACAATTTGGGACGAGTTAGAACAAGTCAGAACAAGCAGAGACAAGTCGGGACAAGTCGGAACAAGTCAGGACAAGTCGAGACATGGCGTGACAAGTTAGAACAAGTCAGAACAAGCCGGGACAAGTCGGGACAAGTCTGGACAAGTTGGGACAAGTCGGGACAAGTGAGAACAAGTCAAGACGAGTCGGGACAAGTCGGAACAAGTCAGGACAAGTCGGGACATGGCGTGACAAGTTAGAACAAGTCGGAACAAGTCGGTACAAGTCGGGACAGGTCGGGACAAGTCGGTACAAGTCGGGACAAGTCGGTACAAGTCGGGACAAGTTTGGACAAATCGAGACAAGTCGAGACAAGTCGGGACAAGTCGGGACAAGTCGGGACAAGTCGGGACAAGTCGGTACAAGTCATGACAAGTCGGGACGAGTTGGGACAAGTTAGGACAAGTCAGGACAAGTCGGGATAAGCTTAGACATGTCGGAACAAGTCGGGACAAGTCGGGACAAGTCGGGACAAGTCGGGACAAGTCAGGACAAGTCAGGACATGTCGGGACAAGTTTGTACAATAAGTGACAAGTCGGGACAAGTTTGGACAATACGTTACACGTTGGGACAAGTCGGGACAAGTCTGGACAAGTTTGGACAATCCGGGACAAGTCGGGACAAGTCGGTAAAAGTCAGGACGAGTCAAAACAAGTCAGGACAAGTCGGGACAAGTCGGGACAAGACGTGACAAGTCAGAACAAGTCGGGACAAGTCGGGACAAGTCGGGACAGTCAACAGAAATCATTGTCGGGTCGTTAGAGGGGGTATACAGGGATTTTTCAATTTCAATACTTCTTCAAAAATCTAATTTGACTTGGCACGCATCATGGTAGTGTGCAGAATATCCATGTTCATCTGAATAACAATAATTTGTCAACAGAAATCATTGTCGGGTCGTCAGAGGGGTTATAGAGGGATCTTTCATTTTCATAATGACTTCAAAAATCAAATATGACTTGGCACGCATCATGGTGGGGTACAGAATATTCATTTCCACCTCAATAACAATAATTCGTCAACAGAAATCATTGTCGGGTCGTTAGAGGGGGTATACAGGGATTTCTCAATTTCAATACTTCTTCAAAAATCTAATTTGACTTGGCACGCATCATGGTAGTGTGCAGAATATCCATTTTCATCTGAATAACAATAATTTGTCAGAATAAAGCATTGTCGGGTCGTCAGAAGGGGTATAGAGGGATTTTTCATTTTTAAAATTATCTCAAAATCAAATATGACTTGGCACGCATCATGGTGGGGTGCAAAGTATTCATGTCCATCCGAATAACAATAATTCGTCAACACAAATCATTGGCGGGTCGTTAGAGGGGGTATAGAGGGATTTTTCATTTTCAAAATTTCTTCAATAATCTAATATGACTTGGCACGCATCATGGTGAGGTGCAGAAATTCTTTTCCCATCTGAATAACAATAATTCGTCAACAAAAATCATTGTCGTGTCGTCAGAGGGGAATGGAGGGATTTTTCATTTTCAAAATTACTTCAAAAATTCAATATGACTTGGCACGCATCATAGTGGGGTGCAAAGTATCCATATCCATCAAATTAACAATAATTCGTCAACAGAAATCATTGTCGGGTCGTTAGAGGGGGTATAGAGGGATTTTACATTTTCAATATTTCTTCAAAAATCTAATATGACTTGGCACGCATCATGGTGGGGTGCAAAGTATTCATGTCCATCTGAATAACAATAATTTGTCAAAAGAAATCATTGTTTGGTTGTTAGAGGGGGTATAGAGGGATTTTTCATTTTCAATATTTCTTCAAAAATCTAATATGACTTGGCACGCATCATGGTGGGGTGCAGAATATCCATTTCTATCTGAATAACAATAATTCCCTAACATAAATCATTGTCGTGTCGTCAGAGGGGTATAGAGGGATTTTTCATTTTCAAAATTTTCTCAAAATCAAATATGACTTGGCACGCAACATAGTGGGGTGCAGAATATCCATTCCAATCTGAATAACAATAATTCGTCAACAGAAATCATTGTCGGGTCGTCAGAGGGGGTATAGAGGGATTTTTCATTTTCAAAATTTGTTCAAAATTCTAATATGACTTGGCACACATGATGATGGGGTGCAGAATATTCAATCCCATCTGAATAACAATAATTCGTCAACAGAAATCATTGTCGTGTAGTCAGAGGGGGTATGGAGGGATTTTTCATCTTCAAAATTACCTCAAAATCAAATATGACTTGGCACGCAACATGGTGGGGTGCAG
The DNA here is from genome assembly GCA_958502065.1 of Chrysolina americana. Lineage (NCBI taxonomy): Eukaryota > Metazoa > Arthropoda > Insecta > Coleoptera > Chrysomelidae > Chrysolina > Chrysolina americana. Next base: position 43,669,390 of record OY293413.1, on the reverse strand, counting down.
AATATCCATTTCCATCTGAATAACAATAATTCGTCAACAAAAATCATTGTCGGGTAGTCAGAGGGGGTATAGAGGAATTTTTCATTTTCAAAATTACCTCAAAATCAAATATGACTTGGCACGCATCATGGTGGGGTGCAGAATATCCATTCCGATCTAAATAACAATAATTCGTCAACAAAAATCATTGGCGGGTTGTTAGAGGGGGTATAGAGGGATTTTTCATTTTCAAAATTTCTTCAAAAATATAATAAGACTTGGCACGCATCATGGTGAGGTGCAGAAATTCTTTTCCCATCTGAATAACAATAATTCGTCAACAAAAATCATTGTCGTGTCGTCAGAGGGGAATGGAGGGATTTTTCATTTTCAAAATTGCTTCAAAAATTCAATATGACTTGGCACGCATCATAGTGGGGTGCAAAGTATCCATATCCATCAAATTAACAATAATTCGTCAACAGAAATCATTGTCGGGTCGTTAGAGGGGGTATAGAGGGATTTTACATTTTCAATATTTCTTCAAAAATCTAATATGACTTGGCACGCATCATGGTGGGGTGCAAAGTATTCATGTCCATCTGAATAACAATAATTTGTCAAAAGAAATCATTGTTTGGTTGTTAGAGGGGGTATAGAGGGATTTTTCATTTTCAATATTTCTTCAAAAATCTAATATGACTTGGCACGCATCATGGTGGGGTGCAGAATATCCATTTCTATCTGAATAACAATAATTCCCTAACATAAATCATTGTCGTGTCGTCAGAGGGGTATAGAGGGATTTTTCATTTTCAAAATTTTCTCAAAATCAAATATGACTTGGCACGCAACATAGTGGGGTGCAGAATATCCATTCCAATCTGAATAACAATAATTCGTCAACAGAAATCATTGTCGGGTCGTCAGAGGGGTTATAGAGGGATTTTTCATTTTCAAAATGACTTCAAAAATCAAATATGACTTGGCACGCATCATGGTGGGGTACAAAATATTCATTCCCACCTCAATAACAATAATTCGTCAACAGAAATCATTGTCGGGTCGTTAGAGGGGGTATACAGGGATTTTTCAATTTCAATACTTCTTCAAAAATCTAATTTGACTTGGCACGCATCATGGTAGTGTGCAGAATATCCATGTTCATCTGAATAACAATAATTTGTCAACAGAAATCATTGTCGGGTCGTCAGAGGGGTTATAGAGGGATCTTTCATTTTCATAATGACTTCAAAAATCAAATATGACTTGGCACGCATCATGGTGGGGTACAGAATATTCATTTCCACCTCAATAACAATAATTCGTCAACAGAAATCATTGTCGGGTCGTTAGAGGGGGTATACAGGGATTTCTCAATTTCAATACTTCTTCAAAAATCTAATTTGACTTGGCACGCATCATGGTAGTGTGCAGAATATCCATTTTCATCTGAATAACAATAATTTGTCAGAATAAAGCATTGTCGGGTCGTCAGAAGGGGTATAGAGGGATTTTTCATTTTTAAAATTATCTCAAAATCAAATATGACTTGGCACGCATCATGGTGGGGTGCAAAGTATTCATGTCCATCCGAATAACAATAATTCGTCAACACAAATCATTGGCGGGTCGTTAGAGGGGGTATAGAGGGATTTTTCATTTTCAAAATTTCTTCAATAATATAATATGACTTGGCACGCATCATGGTGAGGTGCAGAAATTCTTTTCCCATCTGAATAACAATAATTCGTCAACAAAAATCATTGTCGTGTCGTCAGAGGGGAATGGAGGGATTTTTCATTTTCAAAATTACTTCAAAAATTCAATATGACTTGGCACGCATCATAGTGGGGTGCAAAGTATCCATATCCATCAAATTAACAATAATTCGTCAACAGAAATCATTGTCGGGTCGTTAGAGGGGGTATAGAGGGATTTTACATTTTCAATATTTCTTCAAAAATCTAATATGACTTGGCACGCATCATGGTGGGGTGCAAAGTATTCATGTCCATCTGAATAACAATAATTTGTCAAAAGAAATCATTGTTTGGTTGTTAGAGGGGGTATAGAGGGATTTTTCATTTTCAATATTTCTTCAAAAATCTAATATGACTTGGCACGCATCATGGTGGGGTGCAGAATATCCATTTCTATCTGATTAACAATAATTCCCTAACATAAATCATTGTCGTGTCGTCAGAGGGGTATAGAGGGATTTTTCATTTTCAAAATTTTCTCAAAATCAAATATGACTTGGCACGCAACATAGTGGGGTGCAGAATATCCATTCCAATCTGAATAACAATAATTCGTCAACAGAAATCATTGTCGGGTCGTCAGAGGGGTTATAGAGGGATTTTTCATTTTCAAAATGACTTCAAAAATCAAATATGACTTGGCACGCATCATGGTGGGGTACAGAATATTCATTTCCACCTCAATAACAATAATTCGTCAACAGAAATCATTGTCGGGTCGTTAGAGGGGGTATACAGGGATTTCTCAATTTCAATACTTCTTCAAAAATCTAATTTGACTTGGCACGCATCATGGTAGTGTGCAGTATATCCATTTTCATCTGAATAACAATAATTTGTCAAAATAAAGCATTGTCGGGTCGTCAGAAGGGGTATAGAGGGATTTTTCATTTTTAAAATTATCTCAAAATCAAATATGACTTGGCACGCATCATGGTGGGGTGCAAAGTATTCATGTCCATCCGAATAACAATAATTCGTCAACACAAATCATTGTCGGGTCGTTAGAGGGGGGTATAGGGGGATTTTTCATTTTCAATATTTCTTCAAAAATCAAATATGACTTGGCACGCAACATAGTGGGGTGCAGAATATCCATTCCCATCTGAATAACAATAATTCGTCAACAGAAATCATTGTCGGGTCGTTAGAGGGGGTATACAGGGATTTTTCAATTTCAATATTTCTTCAAAAATCTAATATGACTTGGCACGCATCATGGTAGTGTGCAGAATATTCATTTTCATCTGAATAACAATAATTTGTCAACAGAAATCATTGTCGGGTCGTCTGAGGGGTTATAGAGGGATTTTTCATTTTCAATATTTCTTCAAAAATCAAATATGACTTGGCACGCAACATAGTGGGGTGCAGAATATCCATTCCCATCTGAATAACAATAATTCGTCAACAGAAATCATTGTCAAGTCGTTAAAGGGGGTATACAGGAATTTTTCAATTTCAATATTTCTTCAAAAATCTAATATGACTTGGCACGCATCATGGTAGTGTGCAGAATATTCTTCATTTTCATCTGAATAACAATAATTTGTCAACAGAAATCTTTGTCGGGTCGTCTGAGGGGTTATAGAGGGATTTCTCATTTTCAAAATTACCTCAAAATCAAATATGACTTGGCACGAAACATGGTAGGGTGCAGAATATCCATTTCCATCTGAATAACAATAATTCGTCAACAGAAATCATTGTCGGGTCGTTAGAGGGGGTATACAGGGATTTTTCAATTTTAAAATTTCTTCAAAAATCTAATATGACTTGGCACGCATCATGGTAGTGTGCAGAATATCCATTTTCATCTGAATAACAATAATTTGTCAACAGAAATCATTGTCGGGTCGTCAGAGGGGTTATAGAGGGATCTTTCATTTTCAAAATTACTTCAAAAATTTAATATGACTTGGCACGCATCATAGTGGGGTGCAAAGTATCCATATCCATCAAAATAACAATAATTCGTCAACAGAAATCATTGTCGGGTCGTTAGAGGGGGTATAGAGGGATTTTTCATTTTCAATATTTCTTCAAAAATCTAATATGACTTGGCACGCATCATGGTGGGGTGCAAAGTATTCATGTCCATCTGAATAACATTAATTCGTCAATAGAAATCATTGTCGGGTTGTTAGAGGGGGTATAGAGGGATTTTTCATTTTCGATATTTCTTCAAAAATCTAATATGACTTGGCACGCATCATGGTGGGGTGCAGAATATCCATTTCTATCTGAATAACAATAATTCCCTAACATAAAGCATTGTCGTGTCGTCAGAGGGGTATAGAGGGATTTTTCATTTTCAAAATTTTCCCAAAATCAAATATGACTTGGCACGCAACATAGTGGGGTGCAGAATATCCATTCCCATCTGAATAACAATAATTCGTCAACAGAAATCATTGTCGGGTCGTCAGAGGGGTTATAGAGGGATTTTTCATTTTCAAAATGACTTCAAAAATCAAATATGACTTGGCACGCATCACGGTAGTGTGCAGAATATCCATTTTCATCTGAATAACAATAATTTGTCAACAGAAATCATTGTCGGGTCGTCAGAGGGGTTATAGAGGGATTTTTCATTTTCAAAATGACTTCAAAAATCAAATATGACTTGGCACGCATCATGGTGGGGTACAAAATATTCATTTCCACCTCAATAACAATAATTCGTCAACAGAAATCATTGTCGGATCGTTAGAGGGGGTATACAGGGATTTTTCAATTTCAATACTTCTTCAAAAATCTAATTTGACTTGGCACGCATCATGGTAGTGTGCAGAATATCCATTTTCATCTGAATAACAATAATTTGTCAACAGAAATCATTGTCGGGTCGTCAGAGGGGTTATAGAGGGATCTTTCATTTTCAAAATGACTTCAAAAATCAAATATGACTTGGCACGCATCATGGTGGGGTACAATAATTCGTCAACAGAAATCATTGTCGGATCGTTAGAGGGGGTATACAGGGATTTTTCAATTTCAATACTTCTTCAAAAATCTAATTTGACTTGGCACGCATCATGGTAGTGTGCAGAATATCCATTTTCATCTGAATAACAATAATTTGTCAACAGAAATCATTGTCGGGTCGTCAGAGGGGTTATAGAGGGATCTTTCATTTTCAAAATGACTTCAAAAATCAAATATGACTTGGCACGCATCATGGTGGGGTACAGAATATTCATTTCCACCTCAATAACAATAATTCGTCAAAATAAATCATTGTCGGGTCGTCAGAGGGGGTATAGAGGGATTTTTCATTTTTAAAATTATCTCAAAATCAAATATGACTTGTCACGCATCATGGTGGGGTGCAAAGTATTCATGTCCATCCAAATAACAATAATTCGTCAACACAAATCATTGTCGGGTCGTTAGGGGTGGGATAGAGGGATTTTTCAATTTCAATATTTCTTCAAAAATCTAATATGAGTTGGCACGCATCATAGTAGTGTGCAGAATATTCATTTCCATCTGAATAACAATAATTTGTCAACAGAAATCATTGTCGGGTCGTCTGAGGGGTTATAGAGGGATTTTTCATTTTCAAAATGACTTCAAAAATCAAATATGACTTGGCACGCATCATCGTGGGGTACAGATTATTCATTTCCACCTCAATAACAATAATTCGTCAAAATAAATCATTGTCGGGTCGTCAGAGGAGGTATAGACGGATTTTTCATTCTCAAAATTACCTCAGAATCAAATATGACTTGGCACGCATCATGGTGGGCTGCAGACTATCCATTTTCATCTGAATAACAATAATTCGTCAACAGAAATCATTGACGGGTCGTTAAAGGGGGTATAGAGGGATTTTTCATTATCAAAATTACCTCAAAATCAAATATGACTTGGCACGCAACATAGTGGGGTGCAGAATATCCATTCCCATCTGAAAAACAATAAGTCGTCAACTGAAATCATTGTTGGGTCGTTAGAAGGGGTATAGAGGGATTTTTCATTTTCAAAATTACCTCAAAATCAAATATGACTTGGCACGCAACATGGTGGGGTGCAGAATATCCATTTCCATCTGAATAAGAATAATTCGTCAACAGAAATCATTGTCGGGTCGTTAGAGGGGGTATACAGGGATTTTTCAATTTCAATATTTCTTCTAAAATCTAATATGACTTGGCACGCATCATGGTAGTGTGCAGAATATTTATTTTCATCTGAATAACAATAATTTGTCAACAGAAATCATTGTCGGGTCGTCAGAGGGGTTATAGAGGGATTTTTCATTTTCAAAATGACTTCAAAAATCAAATATGACTTGGCACGCATCATGGTGGGGTACAGAATATTCATTTCCACCTCAATAACAATAATTCGTCAAAATAAATCATTGTCGGGTCGTCAGAGGGGGTATAGAGGGATTTTTCATTCTCAAAATTACCTCAGAATCAAATATGACTTGGCACGCATCATCGTGGGCTGCAGAATATCCATTTTCATCTGAATAACAATAATTCGTCAACAGAAATCATTGTCGGGTCGTTAGAGGGGGTATAGAGGGATTTTTCATTTTCAATATTTCTTCAAAAATCTAATATGACTTGGCACGCATCATGGTGGGGTGCAGAATATCCATTTCTATCTGAATAACAATAATTCCCTAACATAAAGCATTGTCGTGTCGTCAGAGGGGTATAGAGGGATTTTTCATTTTCAAAATTTTCCCAAAATCAAATATGACTTGGCACGCAACATAGTGGGGTGCAGAATATCCATTCCCATCTGAATAACAATAATTCGTCAACAGAAATCATTGTCGGGTCGTCAGAGGGGTTATAGAGGGATTTTTCATTTTCAAAATGACTTCAAAAATCAAATATGACTTGGCACGCATCACGGTAGTGTGCAGAATATCCATTTTCATCTGAATAACAATAATTTGTCAACAGAAATCATTGTCGGGTCGTCAGAGGGGTTATAGAGGGATTTTTCATTTTCAAAATGACTTCAAAAATCAAATATGACTTGGCACGCATCATGGTGGGGTACAAAATATTCATTTCCACCTCAATAACAATAATTCGTCAACAGAAATCATTGTCGGATCGTTAGAGGGGGTATACAGGGATTTTTCAATTTCAATACTTCTTCAAAAATCTAATTTGATTTGGCACGCATCATGGTAGTGTGCAGAATATCCATTTTCATCTGAATAACAATAATTTGTCAACAGAAATCATTGTCGGGTCGTCAGAGGGGTTATAGAGGGATCTTTCATTTTCAAAATGACTTCAAAAATCAAATATGACTTGGCACGCATCATGGTGGGGTACAATAATTCGTCAACAGAAATCATTGTCGGATCGTTAGAGGGGGTATACAGGGATTTTTCAATTTCAATACTTCTTCAAAAATCTAATTTGACTTGGCACGCATCATGGTAGTGTGCAGAATATCCATTTTCATCTGAATAACAATAATTTGTCAACAGAAATCATTGTCGGGTCGTCAGAGGGGTTATAGAGGGATCTTTCATTTTCAAAATGACTTCAAAAATCAAATATGACTTGGCACGCATCATGGTGGGGTACAGAATATTCATTTCCACCTCAATAACAATAATTCGTCAAAATAAATCATTGTCGGGTCGTCAGAGGGGGTATAGAGGGATTTTTCATTTTTAAAATTATCTCAAAATCAAATATGACTTGTCACGCATCATGGTGGGGTGCAAAGTATTCATGTCCATCCAAATAACAATAATTCGTCAACAGAAATCATTGACGGGTCGTTAAAGGGGGTATAGAGGGATTTTTCATTATCAAAATTACCTCAAAATCAAATATGACTTGGCACGCAACATAGTGGGGTGCAGAATATCCATTACCATCTGAAAAACAATAAGTCGTCAACTGAAATCATTGTCGGGTCGTTAGAAGGGGTATAGAGGGATTTTTCATTTTCAAAATTACCTCAAAATCAAATATGACTTGGCACGCAACATGGTGGGATGCAGAATATCCATTTCCATCTGAATAAGAATAATTCGTCAACAGAAATCATTGTCGGGTCGTTAGAGGGGGTATACAGGGATTTTTCAATTTCAATATTTCTTCAAAAATCTAATATGACTTGGCACGCATCATGGTAGTGTGCAGAATATTTATTTTCATCTGAATAACAATTATTTGTCAACAGAAATCATTGTCGGGTCGTCAGAGGGGTTATAGAGGGATTTTTCATTTTCAAAATGACTTCAAAAATCAAATATGACTTGGCACGCATCTTGGTGGGGTACAGAATATTCATTTCCACCTCAATAACAATAATTCGTCAAAATAAATCATTGTCGGGTCGTCAGAGGGGGTATAGAGGGATTTTTCATTCTCAAAATTACCTCAGAATCAAATATGACTTGGCACGCATCATCGTGGGCTGCAGAATATCCATTTTCATCTGAATAACAATAATTCGTCAACAGAAATCATTGACGGGTCGTTAGAAGGGGGTATAGAGGGATTTTTCATTTTCAATATTTCTTCAAAAATCAAATATGACTTGGCACGCATCATGGTGGGGTGCAAAGTATCCATTCCCATCTGAATAAAAATAATTCGTCAACAGAAATCATTGTCGTCTCGTCAGAAGAGGTATGGAGGGATTTCTCATTTTCAAAATTTCTTCAAAAATCTAATATGACTTGGCACGCATCATGGTGAGGTGCAAAATATCCATTCCCATCTGAATAAATATAATTCGTCAACAAAAATCATTGTCGTGTCGTCAGAGGGGAATGGAGGGATTTTTCATTTTCAAAATTACTTCAAAAATTCAATATGAATTGGCACGCATCATAGTGGGGTGCAAAGTATCCATATTCTTCAAAATAACAGTAATTCTTCAACAGAAATCATTGTCGGGTCGTTAGAGGTGGTATAGAGGGATTTTTCATTTTCAATATTTCTTCAAAAATCTAATATGACTTGGCACGCATCATGGTGGGGTGCAGAATATCCATATCCATCTAAATAACAATAATTCGTCAACAGAAATCATTGTCGGGTTGTCAGAGGGGGTATGGAGGGATTTTTCTTTTTCAAAATTACTTCAAAAATCTTATAAAACTTGGCACGCATCACGGAGGGGTGCAGAATATCCATTTTCATCTGAATAACAATAATTCGTCAACAGAAATCATTGTCGGGTCGTTAGAGGGGGTATAGAGGGATTTTTCATTTTCAAAATTGCTTCAAAAATCAAATATGACTTGGCACGCATCATGATGGGGTACAGAATATTCATTTCCATCTCAATAACAATAATGTTTCCAAAGAAATCATTGTCGGGTCGTCAGAGGGGGTATAGAGGGATTTTTCATCTTCAAAATTACCTCAAAATCAAATATGACTTGGCACGCAACATAGTGGGGTGCAGAATATCCATTCCCATCTGAATAACAATAATTCGTCTACAGAAATCATTGTCGGGTCGTTAGAAGAGGTATTGAGGGATTTTTCATTTTCAAAATGACTTCAAAAATCAAATATGACTTGGCACGCATCATGGTGGGGTACAGAATATTCATTCCCACCTCAATAACAATAATTCGTCAACAGAAATCATTGTCAGGTCGTTGGAGGGGGTATACAGGGATTTTTCAATTTCAATACTTCTTCAAAAATCTAATATGACTTGGCACGCATCATGGTAGTGTGCAGAATATCCATTTTCATCTGAATAACAATAATTTGTCAACAGAAATCATTGTTGGGTCGTCAGAGGGGTTATAGAGGGATTTTTCATTTTCAAAATGACTTCAAAAATCAAATATGACTTGGCACGCATCATGGTGGGGTGCAGAATATCCATTTCGATCTAAATAACCATAATTCATCAACAGAAATCATTGGCGGGTCGTTAGAGGGGGTATAGAGGGATTTTTCATTTTCAAAATTTATTCAACAATCTAATATGACTTCGCACGCATCATGGTGAGGTGCAGAATATCCATTCCCATCTGAATAACAATAATTCGTCAACAAAAATCATTGTCGGGTAGTCAGAGGGGGTATAGAGGGATTTTTCATTTTCAAAATTACCTCAAAATCAAATAAGACTTGGCACGCATCACGGTGGGGTGCAGAATATCCATTCCGATCTAAATAACAATAATTCGTCATTAGAAATCATTGGCGGGTCGTTAGAGGGGGTATAGAGGGATATTTCATTTTCAAAATTTCTTCAAAAATCTAATATGACTTGGCACGCATCATGGTGAGGTGCAGAATATCCATTTCCATCTGAATAACAATAATTCGTCAACAGAAATCATTGTCGTGTCGTCAGAGGGGAATGGAGGGATTTTTCATTTTCAAAATTACTTCAAAAATTCAATATGACTTGGCACGCATCATAGTGGGGTGCAAAGTATCCATATCCATCAAAATAACAATAATTCGTCAACAGAAATCATTGTCGGGTCGTTAGAGGGGGTATAGAGGGATTTTACATTTTCAATATTTCTTCAAAAATCTAATATGACTTGGCACGCATCATGGTGGGGTGCAAAGTATTCATGTCCATTTGAATAACAATAATTCGTCACAAGAAATCACTGTTGGGTTGTTAGAGGGGGTATAGAGGGATTTCTCATTTTCAATATTTCTTCAAAAATCTAATATGACTTGGCACGCATCATGGTGGGGTGCAGAATATCCATTCCGATCTAAATAACAATAATTCGTCAACAGAAATCATTGGCGGGTCGTTAGAGGGGGTATAGAGGGATATTTCATTTTCAAAATTTCTTCAAAAATCTAGTATGACTTGGCACGCATCATGGTGAGGTGCAGAATATCCATTTCCATCTGAATAACAATAATTCGTCAACAGAAATCATTGTCGTGTCGTCAGAGGGGAATGGAGGGATTTTTCATTTTCAAAATTACTTCAAAAATTCAATATGACTTGGCACGCATCATAGTGGGGTGCAAAGTATCCATATCCATCAAAATAACAATAATTCGTCAACAAAAATCATTGTCGGGTAGTCAGAGGGGGTATAGAGGGATTTTTCATTTTCAAAATTACCTCAAAATCAAATATGACTTGGCACGCATCATGGTGGGGTGCAGAATATCCATTCCGATCTAAATAACAATAATTCGTCAACAGAAATCATTGGCGGGTCTTTAGAGGGGGTATAGAGGGATATTTCAATTTCAAAATTTCTTCAAAAATCTAATATGACTTGGCACGCATCATGGTGAGGTGCAGAATATCCATTTCCATCAAAATAACAATAATTCGTCAACAGAAATCATTGTCGGGTCGTTAGAGGGGGTATAGAGGGATTTTACATTTTCAATATTTCTTTAAAAATCTAATATGACTTGGCACGCATCATGGTGGGGTGCAAAGTATTCATGTCCATCTGAATAACAATAATTCGTCAAAAAAAATCATTGTTGGGTTGTTAGAGGGGGTATAGAGGGATTTCTCATTTTCAATATTTCTTCAAAAATCTAATATGACTTGGCACGCATCATGGTGGGGTGCGGAATATCCATTTCTATCTGAATAACAATAATTCCCTAACATAAATCATTGTCGTGTCGTCAGAGGGGTATAGAGAGATTTTTCATTTTCAAAATTTTCTCAAAATCAAATATGACTTGGCACGCAACATAGTGCGGTGCAGAATATCCTATCCCATCTGAATAACAATAATTCGTCAACAGAAATCATTGTCGGGTCGTTAGAAGGGGTATAGAGGGATTTTTCATTTACAAAATTACTTCAAAAATTCGATATGACTTGGCACGCATCATAGTAGTGTGCAGAATATCTATTTTCATCTGAATAATAATAATTTGTCAACAGAAATCATTGTCGGGTCGTCAGAGGGGTTATAGAGGGATTTTTCATTTTCAAAATGACTTCAAAAATCAAATATGACTTGGCACGCATCATGGTGGGGTACAGAATATTCATTTCCACCTCAATAACAATAATTCGTCAAAATAAATCATTGTCGGGTCGACAGAGGGGGTATAGAGGGATTTTTCATTTTTAAAATTATCTCAAAATCAAATATGACTTGTCACGCATCATGGTGGGGTGCAAAGTATTCATGTCCATCTGAATAACAGTAATTCGTCTACAGAAATCATTGTCGGGTCGTTAGAAGGGGTATAGAGGGATTTTTCATTTTCAAAATTACCTCAAAATCAAATATGACTTGGCACGCAACATGGTGGGGTGCAGAATATCCATTTCTATCTGAATAAGAATGATTCTTCAACAGAAAACATTGTCGGGTCGTTAGAGGGGGTATACAGGGATTTTTCAATTTCAATATTTCTTCAAAAATCCAATATGACTTGGCACGCATCATGGTAGTGTGCAGAATATCCATTTTCATCTGAATAACAATTATTTGTCATCAGAAATCATTGTCGGGTCGTCTGAGGGGTTATAGAGGGATTTTTCATTTTCAAAATGACTTCAAAAATCAAATATGACTTGGCACGCATCATGGTGGGGTACAGAATATTCATTTCCACCTCAATAACAATAATTCGTCAAAATAAATCATTGTCGGGTCGTCAGAGGGCGTATAGAGGGATTTCTCATTCTCAAAATTACCTCAGAATCAAATATGACTTGGCACGCATCATGGTGGGGTGCAGAATATCCATTTTCATCTGAATAACAATAATTCGTCAACAGAAATCATTGACGGGTCGTTAAAGGGGGTATAGAGGGATTTTACATTTTCAAAATTACCTCAAAATCAAATATGACTTGGCACGCATCATGGTGGGGTGCAGAATATCCATTCCGATCTAAATAACAATAATTCGTCAACAAAAATCATTGGCGGGTCGTTAGAGGGGGTATAGAGGGATTTTTCATTTTCAAAATTTCTTCAATAATATAATATGACTTGGCACGCATCATGGTGAGGTGCAGAATATCTATTCCCATCTGAATAACAATAATTCGTCAACAAAAATCATTGTCGTGTCGTCAGAGGGGAATGGAGGGATTTTTCATTTTCAAAATTACTTCAAAAATTCAATATGACTTGGCACGCATCATAGTGGGGTGCAAAGTATCCGTATCCATCAAAATAACCATAATTCGTCAACAGAAATCATTGTCGGGTCGTTAGAGGGGGTATAGAGGGATTTTACATTTTCAATATTTCTTCAAAAATCTAATATGACTTGGCACGCATCATGGTGGGGTGCAGAATATCCATATCTATCTGAATAACAATAATTCGTCAACAAAAATCATTATCGTGTCGTCAGAGGGGAATGGAGGGATTTTTCATTTTCAAAATTACTTCAAAAATTCAATATGACTTGGCACGCATCATAGTGGGGTGCAAAGTATCCATATCCATAAAAATAACAATAATTCGTCAACAGAAATCATTGTCGGGTCGTTAGAGGGGGTATAGAGGGATTTTTCATTTTCAAAATTACTTCAAAAATTCAATATGACTTGGCACGCATCATGGTGGGGTGCAAAGTATTCATGTCCATCTGAATAACAATAATTCGACAAAAGAAATCATTGTTTGGTTGTTAGAGGGGGTATAGAGGGATTTTTCATTTTCAATATTTCTTCAAAAATCTAATATGACTTGGCACGCATCATGGTGGGGTGCAGAATATCCATTTCTATCTGAATAACAATAATTCCCTAACATAAATCATTGTCGTGTCGTCAGAGGAGTATAGAGGGATTTTTCATTTTCAAAATTTTCTCAAAATCAAATATGACTTGGCACGCAACATAGTGGGGTGCAGAATATCCATTCCAATCTGAATAACAATAATTCGTCAACAGAAATCATTGTCGGGTCGTCAGAGGGGTTATAGAGGGATTTTTCATTTTCAAAATGACTTCAAAAATCAAATATGACTTGGCACGCATCATGGTAGTCTGCAGAATATCCATTTTCAACTGAATAACAATAATTTGTCAACAGAAATCATTGTCGGGTCGTCAGAGGGGTTATTGAGGGATTTCTCATTTTCAAAATGACTTCAAAAATCAAATATGACTTGGCACGCATCATGGTGGGGTACAAAATATTCATTTCCACCTCAATAACAATAATTCGTCAACAGAAATCATTGTCGGGTCGTTAGAGGGGGTATACAGGGATTTTTCAATTTCAATACTTCTTCAAAAATCTAACTTGACTTGGCACGCATCATGGTGGGGTACAAAATATTCATTACCACCTCAATAACAATAATTCGTCAAAATAAATCATTGTCGGGTCGTCAGAGGGGGTATGGAGGGATTTTTCATTTTTAAAATTATCTCAAAATCAAATATGACTTGTCACGCATCATGGTGGGGTGCAAAGTATTCATGTCCATCCAAATAACAATAATTCGTCAACACAAATCATTGTCGGGTCGTTAGAGGTGGGATAGAGCGATTTTTCAATTTCAATATTTCTTCAAAAATCTAATATGACTTGGCACTTATCATAGTAGTGTGCAGAATATTCATTTCCATCTGAATAACAATAATTTGTCATCAGAAATCATTGTCGGGTCGTCTGAGGGGTTATAGAGGGATTTTTCATTTTCAAAATGACTTCAAAAATCAAATATGACTTGGCACACATCATCGTGGGGTACAGAATATTCATTTCCACCTCAATAACAATAATTCGTCAACAGAAATCATTGTCGGGTCGTTAGAGGGGGTATACAGGGATTTTTCAATTTCAATACTTCTTCAAAATTCTAATTTGACTTGGCACGCATCATGGTGGGGTACAAAATATTCATTACCACCTCAATAACAATAATTCGTCAAAATAAATCATTGTCGGGTCGTCAGAGGGGGTATGGAGGGATTTTTCATTTTTAAAATTATCTCAAAATCAAATATGACTTGTCACGCATCATGGTGGGGTGCATAGTATTCATGTCCATCCAAATAACAATAATTCGTCAACACAAATCATTGTCGGGTCGTTAGAGGTGGGATAGAGGGATTTTTCAATTTCAATATTTCTTCAAAAATCTAATATGACTTGGCACGCATCATAGTAGTGTGCAGAATATTCATTTCCATCTGAATAACAATAATTTGTCAACAGAAATCATTGTCGGGTCGTCAGAGGGGGTATAGAGGGATTTTTCATTTTCAAAATTACCTCAAAATCAAATATGACTTGGCACGCAACATAGTGGGGTGCAGAATATCCATTCACATCTGAAAGACAATAATTTGTCAACTGAAATCATTGTCGGGTCGTTAGAAGGGGTATAGAGGGATTTTTCATTTTCAAAATTACCTCAAATTCAAATATGACTTGGCACGCAACATGGTGGGGTGCAGAATATCCATTTCCATCTGAATAAGAATAATTCGTCAACAGAAATCATTGTCGGGTCGATAGAGGGGGTATACAGGGATTTTTCAATTTCAATATTTCTTCAAAAATCTAATATGACTTGGCACGCATCATGGTAGTGTGCAGAATATCCATTTTCATCTGAATAACAATAATTTGTCAACAGAAATCATTGTCGGGTCGTCAGAGGGGTTATAGAGGGATTTTTCATTTTCAAAATGACTTCAAAAATCAAATATGACTTGGCACGCATCATGGTGGGGTACAAAATATTCATTACCACCTCAATAACAATAATTCGTCAAAATAAATCATTGTCGGGTCGTCAGAGGGGGTATAGAGGGATTTTTCATTCTCAAAATTACCTCAGAATCAAATATGACTTGGCACGCATCATGGTGGGCTGCAGACTATCCATTTTCATCTGAATAACAATAATTCGTCAACAGAAATCATTAACGGGTCGTTAAAGGGGGTATAGAGGGATTTTTCATTTTCAAAATTACCTCAAAATCAAATATGACTTGGCACGCAACATAGTGGGGTGCAGAATATCCATTCCCATCTGAAAAACAATAATTTGTCAACTGAAATCATTGTCGGGTCGTTAGAAGGGGTATAGAGGGATTTTTCATTTTCAAAATTACCTCAAATTCAAATATGACTTGGCACGCAACATGGTGGGGTGCAGAATATTCATTTCCATCTGAATAAGAATAATTCGTCAACAGAAATCATTGTCGGGTCGATAGAGGGGGTATACAGGGTTTTTTCAATTTCAATATTTCTTCAAAAATCTAATATGACTTGGCACGCATTATGGTAGTGTGCAGAATATCCATTTTCATTTGAATAACAATAATTTGTCAACAGAAATCATTGTCGGGTCGTCAGAGGGGTTATAGAGGGATTTTTCATTTTCAAAATTACTTCAAAAATTCAATATGACTTGGCACGCATCATAGTGGGGTGCAAAGTATCCATATCCTTCAAAATAACAATAATTCGTCAACAGAAATCATTGTCGGGTCGTCAGAGGGGGTATAGAGGGATTTTTCATTTTCAAAATGACTTCAAAAATCAAATATGACTTGGCACGCATCATGGTGGGGTGCAGAATATCCATTTCGATCTAAATAACAATAATTCATCAACAGAAATCATTGATCAGTATAGAGGGATTTTTCATTTTCAAAATTTGTTCAAAATTCTAATATGACTTGGCACACATGATGATGGGGTGCAGAATATTCAATCCCATCTGAATAACAATAATTCGTCAACGGAAATCATTGTCGTGTAGTCAGAGGGGGTATGGAGGGATTTTTCATTTTCAAACTTACTTCAAAAATCTAATAAAACTTGGCACGCATCATGGTGGGGTGCAAAGTATCCATTCCCATCTGAATAAAAATAATTCGTCAACAGAAATCATTGTCGTGTCGTCAGAAGGGGTATGGAGGGATTTCTCATTTTCAAAATTTCTTCAAAAATCTAATATGACTTGGCACGCATCATGGTGAGGTGCAGAATATCCATTCCCATCTGAATAACAATAATTCGTCAACAAAAATCATTGTCGTGTCGTCAGAGGGGAATGGAGGGATTTTTCAATTTCAAAATTACTTCAAAAATTCAATATGAATTGGCACGCATCATAGTGGGGTTCAAAGTATCCATATCCTTCAAAATAACAATAATTCGTCAACAGAAATCATTGTCGGGTCGTTAGAGGTGGTATAGAGGGATTTTTCATTTTCAATATTTCTTCAAAAATCTAATATGACTTGGCACGCATCATGGTGGGGTGCAGAATATCCATTTCTATTTGAATAACAATAATTCCCTAACATAAATCATTGTCGTGTCGTCAGAGGGGTATAGAAGGATTTTTCATTTTCAAAATTTTCTCAAAATCAAATATGACTTGGCACGCAACATAGTGGGGTGCAGAATATCCATTCCCATCTGAATAACAATAATTCGTCAACAGAAATCATTGTCGGGTCGTTAGAAGGGGTATAGAGGGATTTTTCATTTTCAAAATGACTTCAAAAATCAAATATGACTTGGCACGCATCATGGTGGGGTACAGAATATTCATTTCCACCTCAATAACAATAATTCGTCAACAGAAATCATTGTCGGGTCGTTGGAGGGGGTATACAGGGATTTTTCAATTTCAATACTTCTTCAAAAATCTAATATGACTTGGCACGCATCATGGTAGTGTGCAGAATATCCATTTTCATCTGAATAACAATAATTTGTCAACAGAAATCATTGTCGGGTCGTCAGAGGGGTTATAGAGGGATTTTTCATTTTCAAAATGACTTCAAAAATCAAATATGACTTGGCACGCATCATGGTGGGGTGCAGAATATCCATTTCGATCTAAATAACCATAATTCATCAACAGAAATCATTGGCGGGTCGTTAGAGGGGGTATAGAGGAATTTTTCATTTTCAAAATTTCTTCAAAAATCTAATATGACTTGGCACGCATCATGGTGAGGTGCAGAATATCCATTCCCATCTGAATAACAATAATTCGTCAACAAAAATCATTGTCGGGTAGTCAGAGGGGGTATAGAGGGATTTTTCATTTTCAAAATTACCTCAAAATCAAATATGACTTGGCACGCATCATGGTGGGGTGCAGAATATCCATTCCGATTTAAATAACAATAATTCGTCAACAGAAATCATTGGCGGGTCGTTAGAGGGGGTATAGAGGGATTTTTCATTTTCAAAATGACTTCAAGAATCAAATATGACTTGGCACGCATCATGGTGGGGTGCAGAATATCCATTTCGATCTAAATAACAATAATTCATCAACAGAAATCATTGATCAGTATAGAGGGATTTTTCATTTTCAAAATTTGTTCAAAATTCTAATATGACTTGGCACACATGATGATGGGGTGCAGAATATTCAATCCCATCTGAATAACAACAATTCGTCAACGGAAATCATTGTCGTGTAGTCAGAGGGGGTATGGAGTGATTTTTCATTTTCAAACTTACTTCAAAAATCTAATAAAACTTGGCACGCATCATGGTGGGGTGCAAAGTATCCATTCCCATCTGAATAAAAATAATTCGTCAACAGAAATCATTGTCGTGTCGTCAGAAGGGGTATGGAGGGATTTCTCATTTTCAAAATTTCTTTAAAAATCTAATATGACTTGGCACGCATCATGGTGAGGTGCAGAATATCCATTCCCATCTGAATAACAATAATTCGTCAACAAAAATCATTGTCGTGTCGTCAGAGGGGAATGGAGGGATTTTTCAATTTCAAAATTACTTCAAAAATTCAATATGAATTGGCACGCATCATAGTGGGGTGCAAAGTATCCATATCCTTCAAAATAACAATAATTCGTCAACAGAAATCATTGTCGGGTCGTTAGAGGTGGTATAGAGGGATTTTTCATTTTCAATATTTCTTCAAAAATCTAATATGACTTGGCACGCATCAAGGTGGGGTGCAGAATATCCATTTCTATTTGAATAACAATAATTCCCTAACATAAATCATTGTCGTGTCGTCAGAGGGGTATAGAAGGATTTTTCATTTTCAAAATTTTCTCAAAATCAAATATGACTTGGCACGCAACATAGTGGGGTGCAGAATATCCATTCCCATCTGAATAACAATAATTCGTCAACAGAAATCATTGTCGGGTCGTTAGAAGGGGTATAGAGGGATTTTTCATTTTCAAAATGACTTCAAAAATCAAATATGACTTGGCACGCAACATAGTGGGGTGCAGAATATCCATTCCCATCTGAATACCAATAATTCGTCAACAGAAATCATTGTCGGGTCGTTAGAAGGGGTATAGAAGGATTTTTCATTTTCAAAATGACTTCAAAAATCAAATATGACTTGGCACGCATCATGGTGGGGTGCAGAATATCCATTTCTATTTGAATAACAATAATTCCCTAACATAAATCATTGTCCTGTCGTCAGAGGGGTATAGAAGGATTTTTCATTTTCAAAATTTTCTCAAAATCAAATATGACTTGGCACGCAACATAGTGGGGTGCAGAATATCCATTCCCATCTGAATAACAGTAATTCGTCAACAGAAATCATTGTCGGGTCGTTAGAAGGGGTATAGAGGGATTTTTCATTTTCAAAATGACTTCAAAAATCAAATATGACTTGGCACGCATCATGGTGGGGTACAGAATATTCATTTCCACCTCAATAACAATAATTCGTCAACAGAAATCATTGTCGGGTCGTTGGAGGGGGTATACAGGGATTTTTCAATTTCAATACTTCTTCAAAAATCTAATATGACTTGGCACGCATCATGGTAGTGTGCAGAATATCCATTTTCATCTGAATAACAATAATTTGTCAACAGAAATCATTGTCGGGTCGTCAGAGGGGTTATAGAGGGATTTTTCATTTTCAAAATGACTTCAAAAATCAAATATGACTTGGCACGCATCATGGTGGGGTGCAGAATATCCATTTCGATCTAAATAACCATAATTCATCAACAGAAATCATTGGCGGGTCGTTAGAGGGGGTATAGAGGAATTTTTCATTTTCAAAATTTCTTCAAAAATCTAATATGACTTGGCACGCATCATGGTGAGGGCAGAATATCCATTCCCATCTGAATAACAATAATTCGTCAACAAAAATCATTGTCGGGTAGTCAGAGGGGGTATAGAGGGATTTTTCATTTTCAAAATTACCTCAAAATCAAATATGACTTGGCACGCATCATGGTGGGGTGCAGAATATCCATTCCGATCTAAATAACAATAATTCGTCAACAGAAATCATTGGCGGGTCGTTAGAGGGGGTATAGAGGGATTTTTCATTTTCAAAATGACTTCAAAAATCAAATATGACTTGGCACGCATCATGGTGGGGTGCAGAATATCCATTTCGATCTAAATAACCATAATTCATCAACAGAAATCATTGGCGGGTCGTTAGAGGGGGTATAGAGGGATTTTTCATTTTCAAAATTTCTTCAAAAATCTAATATGATTTGGCACGCATCATGGTGAGGTGCAGAATATCCAATCCCATCTGAATAACAATAATTCGTCAACAAAAATCATTGTCGGGTAGTCAGAGGGGGTATAGAGGGATTTTTCATTTTCAAAATTACCTCAAAATCAAATATGACTTGGCACGCATCATGGTGGGGTGCAGAATATCCATTCCGATCTAAATAACAATAATTCGTCAACAGAAATCATTGGCGGGTCGTTAGAGGGGGTATAGAGGGATATTTCATTTTCAAAATTTCTTCAAAAATCTAATATGACTTGGCACGCATCATGGTGAGGTGCAGAATATCCATTTCCATCTGAATAACAATAATTCGTCAACAGAAATCATTGCCGGGTAGTCAGAGGGGGTATAGAGGGATTTTTCATTTTCAAAATTACCTCAAAATCAAATATGACTTGGCACGCATCATGGTGGGGTGCAGAATATCCATTCCGATCAAAATAACAATAATTCGTCAACAAAAATCATTGGCGGGTCGTTAGAGGGGGTATAGAGGGATTTTTCATTTTCAAAATTTCTTCAAAAATCTAATATGACTTGGCACGCATCATGGTGAGGTGCAGAATATCCACTCCCATCTGAATAACAATTATTCGTCAACAAAAATCATTGTCGTGTCGTCAGAAGGGAATGGAGGGATTTTTCATTTTCAAAATTACTTCAAAAATTCAATATGACTTGGCACGCATCATGGTGGGGTGCGGAATATCCATTTCTATCTGAATAACAATAATTCCCTAACATAAATCATTGTCGTGTCGTCAGAGGGGTATAGAGAGATTTTTCATTTTCAAAATTTTCTCAAAATCAAATATGACTTGGCACGCAACATAGTGGGGTGCAGAATATCCTATCCCATCTGAATAACATTAATTCGTCAACAGAAATCATTGTCGGGTCGTTAGAAGGGGTATAGAGGGATTTTTCATTTACAAAATTACTTCAAAAATTCGATATGACTTGGCACGCATCATGGTGGGGTACAGAATATTCATTTCCACCTCAATAACAATAATTCGTCAAAATAAATCATTGTCGGGTCGTCAGAGGGCGTATAGAGGGATTTTTCATTCTCAAAATTACCTCAGAATCAAATATGACTTCGCACGCATCATGGTGGGGTGCAGAATATCCATTTCCATCTGAATAACAATAATTCGTCAACAGAAATCATTGACGGGTCGTTAAAGGGGGTATAGAGGGATTTTTCATTTTCAAAATTTGTTCAAAATTCTAATATGACTTGGCACACATGATGATGGGGTGCAGAATATTCAATCCCATCTGAATAACAATAATTCGTCAACAGAAATCATTGTCGTGTAGTCAGAGGGGGTATGGAGGGATTTTTCATCTTCAAAATTACCTCAAAATCAAATATGACTTGGCACGCAACATGGTGGGGTGCAGAATATCCATTTCCATCTGAATAACAATAATTCGTCAACAAAAATCATTGTCGGGTAGTCAGAGGGGGTATAGAGGGATTTTTCATTTTCAAAATTACCTCAAAATCAAATATGACTTGGCACGCATCATGGTGGGGTGCAGAATATCCATTCCGATCTAAATAACAATAATTCGTCAACAAAAATCATTGGCGGGTTGTTAGAGGGGGTATAGAGGGATTTTTCATTTTCAAAATTTCTTCAAAAATATAATAAGACTTGGCACGCATCATGGTGAGGTGCAGAAATTCTTTTCCCATCTGAATAACAATAATTCGTCAACAAAAATCATTGTCGTGTCGTCAGAGGGGAATGGAGGGATTTTTCATTTTCAAAATTACTTCAAAAATTCAATATGACTTGGCACGCATCATAGTGGGGTGCAAAGTATCCATATCCATCAAATTAACAATAATTCGTCAACAGAAATCATTGTCGGGTCGTTAGAGGGGGTATAGAGGGATTTTACATTTTCAATATTTCTTCAAAAATCTAATATGACTTGGCACGCATCATGGTGGGGTGCAAAGTATTCATGTCCATCTGAATAACAATAATTTGTCAAAAGAAATCATTGTTTGGTTGTTAGAGGGGGTATAGAGGGATTTTTCATTTTCAATATTTCTTCAAAAATCTAATATGACTTGGCACGCATCATGGTGGGGTGCAGAATATCCATTTCTATCTGAATAACAATAATTCCCTAACATAAATCATTGTCGTGTCGTCAGAGGGGTATAGAGGGATTTTTCATTTTCAAAATTTTCTCAAAATCAAATATGACTTGGCACGCAACATAGTGGGGTGCAGAATATCCATTCCAATCTGAATAACAATAATTCGTCAACAGAAATCATTGTCGGGTCGTCAGAGGGGTTATAGAGGGATTTTTCATTTTCAAAATGACTTCAAAAATCAAATATGACTTGGCACGCATCATGGTGGGGTACGAAATATTCATTCCCACCTCAATAACAATAATTCGTCAACAGAAATCATTGTCGGGTCGTTAGAGGAGGTATACAGGGATTTTTCAATTTCAATACTTCTTCAAAAATCTAATTTGACTTGGCACGCATCATGGTAGTGTGCAGAATATCCATGTTCATCTGAATAACAATAATTTGTCAACAGAAATCATTGTCGGGTCGTCAGAGGGGTTATAGAGGGATCTTTCATTTTCATAATGACTTCAAAAATCAAATATGACTTGGCACGCATCATGGTGGGGTACAGAATATTCATTTCCACCTCAATAACAATAATTCGTCAACAGAAATCATTGTCGGGTCGTTAGAGGGGGTATACAGGGATTTCTCAATTTCAATACTTCTTCAAAAATCTAATTTGACTTGGCACGCATCATGGTAGTGTGCAGAATATCCATTTTCATCTGAATAACAATAATTTGTCAGAATAAAGCATTGTCGGGTCGTCAGAAGGGGTATAGAGGGATTTTTCATTTTTAAAATTATCTCAAAATCAAATATGACTTGGCACGCATCATGGTGGGGTGCAAAGTATTCATGTCCATCCGAATAACAATAATTCGTCAACACAAATCATTGGCGGGTCGTTAGAGGGGGTATAGAGGGATTTTTCATTTTCAAAATTTCTTCAATAATCTAATATGACTTGGCACGCATCATGGTGAGGTGCAGAAATTCTTTTCCCATCTGAATAACAATAATTCGTCAACAAAAATCATTGTCGTGTCGTCAGAGGGGAATGGAGGGATTTTTCATTTTCAAAATTACTTCAAAAATTCAATATGACTTGGCACGCATCATAGTGGGGTGCAAAGTATCCATATCCATCAAATTAACAATAATTCGTCAACAGAAATCATTGTCGGGTCGTTAGAGGGGGTATAGAGGGATTTTACATTTTCAATATTTCTTCAAAAATCTAATATGACTTGGCACGCATCATGGTGGGGTGCAAAGTATTCATGTCCATCTGAATAACAATAATTTGTCAAAAGAAATCATTGTTTGGTTGTTAGAGGGGGTATAGAGGGATTTTTCATTTTCAATATTTCTTCAAAAATCTAATATGACTTGGCACGCATCATGGTGGGGTGCAGAATATCCATTTCTATCTGATTAACAATAATTCCCTAACATAAATCATTGTCGTGTCGTCAGAGGGGTATAGAGGGATTTTTCATTTTCAAAATTTTCTCAAAATCAAATATGACTTGGCACGCAACATAGTGGGGTGCAGAATATCCATTCCAATCTGAATAACAATAATTCGTCAACAGAAATCATTGTCGGGTCGTCAGAGGGGTTATAGAGGGATTTTTCATTTTCAAAATGACTTCAAAAATCAAATATGACTTGGCACGCATCATGGTGGGGTACAAAATATTCATTTCCACCTCAATAACAATAATCCGTCAACAGAAATCATTGTCGGGTCGTTAGAGGGGGTATACAGGGATTTTTCAATTTCAATACTTCTTCAAAAATCTAATTTGACTTGGCACGCATCATGGTAGTGTGCAGAATATCCATTTTCATCTGAATAACAATAATTTGTCAACAGAAATCATTGTCGGGTCGTCAGAGGGGTTATAGAGGGATCTTTCATTTTCATAATGACTTCAAAAATCAAATATGACTTGGCACGCATCATGGTGGGGTACAGAATATTCATTTCCACCTCAATAACAATAATTCGTCAACAGAAATCATTGTCGGGTCGTTAGAGGGGGTATACAGGGATTTCTCAATTTCAATACTTCTTCAAAAATCTAATTTGACTTGGCACGCATCATGGTAGTGTGCAGTATATCCATTTTCATCTGAATAACAATAATTTGTCAAAATAAAGCATTGTCGGGTCGTCAGAAGGGGTATAGAGGGATTTTTCATTTTTAAAATTATCTCAAAATCAAATATGACTTGGCACGCATCATGGTGGGGTGCAAAGTATTCATGTCCATCCGAATAACAATAATTCGTCAACACAAATCATTGTCGGGTCGTTAGAGGGGGGTATAGGGGGATTTTTCATTTTCAATATTTCTTCAAAAATCAAATATGACTTGGCACGCAACATAGTGGGGTGCAGAATATCCATTCCCATCTGAATAACAATAATTCGTCTACAGAAATCATTGTCGGGTCGTTAGAGGGGGTATACAGGGATTTTTCAATTTCAATATTTCTTCAAAAATCTAATATGACTTGGCACGCATCATGGTAGTGTGCAGAATATTCATTTTCATCTGAATAACAATAATTTGTCAACAGAAATCATTGTCGGGTCGTCTGAGGGGTTATAGAGGGATTTTTCATTTTCAATATTTCTTCAAAAATCAAATATGACTTGGCACGCAACATAGTGGGGTGCAGAATATCCATTCCCATCTGAATAACAATAATTCGTCAACAGAAATCATTGTCAAGTCGTTAAAGGGGGTATACAGGAATTTTTCAATTTCAATATTTCTTCAAAAATCTAATATGACTTGGCACGCATCATGGTAGTGTGCAGAATATTCTTCATTTTCATCTGAATAACAATAATTTGTCAACAGAAATCTTTGTCGGGTCGTCTGAGGGGTTATAGAGGGATTTCTCATTTTCAAAATTACCTCAAAATCAAATATGACTTGGCACGAAACATGGTAGGGTGCAGAATATCCATTTCCATCTGAATAACAATAATTCGTCAACAGAAATCATTGTCGGGTCGTTAGAGGGGGTATACAGGGATTTTTCAATTTTAAAATTTCTTCAAAAATCTAATATGACTTGGCACGCATCATGGTAGTGTGCAGAATATCCATTTTCATCTGAATAACAATAATTTGTCAACAGAAATCATTGTCGGGTCGTCAGAGGGGTTATAGAGGGATCTTTCATTTTCAAAATTACTTCAAAAATTTAATATGACTTGGCACGCATCATAGTGGGGTGCAAAGTATCCATATCCATCAAAATAACGATAATTCGTCAACAGAAATCATTGTCGGGTCGTTAGAGGGGGTATAGAGGGATTTTTCATTTTCAATATTTCTTCAAAAATCTAATATGACTTGGCACGCATCATGGTGGGGTGCAAAGTATTCATGTCCATCTGAATAACATTAATTCGTCAATAGAAATCATTGTCGGGTTGTTAGAGGGGGTATAGAGGGATTTTTCATTTTCAATATTTCTTCAAAAATCTAATATGACTTGGCACGCATCATGGTGGGGTGCAGAATATCCATTTCTATCTGAATAACAATAATTCCCTAACATAAAGCATTGTCGTGTCGTCAGAGGGGTATAGAGGGATTTTTCATTTTCAAAATTTTCCCAAAATCAAATATGACTTGGCACGCAACATAGTGGGGTGCAGAATATCCATTCCCATCTGAATAACAATAATTCGTCAACAGAAATCATTGTCGGGTCGTCAGAGGGGTTATAGAGGGATTTTTCATTTTCAAAATGACTTCAAAAATCAAATATGACTTGGCACGCATCACGGTAGTGTGCAGAATATCCATTTTCATCTGGATAACAATAATTTGTCAACAGAAATCATTGTCGGGTCGTCAGAGGGGTTATAGAGGGATTTTTCATTTTCAAAATGACTTCAAAAATCAAATATGACTTGGCACGCATCATGGTGGGGTACAAAATATTCATTTCCACCTCAATAACAATAATTCGTCAACAGAAATCATTGTCGGATCGTTAGAGGGGGTATACAGGGATTTTTCAATTTCAATACTTCTTCAAAAATCTAATTTGACTTGGCACGCATCATGGTAGTGTGCAGAATATCCATTTTCATCTGAATAACAATAATTTGTCAACAGAAATCATTGTCGGGTCGTCAGAGGGGTTATAGAGGGATCTTTCATTTTCAAAATGACTTCAAAAATCAAATATGACTTGGCACGCATCATGGTGGGGTACAATAATTCGTCAACAGAAATCATTGTCGGATCGTTAGAGGGGGTATACAGGGATTTTTCAATTTCAATACTTCTTCAAAAATCTAATTTGACTTGGCACGCATCATGGTAGTGTGCAGAATATCCATTTTCATCTGAATAACAATAATTTGTCAACAGAAATCATTGTCGGGTCGTCAGAGGGGTTATAGAGGGATCTTTCATTTTCAAAATGACTTCAAAAATCAAATATGACTTGGCACGCATCATGGTGGGGTACAGAATATTCATTTCCACCTCAATAACAATAATTCGTCAAAATAAATCATTGTCGGGTCGTCAGAGGGGGTATAGAGGGATTTTTCATTTTTAAAATTATCTCAAAATCAAATATGACTTGTCACGCATCATGGTGGGGTGCAAAGTATTCATGTCCATCCAAATAACAATAATTCGTCAACACAAATCATTGTCGGGTCGTTAGGGGTGGGATAGAGGGATTTTTCAATTTCAATATTTCTTCAAAAATCTAATATGAGTTGGCACGCATCATAGTAGTGTGCAGAATATTCATTTCCATCTGAATAACAATAATTTGTCAACAGAAATCATTGTCGGGTCGTCTGAGGGGTTATAGAGGGATTTTTCATTTTCAAAATGACTTCAAAAATCAAATATGACTTGGCACGCATCATCGTGGGGTACAGAATATTCATTTCCACCTCAATAACAATAATTCGTCAAAATAAATCATTGTCGTGTCGTCAGAGGGGGTATAGACGGATTTTTCATTCTCAAAATTACCTCAGAATCAAATATGACTTGGCACGCATCATGGTGGGCTGCAGACTATCCATTTTCATCTGAATAACAATAATTCGTCAACAGAAATCATTGACGGGTCGTTAAAGGGGGTATAGAGGGATTTTTCATTATCAAAATTACCTCAAAATCAAATATGACTTGGCACGCAACATAGTGGGGTGCAGAATATCCATTCCCATCTGAAAAACAATAAGTCGTCAACTGAAATCATTGTCGGGTCGTTAGAAGGGGTATAGAGGGATTTTTCATTTTCAAAATTACCTCAAAATCAAATATGACTTGGCACGCAACATGGTGGGGTGCAGAATATCCATTTCCATCTGAATAAGAATAATTCGTCAACAGAAATCATTGTCGGGTCGTTAGAGGGGGTATACAGGGATTTTTCAATTTCAATATTTCTTCAAAAATCTAATATGACTTGGCACGCATCATGGTAGTGTGCAGAATATTTATTTTCATCTGAATAACAATAATTTGTCAACAGAAATCATTGTCGGGTCGTCAGAGGGGTTATAGAGGGATCTTTCATTTTCAAAATGACTTCAAAAATCAAATATGACTTGGCACGCATCATGGTGGGGTACAATAATTCGTCAACAGAAATCATTGTCGGGTCGTTAGAAGGGGTATAGAGGGATTTTTCATTTTCAAAATTACCTCAAAATCAAATATGACTTGGCACGCAACATGGTGGGGTGCAGAATATCCATTTCCATCTGAATAAGAATAATTCGTCAACAGAAATCATTGTCGGGTCGTTAGAGGGGGTATACAGGGATTTTTCAATTTCAATATTTCTTCAAAAATCTAATATGACTTGGCACGCATCATGGTGGGGTGCAGAATATCCATTCCGATCTAAATAACAATAATTTGTCAACAGAAATCATTGGCGGGTCGTTAGAGGGGGTATAGAGGGATATTTCATTTTCAAAATTTCTTCAAAAATCTAGTATGACTTGGCACGCATCATGGTGAGGTGCAGAATATCCATTTCCATCTGAATAACAATAATTCGTCAACAGAAATCATTGTCGTGTCGTCAGAGGGGAATGGAGGGATTTTTCATTTTCGAAATTACTTCAAAAATTCAATATGACTTGGCACGCATCATAGTGGGGTGCAAAGTATCCATATCCATCAAAATAACAATAATTCGTCAACAAAAATCATTGTCGGGTAGTCAGAGGGGGTATAGAGGAATTTTTCATTTTCAAAATTACCTCAAAATCAAATATGACTTGGCACGCATCATGGTGGAGTGCAGAATATCCATTCCGATCTAAATAACAATAATTCGTCAACAGAAATCATTGGCGGGTCTTTAGAGGGGGTATAGAGGGATATTTCAATTTCAAAATTTCTTCAAAAATCTAATATGACTTGGCACGCATCATGGTGAGGTGCAGAATATCCATTTCCATCTAATTTAACAATAATTCGTCAACAGAAATCATTGTCGTGTCGTCAGAGGGGAATGGAGGGATTTTTCATTTTCAAAATTACTTCAAAAATTCAATATGACTTGGCACGCATCATAGTGGGGTGCAAAGTATCCATATCCATCAAAATAACAATAATTCGACAACAGAAATCATTGTCGGGTCGTTAGAGGGGGTATAGAGGGATTTTACATTTTCAATATTTCTTTAAAAATCTAATATGACTTGGCACGCATCATGGTGGGGTGCAAAGTATTCATGTCCATCTGAATAACAATAATTCGTCAAAAAAAATCATTGTTGGGTTGTTAGAGGGGGTATAGAGGGATTTCTCATTTTCAATATTTCTTCAAAAATCTAATATGACTTGGCACGCATCATGGTGGGGTGCGGAATATCCATTTCTATCTGAATAACAATAATTCCCTAACATAAATCATTGTCGTGTCGTCAGAGGGGTATAGAGAGATTTTTCATTTTCAAAATTTTCTCAAAATCAAATATGACTTGGCACGCAACATAGTGGGGTGCAGAATATCCTATCCCATCTGAATAACAATAATTCGTCAACAGAAATCATTGTCGGGTCGTTAGAAGGGGTATAGAGGGATTTTTCATTTACAAAATTACTTCAAAAATTCGATATGACTTGGCACGCATCATAGTAGTGTGCAGAATATCTATTTTCATCTGAATAATAATAATTTGTCAACAGAAATCATTGTCGGGTCGTCAGAGGGGTTATAGAGGGATTTTTCATTTTCAAAATGACTTCAAAAATCAAATATGACTTGGCACGCATCATGGTAGTCTGCAGAATATCCATTTTCATCTGAATAACAATAATTTGTCAACAGAAATCATTGTCGGGTCGTTAGAGGGGGTATACAGGGATTTTTCAATTTTAAAATTTCTTCAAAAATCTAATATGACTTGGCACGCATCATGGTAGTGTGCAGAATATCCATTTTCATCTGAATAACAATAATTTGTCAACAGAAATCATTGTCGGGTCGTCAGAGGGGTTATAGAGGGATCTTTCATTTTCAAAATTACTTCAAAAATTTAATATGACTTGGCACGCATCATAGTGGGGTGCAAAGTATCCATATCCATCAAAATAACGATAATTCGTCAACAGAAATCATTGTCGGGTCGTTAGAGGGGGTATAGAGGGATTTTTCATTTTCAATATTTCTTCAAAAATCTAATATGACTTGGCACGCATCATGGTGGGGTGCAAAGTATTCATGTCCATCTGAATAACATTAATTCGTCAATAGAAATCATTGTCGGGTTGTTAGAGGGGGTATAGAGGGATTTTTCATTTTCAATATTTCTTCAAAAATCTAATATGACTTGGCACGCATCATGGTGGGGTGCAGAATATCCATTTCTATCTGAATAACAATAATTCCCTAACATAAAGCATTGTCGTGTCGTCAGAGGGGTATAGAGGGATTTTTCATTTTCAAAATTTTCCCAAAATCAAATATGACTTGGCACGCAACATAGTGGGGTGCAGAATATCCATTCCCATCTGAATAACAATAATTCGTCAACAGAAATCATTGTCGGGTCGTCAGAGGGGTTATAGAGGGATTTTTCATTTTCAAAATGACTTCAAAAATCAAATATGACTTGGCACGCATCACGGTAGTGTGCAGAATATCCATTTTCATCTGGATAACAATAATTTGTCAACAGAAATCATTGTCGGGTCGTCAGAGGGGTTATAGAGGGATTTTTCATTTTCAAAATGACTTCAAAAATCAAATATGACTTGGCACGCATCATGGTGGGGTACAAAATATTCATTTCCACCTCAATAACAATAATTCGTCAACAGAAATCATTGTCGGATCGTTAGAGGGGGTATACAGGGATTTTTCAATTTCAATACTTCTTCAAAAATCTAATTTGACTTGGCACGCATCATGGTAGTGTGCAGAATATCCATTTTCATCTGAATAACAATAATTTGTCAACAGAAATCATTGTCGGGTCGTCAGAGGGGTTATAGAGGGATCTTTCATTTTCAAAATGACTTCAAAAATCAAATATGACTTGGCACGCATCATGGTGGGGTACAATAATTCGTCAACAGAAATCATTGTCGGATCGTTAGAGGGGGTATACAGGGATTTTTCAATTTCAATACTTCTTCAAAAATCTAATTTGACTTGGCACGCATCATGGTAGTGTGCAGAATATCCATTTTCATCTGAATAACAATAATTTGTCAACAGAAATCATTGTCGGGTCGTCAGAGGGGTTATAGAGGGATCTTTCATTTTCAAAATGACTTCAAAAATCAAATATGACTTGGCACGCATCATGGTGGGGTACAGAATATTCATTTCCACCTCAATAACAATAATTCGTCAAAATAAATCATTGTCGGGTCGTCAGAGGGGGTATAGAGGGATTTTTCATTTTTAAAATTATCTCAAAATCAAATATGACTTGTCACGCATCATGGTGGGGTGCAAAGTATTCATGTCCATCCAAATAACAATAATTCGTCAACACAAATCATTGTCGGGTCGTTAGGGGTGGGATAGAGGGATTTTTCAATTTCAATATTTCTTCAAAAATCTAATATGAGTTGGCACGCATCATAGTAGTGTGCAGAATATTCATTTCCATCTGAATAACAATAATTTGTCAACAGAAATCATTGTCGGGTCGTCTGAGGGGTTATAGAGGGATTTTTCATTTTCAAAATGACTTCAAAAATCAAATATGACTTGGCACGCATCATCGTGGGGTACAGAATATTCATTTCCACCTCAATAACAATAATTCGTCAAAATAAATCATTGTCGTGTCGTCAGAGGGGGTATAGACGGATTTTTCATTCTCAAAATTACCTCAGAATCAAATATGACTTGGCACGCATCATGGTGGGCTGCAGACTATCCATTTTCATCTGAATAACAATAATTCGTCAACAGAAATCATTGACGGGTCGTTAAAGGGGGTATAGAGGGATTTTTCATTATCAAAATTACCTCAAAATCAAATATGACTTGGCACGCAACATAGTGGGGTGCAGAATATCCATTCCCATCTGAAAAACAATAAGTCGTCAACTGAAATCATTGTCGGGTCGTTAGAAGGGGTATAGAGGGATTTTTCATTTTCAAAATTACCTCAAAATCAAATATGACTTGGCACGCAACATGGTGGGGTGCAGAATATCCATTTCCATCTGAATAAGAATAATTCGTCAACAGAAATCATTGTCGGGTCGTTAGAGGGGGTATACAGGGATTTTTCAATTTCAATATTTCTTCAAAAATCTAATATGACTTGGCACGCATCATGGTAGTGTGCAGAATATTTATTTTCATCTGAATAACAATAATTTGTCAACAGAAATCATTGTCGGGTCGTCAGAGGGGTTATAGAGGGATCTTTCATTTTCAAAATGACTTCAAAAATCAAATATGACTTGGCACGCATCATGGTGGGGTACAATAATTCGTCAACAGAAATCATTGTCGGGTCGTTAGAAGGGGTATAGAGGGATTTTTCATTTTCAAAATTACCTCAAAATCAAATATGACTTGGCACGCAACATGGTGGGGTGCAGAATATCCATTTCCATCTGAATAAGAATAATTCGTCAACAGAAATCATTGTCGGGTCGTTAGAGGGGGTATACAGGGATTTTTCAATTTCAATATTTCTTCAAAAATCTAATATGACTTGGCACGCATCATGGTGGGGTGCAGAATATCCATTCCGATCTAAATAACAATAATTCGTCAACAGAAATCATTGGCGGGTCGTTAGAGGGGGTATAGAGGGATATTTCATTTTCAAAATTTCTTCAAAAATCTAGTATGACTTGGCACGCATCATGGTGAGGTGCAGAATATCCATTTCCATCTGAATAACAATAATTCGTCAACAGAAATCATTGTCGTGTCGTCAGAGGGGAATGGAGGGATTTTTCATTTTCGAAATTACTTCAAAAATTCAATATGACTTGGCACGCATCATAGTGGGGTGCAAAGTATCCATATCCATCAAAATAACAATAATTCGTCAACAAAAATCATTGTCGGGTAGTCAGAGGGGGTATAGAGGGATTTTTCATTTTCAAAATTACCTCAAAATCAAATATGACTTGGCACGCATCATGGTGGGGTGCAGAATATCCATTCCGATCTAAATAACAATAATTCGTCAACAGAAATCATTGGCGGGTCTTTAGAGGGGGCATAGAGGGATATTTCAATTTCAAAATTTCTTCAAAAATCTAATATGACTTGGCACGCATCATGGTGAGGTGCAGAATATCCATTTCCATCTAATTTAACAATAATTCGTCAACAGAAATCATTGGCGGGTCTTTAGAGGGGGTATACAGGGATTTTTCAATTTCAATATTTCTTCAAAAATCTAATATGACTTGGCACGCATCATGGTGGGGTGCAGAATATCCATTCCGATCTAAATAACAATAATTCGTCAACAGAAATCATTGGCGGGTCGTTAGAGGGGGTATAGAGGGATATTTCATTTTCAAAATTTCTTCAAAAATCTAGTATGACTTGGCACGCATCATGGTGAGGTGCAGAATATCCATTTCCATCTGAAAAACAATAATTCGTCAACAGAAATCATTGTCGTGTCGTCAGAGGGGAATGGAGGGATTTTTCATTTTCGAAATTACTTCAAAAATTCAATATGACTTGGCACGCATCATAGTGGGGTGCAAAGTATCCATATCCATCAAAATAACAATAATTCGTCAACAAAAATCATTGTCGGGTAGTCAGAGGGGGTATAGAGGGATTTTTCATTTTCAAAATTACCTCAAAATCAAATATGACTTGGCACGCATCATGGTGGGGTGCAGAATATCCATTCCGATCTAAATAACAATAATTCGTCAACAGAAATCATTGGCGGGTCTTTAGAGGGGGTATAGAGGGATATTTCAATTTCAAAATTTCTTCAAAAATCTAATATGACTTGGCACGCATCATGGTGAGGTGCAGAATATCCATTTCCATCTAATTTAACAATAATTCGTCAACAGAAATCATTGTCGTGTCGTCAGAGGGGAATGGAGGGATTTTTCATTTTCAAAATTACTTCAAAAATTCAATATGACTTGGCACGCATCATAGTGGGGTGCAAAGTATCCATATCCATCAAAATAACAATAATTCGTCAACAGAAATCATTGTCGGGTCGTTAGAGGGGGTATAGAGGGATTTTACATTTTCAATATTTCTTTAAAAATCTAATATGACTTGGCACGCATCATGGTGGGGTGCAAAGTATTCATGTCCATCTGAATAACAATAATTCGTCAAAAAAAATCATTGTTGGGTTGTTAGAGGGGGTATAGAGGGATTTCTCATTTTCAATATTTCTTCAAAAATCTAATATGACTTGGCACGCATCATGGTGGGGTGCGGAATATCCATTTCTATCTGAATAACAATAATTCCCTAACATAAATCATTGTCGTGTCGTCAGAGGGGTATAGAGAGATTTTTCATTTTCAAAATTTTCTCAAAATCAAATATGACTTGGCACGCAACATAGTGGGGTGCAGAATATCCTATCCCATCTGAATAACAATAATTCGTCAACAGAAATCATTGTCGGGTCGTTAGAAGGGGTATAGAGGGATTTTTCATTTACAAAATTACTTCAAAAATTCGATATGACTTGGCACGCATCATAGTAGTGTGCAGAATATCTATTTTCATCTGAATAATAATAATTTGTCAACAGAAATCATTGTCGGGTCGTCAGAGGGGTTATAGAGGGATTTTTCATTTTCAAAATGACTTCAAAAATCAAATATGACTTGGCACGCATCATGGTGGGGTACAGAATATTCATTTCCACCTCAATAACAATAATTCGTCAAAATAAATCATTGTCGGGTCGTCAGAGGGGGTATAGAGGGATTTTTCATTTTTAAAATTATCTCAAAATCAAATATGACTTGTCACGCATCATGGTGGGGTGCAAAGTATTCATGTCCATCTGAATAACAGTAATTCGTCTACAGAAATCATTGTCGGGTCGTTAGAAGGGGTATAGAGGGATTTTTCATTTTCAAAATTACCTCAAAATCAAATATGACTTGGCACGCAACATGGTGGGGTGCAGAATATCCATTTCTATCTGAATAAGAATGATTCTTCAACAGAAAACATTGTCGGGTCGTTAGAGGGGGTATACAGGGATTTTTCAATTTCAATATTTCTTCAAAAATCCAATATGACTTGGCACGCATCATGGTAGTGTGCAGAATATCCATTTTCATCTGAATAACAATTATTTGTCATCAGAAATCATTGTCGGGTCGTCTGAGGGGTTATAGAGGGATTTTTCATTTTCAAAATGACTTCAAAAATCAAATATGACTTGGCACGCATCATGGTGGGGTACAGAATATTCATTTCCACCTCAATAACAATAATTCGTCAAAATAAATCATTGTCGGGTCGTCAGAGGGCGTATAGAGGGATTTCTCATTCTCAAAATTACCTCAGAATCAAATATGACTTGGCACGCATCATGGTGGGGTGCAGAATATCCATTTTCATCTGAATAACAATAATTCGTCAACAGAAATCATTGACGGGTCGTTAAAGGGGGTATAGAGGGATTTTACATTTTCAAAATTACCTCAAAATCAAATATGACTTGGCACGCATCATGGTGGGGTGCAGAATATCCATTCCGATCTAAATAACAATAATTCGTCAACAAAAATCATTGGCGGGTCGTTAGAGGGGGTATAGAGGGATTTTTCATTTTCAAAATTTCTTCAATAATCTAATATGACTTGGCACGCATCATGGTGAGGTGCAGAATATCTATTCCCATCTGAATAACAATAATTCGTCAACAAAAATCATTGTCGTGTCGTCAGAGGGGAATGGAGGGATTTTTCATTTTCAAAATTACTTCAAAAATTCAATATGACTTGGCACGCATCATAGTGGGGTGCAAAGTATCCATATCCATCAAAATAACAATAATTCGTCAACAGAAATCATTGTCGGGTCGTTAGAGGGGGTATAGAGGGATTTTACATTTTCAATATTTCTTCAAAAATCTAATATGACTTGGCACGCATCATGGTGGGGTGCAGAATATCCATTTCTATCTGAATAACAATAATTCGTCAACAAAAATCATTATCGTGTCGTCAGAGGGGAATGGAGGGATTTTTCATTTTCAAAATTACTTCAAAAATTCAATATGACTTGGCACGCATCATAGTGGGGTGCAAAGTATCCATATCCATAAAAATAACAATAATTCGTCAACAGAAATCATTGTCGGGTCGTTAGAGGGGGTATAGAGGGATTTTTCATTTTCAAAATTACTTCAAAAATTCAATATGACTTGGCACGCATCATGGTGGGGTGCAAAGTATTCATGTCCATCTGAATAACAATAATTCGACAAAAGAAATCATTGTTTGGTTGTTAGAGGGGGTATAGAGGGATTTTTCATTTTCAATATTTCTTCAAAAATCTAATATGACTTGGCACGCATCATGGTGGGGTGCAGAATATCCATTTCTATCTGAATAACAATAATTCCCTAACATAAATCATTGTCGTGTCGTCAGAGGAGTATAGAGGGATTTTTCATTTTCAAAATTTTCTCAAAATCAAATATGACTTGGCACGCAACATAGTGGGGTGCAGAATATCCATTCCAATCTGAATAACAATAATTCGTCAACAGAAATCATTGTCGGGTCGTCAGAGGGGTTATAGAGGGATTTTTCATTTTCAAAATGACTTCAAAAATCAAATATGACTTGGCACGCATCATGGTAGTGTGCAGAATATCCATTTTCATCTGAATAACAATAATTTGTCAACAGAAATCATTGTCGGGTCGTCTGAGGGGTTATAGAGGGATTTTTCATTTTCAAAATGACTTCAAAAATCAAATATGACTTGGCACGCATCATCGTGGGGTACAGAATATTCATTTCCACCTCAATAACAATAATTCGTCAACAGAAATCATTGTCGGGTCGTTAGAGGGGGTATACAGGGATTTTTCAATTTCAATACTTCTTCAAAATTCTAATTTGACTTGGCACGCATCATGGTGGGGTACAAAATATTCATTACCACCTCAATAACAATAATTCGTCAAAATAAATCATTGTCGGGTCGTCAGAGGGGGTATGGAGGGATTTTTCATTTTTAAAATTATCTCAAAATCAAATATGACTTGTCACGCATCATAGTGGGGTGCAAAGTATTCATGTCCATCCAAATAACAATAATTCGTCAACACAAATCATTGTCGGGTCGTTAGAGGTGGGATAGAGGGATTTTTCAATTTCAATATTTCTTCAAAAATCTAATATGACTTGGCACGCATCATGGTAGTGTGCAGAATATCCATTTTCATCTGAATAACAATAATTTGTCAACAGAAATCATTGTCGGGTCGTCAGAGGGGTTATAGAGGGATTTTTCATTTTCAAAATGACTTCAAAAATCAAATATGACTTGGCACGCATCATGGTGGGGTACAAAATATTCATTACCACCTCAATAACAATAATTCGTCAAAATGAATCATTGTCGGGTCGTCAGAGGGGGTATAGAGGGATTTTTCATTCTCAAAATTACCTCAGAATCAAATATGACTTGGCACGCATCATGGTGGGCTGCAGACTATCCATTTTCATCTGAATAACAATAATTCGTTAACAGAAATCATTAACGGGTCGTTAAAGGGGGTATAGAGGGATTTTTCATTTTCAAAATTACCTCAAAATCAAATATGACTTGGCACGCAACATAGTGGGGTGCAGAATATCCATTCCCATCTGAAAAACAATAATTTGTCAACTGAAATCATTGTCGGGTCGTTAGAAGGGGTATAGAGGGATTTTTCATTTTCAAAATTACCTCAAATTCAAATATGACTTGGCACGCAACATGGTGGGGTGCAGAATATCCATTTCCATCTGAATAAGAATAATTCGTCAACAGAAATCATTGTCGGGTCGATAGAGGGGGTATACAGGGTTTTTTCAATTTCAATATTTCTTCAAAAATCTAATATGACTTGGCACGCATTATGGTAGTGTGCAGAACATCCATTTTCATTTGAATAACAATAATTTGTCAACAGAAATCATTGTCGGGTCGTCAGAGGGGTTATAGAGGGATTTTTCATTTTCAAAATAACTTCAAAAATCAAATATAACTTGGCACGCATCATGGTGGGGTACAGAATATTCATTTCCACCTCAATAACAATAATTCGTCAAAATAAATCATTGTCGGGTCGTCAGAGGGGGTATAGAGGGATTTTTCATTCTCAAAATTACCTCAGAATCAAATATGACTTGGCACGCATCATGGTGGGCTGCAGAATATCCATTTTCATCTGAATAACAATAATTTTCGTCAACAGAAATCATTGTCGGGTCGATAGAGGGGGTATACAGGGATTTTTCAATTTCAATATTTCTTCAAAAATCTAATATGACTTGGCACGCATCATGGTAGTGTGCAGAATATCCATTTTCATCTGAATAACAATAATTTGTCAACAGAAATCATTGTCGGGTCGTCAGAGGGGTTATAGAGGGATTTTTCATTTTCAAAATGACTTCAAAAATCAAATATGACTTGGCACGCATCATGGTGGGGTACAAAATATTCATTACCACCTCAATAACAATAATTCGTCAAAATAAATCATTGTCGGGTCGTCAGAGGGGGTATAGAGGGATTTTTCATTCTCAAAATTACCTCAGAATCAAATATGACTTGGCACGCATCATGGTGGGCTGCAGACTATCCATTTTCATCTGAATAACAATAATTCGTCAACAGAAATCATTGACGGGTCGTTAAAGGGGGTATAGAGGGATTTTTCATTTTCAAAATTACCTCAAAATCAAATATGACTTGGCACGCAACATAGTGGGGTGCAGAATATCCATTCCCATCTGAAAAACAATAATTTGTCAACTGAAATCATTGTCGGGTCGTTAGAAGGGGTATAGAGGGA
Source organism: Chrysolina americana (assembly GCA_958502065.1). Lineage (NCBI taxonomy): Eukaryota > Metazoa > Arthropoda > Insecta > Coleoptera > Chrysomelidae > Chrysolina > Chrysolina americana. Next base: position 43,630,546 of record OY293413.1, on the reverse strand, counting down.
TTTTTCATTTTCAAAATTACCTCAAATTCAAATATGACTTGGCACGCAACATGGTGGGGAGCAGAATATCCATTTCCATCTGAATAAGAATAATTCGTCAACAGAAATCATTGTCGGGTCGATAGAGGGGGTATACAGGGATTTTTCAATTTCAATATTTCTTCAAAAATCTAATATGACTTGGCACGCATTATGGTAGTGTGCAGAATATCCATTTTCATTTGAATAACAATAATTTGTCAACAGAAATCATTGTCGGGTCGTCAGAGGGGTTATAGAGGGATTTTTCATTTTCAAAATAACTTCAAAAATCAAATATAACTTGGCACGCATCATGGTGGGGTACAGAATATTCATTTCCACCTCAATAACAATAATTCGTCAAAATAAATCATTGTCGGGTCGTCAGAGGGGGTATAGAGGGATTTTTCATTCTCAAAATTACCTCAGAATCAAATATGACTTGGCACGCATCATGGTGGGCTGCAGAATATCCATTTTCATCTGAATAACAATAATTCGTCAACAGAAATCATTGACGGGTCGTTAGAGGGGTGTATAGAGGGATTTTTCATTTTCAATATTTCTTCAAAAATCAAATATGACTTGGCACGCAACATAGTGGGGTGCAGAATATCCATTTTCATCTGAATAACAATAGTTCGTCAACAGAAATCATTGACGGGTCGTTAAAGGGGGTATAAAGGGATTTTTCATTTTCAAAATTTGTTCAAAATTCTAATATGACTTGGCACACATGATGATGGGGTGCAGAATATTCAATCCCATCTGAATAACAATAATTCGTCAACGCAAATCATTGTCGTGTAGTCAGAGGGGATATGGAAGGATTTTTCATTTTCAAAATTACCTCAAAATCAAATATGACTTGGCACGCAACATGGTGGGGTGCAGAATATCCATTTCCATCTGAATAATAATAATTCGTCAACAGAAATCATTGTCGGGTCGTCAGAGGGGGTATATAGGGATTTTTCATTTTCAAAATTACCTCAAAATCAAATATGACTTGGCACGCATCATGGTGGGGTGCAGAATATCCATTCCGATCTAAATAACAATAATTCGTCAACAGAAATCATTGGCGGGTCGTTGGAGGGGGTATAGAGGGATTTTTCATTTTCAATATTTCTTCAAACATCTAATATGACTTGGCACGCATCATGGTGAGGTGCAGAATATCTATTCCCATCTGAATAACAATAATTCGTCAACAAAAATCATTGTCGAGTCGTCAGAGGGGAATGGAGGGATTTTTCATTTTAAAAATTACTTCAAAAATTCAATATGACTTGGCACGCATCATAGTGGGGTGCAAAGTATCCATATCCATCAAAATAATAATAATTCGTCAACAGAAATCATTGTCGGGTCGTTAGAGGGGGTATAGAGGGATTTTTCATTTTTAATATTTCTTCAAAAATCTAATATGACTTGGCACGCATCATGGTGAGGTGCAGAATATCCATTCCCATCTGAATAACAATAATTCGTCAACAAAAATCATTGTCGTGTCGTCAGAGGGGAATGGAGGGATTTTTCATTTTCAAAATTACTTCAAAAATTCAATATGACTTGGCACGCATCATAGTGGGGTACAAAGTATCCATATCCATCAAAATAACAATAATTCGTCAATAGAAATCATTGTCGGGTTGTTCGAGGGGGTATAGAGGGATTTTTCATTTTCAATATTTCTTCAAAAATCTAATATGACTTGGCACGCATCATGGTGGGGTGCAGAATAGCCATTTCTATCTGAATAACAATAATTCCCTAACATAAATCATTGTCGTGTCGTAAGAGGGGTATAGAGGGATTTTTCATTTTCAAAATTTTCTCAAAATCAAATATGACTTGGCACGCAACATAGTGGGGTGCAGAATATCCATTCCCATCTGAATAACAATAATTCGTCAAAATAAATCATTGTCGGGTCGTCAGAGGGGGTATGGAGGGATTTTTCATTCTCAAAATTACCTCAGAATCAAATATGACTTGGCACGCATCATGGTGGGCTGCAGAATATCCATTTTCATCTGAATAAGAATAATTTGTCAACAGAAATCATTGTCGGGTCGTTAGAGGGGGTATACAGGGATTTTTCAATTTCAATTTTTCTTCAAAAATCCAATATGACTTGGCACGCATCATAATAGTGTGCAGAATATCCATTTTCATCTGAATAACAATAATTTGTCATCAGAAATCATTGACGGGTCGTCTGAGGGGTTATAGAGGGATTTTTCATTTTCAAAATGACTTCAAAAATCAAATATGACTTGGCACGCATCATGGTGGGGTACAGAATATTCATTTCCACCTCTATAACAATAATTCGTCAAAATAAATCATTGTCGGGTCGTCAGAGGGGGTATAGAGGGATTTTTCATTCTCAAAATTACCTCAGAATCAAATATGACTTGGCACGCATCATGGTGGGCTGCAGAATATCCATTTTTATCTGAATAACAATAATTCATTAACAGAAATCATTGACGGGTCGTTAAAGGGGGTATAGAGGGATTTTTCATTTTCAAAATTTGTTCAAAATTCTAATATGACTTGGCACACATGATGATGGGGTGCAGAATATCCAATCCCATCTGAATAACAATAATTCGTCAACGGAAATCATTGTCGTGTAGTCAGAGGGGGTATGGAGGGATTTTTCATTTTCAAAATTACCTCAAAATCAAATATGACTTGGCACGCATCATGGTGGGGTGCAGAATATCCATTTCGATCTAAATAAAAATAATTCGTCAACAGAAATCATTATCGGGTCGTTAGAGGGGGTATAGAGGGATTTTTCATTTTCAAAATTACTTCTAAAATCTAATAAAACTTGGCACGCATCATGGTGGGGTGCAAAGTATCCATTCCCATCTGAATAAAAATAATTCGTCAACAGAAATCATTGTCGTGTCGTCAGAAGGGGTATGGAGGGATTTTTCATTTTCAAAATTACCTCAAAATCAAATATGACTTGGCACGCATCATGGTGGGGTGCAGAATATCCATTTCGATCTAAATAAAAATAATTCGTCAACAGAAATCATTATCGGGTCGTTAGAGGGGGTATAGAGGGATTTTTCATTTTCAAAATTTCTTCAAAAATCTAATATGACTTGGCACGCATCATGGTGAGGTGCAGAATATCCATTCCCATCTGAATAACAATAATTCGTCAACAAAAATCATTGTCGTGTCGTCAGAGGGGAATGGAGGGATTTTTCATTTTCAAAATTACTTCAAAAATTCAATATGACTTGGCACGCATCATAGTGGGGTGCAAAGTATCCATATCCATCAAAATAACAATAATTCGTCAACAGAAATCATTGTCGGGTCGTTAGATGGGGTATGGAGGGATTTTTCATTTTCAATATTTCTTCAAAAATCTAATATGACTTTGCACGCATCATGGTGGGGTGCAGAATATCCATTTCTATCTGAGTAACAATAATTCCCTAACATAAATCATTGTCGTGTCGTCAAAGAGGTATAGAAGGATTTTTCATTTTCAAAATTTTCTCAAAATCAAATATGACTTGGCACGCAACATAGTGGGGTGCAGAATATCCATTCCCATCTGAATAACAATAATTCGTCAACAGAAATCATTGTCGGGTCGTTAGAAGGGGAATAGAGGGATTTTTCATTTTCAAAATTACTTCAAAAATTCAATATGACTTGGCACGCATCATGGCAGTGTGCAGAATATCCATTTTCATCTGAATAACAATAATTTGTCAACAGAAATCATAGTCGGGTCGTCAGAGGGGTTATAGAGGGATTTTTCATTTTTAAAATGACTTCAAAAATCAAATATGACTTGGCACGCATCATGGTGGGGTACAGAATATTCATTTCCACCTCAATAACAATAATTCGTCAACAGAAACTCATTGTCGGGTCGTCAGAGGGGTATAGAAGGATTTTTCATTTTCAAAATTTTCTCAAAATCAAATATGACTTGGCACGCAACATAGTGGGGTGCAGAATATCCATTTCCGTCTGAATAAGAATAATTTGTCAACAGAAATCATTGTCGGGACGTTAGAGGGGGTATACAGGGATTTTTCAATTTCAATATTTCTTAAAAAATCCAATATGACTTGGCAAGCATCATGGTAGTGTGCAGAATATCCATTTTCATCTGAATAACAATAATTTAACATCAGAAATCATTGTCGGGTCGTCTGAGGGGTTATAGAGGGATTTTTCATTTTCTAAATGACTTCAAAAATCAAATATGACTTGGCACGCATCATGGTGGGGTACAGAATATTCATTTCCACCTCAATAACAATAATTCTTCAAAATAAATCATTGTCGGGTCGTCAGAGGGGGTATAGAGGGATTTTTCATTCTCAAAATTACCTCAGAATCAAATATGACTTGGCACGCATCATGGTGGGCTGCAGAATATCCATTTTCATCTGAATAACAATAATTCGTCAACAGAAATCATTGACGGGTCGTTAAAGGGGGTATAGAGGGATTTTTCATTTTCAAAATTTGTTCAAAATTCTAATATGACTTGGCACACATGATGATGGGGTGCAGAATATTCAATCCCATCTGAATAACAATAATTCGTTAACGGAAATCATTGTCGTGTAGTCAGAGGGGGTATGAAGGGATTTTTCATTTTCAAAATTACTTCAAAAATCTAATAAAACTTGGCACGCATCATGGTGGGGTGCAAAGTATCCATTCCCATCTGAATAAAAATAATTCGTCAACAGAAATCATTTTCGTGTCGTCAGAAGGGGTATGGAGGGAATTTTCATCTTCAAAATTACCTCAAAATCAAATATGACTTGGCACGCAACATAGTGGGGTGCAGAATATCCATTTCCATCTGAATAACAATAAATCGTCAACAGAAATCATTGTCGGGTCGTCAGAGGGGGTAGAGAGGGATTTTTCATTTTTAAAATTACCTCAAAATCAAATATGACTTGGCACGCATCATGGTGGGGTGCAGAATATCCATTTCCATCTGAATAACAATAATTCGTCAACAAAAATCATTGTCGTGTCGTCAGAGGGGAATGGAGGGATTTTTCATTTTCAAAATTACTTCAAAAATTTAATATGACTTGGCACGCATCATAGTGGGGTGCAAAGTATCCATATACATCAAAATAACAATAATTCGTCAACAGAAATCATTGTCGGGTCGTTAGAGGGGGTATAGAGGGATTTTTCATTTTCAATATTTCTTCAAAAATCTAATATGACTTGGCACGCATCATGGTGGGGTGCAAAGTATTCATGTCCATCTGAATAACAATAATTCGTCAAAAGAAATCATTGTCGGGTTGTTAGAGGGGGTATAGAGGAATTTTTCAATTTCAATATTTCTTCAAAAATCTAATATGACTTGGCAAGCATCATGGTGGGGTGCATAACATCCATTTCTATCTGAATAACAATAATTCCCTAACATAAATCATTGTCGTGTCGTCAGAGGGGTATAGAGGGATTTTTCATTTTCAAAATTTTCCCAAAATCAAATATGACTTGGCACGCAACATAGTGGGGTGCAGAATATCCATTCCCATCTGAATAACAATAATTCGTCAACAGAAATCATTGTCGGGTCGTCAGAGGGGTTATAGAGGGATTTTTCATTTTCAAAATGACTTCAAAAATCAAATATGACTTGGCACGCATCACGGTAGTGTGCAGAATATCCATTTTCATTTGAATAACAATAATTCGTCAACAGAAATCATTGTCGGGTCGTCAGAGGGGTTATAGAGGGATTTTTCATTTTCAAAATGACTTCAATAATCAAATATGACTTGGCACGCATCATGGTGGGGTACAAAATATTCATTTCCACCTCAATAACAATAAGTCGTCAACAGAAATCATTGTCGGATCGTTAGAGGGGGTATACAGGGATTTTTCAATTTCAATACTTCTTCAAAAATCTAATTTGACTTGGCACGCATCATGGTAGTGTGCAGAATATCCATTTTCATCTGAATAACAATAATTTGTCAACAGAAATCATTGTCGGGTCGTCAGAGGGGTTATAGAGGGATCTTTCATTTTCAAAATGACTTCAAAAATCAAATATGACTTGGCACGCATCATGGTGGGGTACAGAATATTCATTTCCACCAATAATTCGTCAAAATATATCATTGTCGGGTCGTCAGTGGGGGTATAGAGGGATTTTTCATTTTTAAAATTATCTCAAAATCAAATATGACTTGTCACGCATCATGGTGGGGTGCAAAGTATTCATGTCCATCCAAATAACAATAATTCGTCAACACAAATCATTGTCGGGTCGTTAGAGGTGGGATAGAGGGATTTTTCAATTTCAATATTTCTTCAAAAATCTAATATGACTTGGCACGCATCATAGTAGTGTGCAGAATATTCATTTCCATCTGAATAACAATAATTTGTCAACAGAAGTCATTGTCGGGTCGTCTGAGGGGTTATTGAGGGATTTTTCATTTTCAAAATGACTTCAAAAATCAAATATGACTTGGCACGCATCATCGTGGGGTACAGAATATTCATTTCCACCTCAATAACAATAATTCGTCAAAATAAATCATTGTCGGGTCGTCAGAGGGGGTATAGACGGATTTTTCATTCTCAAAATTACCTCAGAATCAAATATGACTTGGCACGCATCATGGTGGGCTGCAGACTATCCATTTTCATCTGAATAACAATAATTCGTCAACAGAAATCATTGACGGGTCGTTAAAGGGGGTATAGAGTGATTTTTCATTTTCAAAATTACCTCAAAATCAAATATGACTTGGCACGCAACATAGTGGGGTGCAGAATATCTATTCCCATCTGAAAAACAATAAGTCGTCAACTGAAATCATTGTCGGGTCGTTAGAAGGGGTATAGAGGGATTTTTCATTTTCAAAATTACCTCAAAATCAAATATGACTTGGCACGCAACATGGTGGGGTGCAGAATATCCATTTCCATCTGAATAAGAATAATTCGTCAACAGAAATCATTGTCGGGTCGTTAGAGGGGGTATACAGGGATTTTTCAATTTCAATATTTCTTCAAAAATCTAATATGACTTGGCACGCATCATGGTAGTGTGCAGAATATTTATTTTCATCTGAATAACAATAATTTGTCAACAGAAATCATTGTCGGGTCGTCAGAGGGGTTATAGAGGGATTTTTCATTTTCAAAATGACTTCAAAAATCAAATATGACTTGGCACGCATCATGGTGGGGTACAGAATATTCATTTCCACCTCAATAACAATAATTCGTCAAAATAAATCATTGTCGGGTCCTCAGAGGGGGTATAGAGGGATTTTTCATTCTCAAAATTACCTCAGAATCAAATATGACTTGGCACGCATCATGGTGGGCTGCAGAATATCCATTTTCATCTGAATAACAATAATTCGTCAACAGAAATCATTGACGGGTCGTTAGAGGGGGGTATAGAGGGATTTTTCATTTTCAATATTTCTTCAAAAATCAAATATGACTTGGCACGCAACATAGTGGGGTGCAGAATATCCATTTTCATCTGAATAACAATAGTTTGTCAACAGAAATCATTGACGGGTCGTTAAAGGGGGTATAAAGGGATTTTTCATTTTCAAAATTTGTTCAAAATTCTAATATGACTTGGCACACATGATGATGGGGTGCAGAATATTCAATCCCATCTGAATAACAATAATTCGTCAACGCAAATCATTGTCGTGTAGTCAGAGGGGATATGGAGGGATTTTTCATTTTCAAAATTACTTCAAAAATCTAATAAAACTTGGCACGCATCATGGTGGGGTGCAAAGTATCCATTTCCATCTGAATAAAAATAATTCGTCAACAGAAATCATTGTCGTGACGTCAGATGGGGTATGGAGGGATATTTCATCTTCAAAATTACCTCAAAATCAAATATGACTTGGCACGCAACATGGTGGGGTGCAGAATATCCATTCCCATCTGAATAACAATAATTCGTCAACAAAAATCATTGTCGTGTCGTCAGAGGGGAATGGAGGGATTTTTCATTTTCAAAATTACTTCAAAAATTCAATATGGCTTGGCACGCATCATAGTGGGGTGCAAAGTATCCATATCCTTCAAAATAACAATAATTCGTCAACAGAAATCATTGTCGGGTCGTTAGAGGGGGTATAGAGGGATTTTTCATTTTCAAAACGACTTCAAAAATCAAATATGACTTGGCACGCATCATGGTGGGGTGCAGAATATCCATTTCGATCTGAATAACAATAATTCATCAACATAAATCATTGATCAGTATAGAGGGATTTTTCATTTTCAAAATTTGCTCAAAATTCTAATATGACTTGGCACACATGATGATGGGGTGCAGAATATTCAATCCCATCTGAATAACAATAATTCGTCAACGGAAATCACAGTCGTGTAGTCAGAGGAGGTATGGAGGGATTCTTCATTTTCAAACTTACTTCAAAAATCTAATAAAACTTGGCACGCATCATGGTGGGGTGCAAAGTATCCATTCCCATCTGAATAAAAATAATTCGTCAACAGAAATCTTTGTCGTGTCGTCAGAAGAGGTATGGAGGGATTTCTCATTTTCAAAATTTCTTCAAAAATCTAATATGACTTGGCACGCATCATGGTGAGGTTCAGAATATCCATTTCCATCTGAATAACAAAAATTCGTCAACAAAAATCATTGTCGTGTCGTCAGAGGGGAATGGAGGGATTTTTCATTTTCAAAATTACTTCAAAAATTCAATATGACTTGGCACGCATCATAGTGGGGTGCAAAGTATCCATATCCTTCAAAATAACAATAATTCGTCAACAGAAATCATTGTCGGGTCGTTAGAGGTGGTATAGAGGGATTTTTCATTTTCTATATTTCTTCAAAAATCTAATATGACTTGGCACGCATCATGGTGGGGTTCAGAATATCCATTTCTATCTGAATAACAATAGTTCCCTAACATAAATCATTGTCGTGTCGTCAGAGGGGAATAGCAGGATTTTTCATTTTCAAAATTTTCTCAAAATCAAATATGACTTGGCACGCAACATAGTGGGGTGCAGAATATCTATTCCCATCTGAATAACAATAATTCGTCAACAGAAATCATTGTCGGGTCGTTAGAAGGGGTATAGAGGGATTTTTCATTTTCAAAATGCCTTCAAAAATCAAATATGACTTGGCACGCATCATGGTGGGGTACAGAATATTCATTTCCACCTCAATAACAATAATTCGTCAACAGAAATCATTGTCGGGTCGTTGGAGGGGGTATACAGGGATTTTTCAATTTCAATACTTCTTCAAAAATCTAATATGACTTGGCACGCATCATGGTAGTGTGCAGAATATCCATTTTCATCTGAATAACAATAATTTGTCAACAGAAATCATTGTTGGGTCGTCAGAGGGGTTATAGAGGGATTTTTCATTTTCAAAATGACTTCAAAAATCAAATATGACTCTGCACGCATCATGGTGGGGTGCAGAATATCCATTTCGATCTAAATAACCATAATTCATCAACAGAAATCATTGGCGGGTCGTTAGAGGGGGTATAGAGGGATTTTTCATTTTCAAAATTTCTTCAAAAATCTAATATGACTTGGCACGCATCATGGTGAGGAGCAGAATATCCATTCCCATCTGAATAACAATAATTCGTCAACAAAAATCATTGTCGGGTAGTCAGAGGGGGTATAGAGGGATTTTCCATTTTCAAAATTACCTCAAAATCAAATATGACTTGGCACGCATCATGGTGGGGTGCAGAATATCCATTCCGATCTAAATAACAATAATTCGTCAACAGAAATCATTGGCGGGTCGTTAGAGAGGGTATAGAGGGATTTTTCATTTTCAAAATTTCTTCAAAAATCTAATATGACTTGGCACGCATCATGGTGAGGTGCAGAATATCCATTTCCATCTGAATAACAATAATTCGTCAACAGAAATCATTGTCGGGTGGTCAGAGGGGGTATAGAGGGATTTTTCATTTTCAAAATTACCTCAAAATCAAATATGACTTGGCACGCATCATGGTGGGATGCAGAATATCCATTCCGATCTAAATAACAATAATTCGTCAACAGAAATCATTGTCGGGTAGTCAGAGGGGGTATAGAGGGATTTTTCATTTTCAAAATTACCTCAAAATCAAATATGACTTGGCACGCATCATGGTGGGGTGCAGAATATCCATTCCGATCTAAATAACAATAATTCGTCAACAGAAATCATTGGCGGGTCGTTAGAGAGGGTATAGAGGGATTTTTCATTTTCAAAATTTCTTCAAAAATCTAATATGACTTGGAACGCATCATGGTGAGGTGCAGAATATCCATTCCCATCTGAATAACAATAATTCGTCAACAAAAATCATTGGCGGGTCGTTAGAGGGGGTATAGAGGGATTTTTCATTTTCAAAATTACTTCAAAAATTCAATATGACTTGGCACGCATCATAGTGAGGTGCAAAGTATCCACATCCATCAAAATAACAATAATTCGTCAACAGAAATCATTGTCGAGTCGTTAGAGGGGGTATAGAGGGATTTTACATTTTCAATATTTCTTCAAAAATCTAATATGACTTGGCACGCATCATGGTGGGGTGCAAAGTATTCATGTCCATCTGAATAACAATAATTCGTCAAAAGAAATCATTGTTTGGTTGTTAGAGGGGGTATAGAGGGATTTTTCATTTTCAATATTTCTTCAAAAATCTAATATGACTTGGCACGCATCATGGTGGGGTGCAGAATATCCATTTCTATCTGAATAACAATAATTCCCTAACATAAATCATTGTCGTGTCGTCAGAGGGGTATAGAGGGATTTTTCATTTTCAAAATTTTCTCAAAATCAAATATGACTTGGCACTCAACATAGTGGGGTGCAGAATATCCATTTCCATCTGAATAACAATAATTCGTCAACAGAAATCATTGTCGGGTCGTCAGAGGGGTTATAGAGGGATTTTTCATTTTCAAAATGACTTCAAAAATCAAATATGACTTGGCACGCATCATGGTAGTGTGCAGAATATCCATTTTCATCTGAATAACAATAATTTGTCAACAGAAATCATTGTCGGGTCGTCAGAGGGGTTATAGAGGGATTTTTCATTTTCAAAATGACTTCAAAAATCAAATATGACTTGGCACGCATCATGGTGGGGTACAAAATATTCATTTCCACCTCAATAACAATAATTCGTCAACAGAAATCATTGTCGGGTCGTTAGAGGGGGTATACAGGGAGTTTTCAATTTCAATACTTCTTCAAAAATCTAATTTGACTTGGCACGCATCATGGTAGTGTGCAGATTATCCATTTTCATCTGAATAACAATAATTTGTCAACAGAAATCATTGTCGGGTCGTCAGAGGGGTTATAGAGGGATCTTTCATTTTCAAAATGACTTCAAAAATCAAATATGACTTGGCACGCATCATGGTGGGGTACAGAATATTCATTTCCACCTCAATAACAATAATTCGTCAAAATAAATCATTGTCGGGTCGTCAGAGGGGGTATAGAGGGAATTTTCATTTTTAAAATTATCTCAAAATCAAATATGACTTGTCATGCATCATGGTGGGGTGCAAAGTATTCATGTCCATCCAAATAACAATAATTCGTCAACACAAATCATTGTCGGGTCGTTAGAGGTGGGATAGAGGGATTTTTCAATTTCAATATTTCTTCAAAAATCTAATATGACTTGGCACGCATCAAAGTAGTGTGCAGAATATTCATTTCCATCTGAATAACAATAGTTTGTCAACAGAAATCATTGTCGGGTCGTCTGAGGGGTTATAAAGGGATTTTTCATTTTCAAAATGACTTCAAAAATCAAATATGACTTGGCACGCATCATCTTGGGGTACAGAATATTCATTTCCACCTCAATAACAATAATTCGTCAAAATAAATCATTGTCGGGTCGTCAGAGGGGGTATAGACGGATTTTTCATTCGCAAAATTACCTCAGAATCAAATATGACTTGGCACGCATCATAGTGGGCTGCAGACTATCCATTTTAATCTGAATAACAATAATTCGTCAACAGAAATCATTGACGGGTCATTAAAGGGGGTATAGAGGGATATTTCATTTTCAAAATTACCTCAGAATCAAATATGACTTGGCACGCATCATAGTGGGCTGCAGAATATCCATTTCCATCTGAATAAGAATAATTCGTCAACAGAAATCATTGTCGGGTCGTTAGAGGGGGTATACAGGGATTTTTCAATTTCAATATTTCTTCAAAAATCTAATATGACTTGGCACGCATCATGGTAGTGTGCAGAATATCCATTTTCATCTGAATAACAATAATTTGTCAACAGAAATCATTGTCGGGTCGTCAGAGGGGTTATAGAGGGATTTTTCATTTTCAAAATGACTTCAAAAATCAAATATGACTTGGCACGCATCATGGTGGGGTACAGCATATTTATTTCCACCTCAATAACAATAATTCGTCAAAATAAATCATTGTCGGGTCGTCAGAGGGGGTATAGAGGGATTTTTCATTCTCAAAATTACCTCAGAATCAAATATGACTTGGCACGCATCATGGTGGGCTGCAGAATATCTATTTTCATCTGAATAACAATAATTCGTCAACAGAAATCATTGACGGGTCGTTAAAGGGGGTATAAAGGGATTTTTCATTTTCAAAATTTGTTCAAAATTCTAATATGACTTGGCACACATGATGATGGGGTGCAGAATATTCAATCCCATCTGAATAACAATAATTCGTCAACGCAAATCATTGTCGTGTAGTCAGAGGGGATATGGAGGGATTTTTCATTTTCAAAATTACTTCAAAAATCTAATAAAACTTGGCACGCATCATGGTGGGGTGCAAAGTATCCATTTCCAACTGGATAAAAATAATTCGTGAACAGAAATCATTGTCGTGTCGTCAGATGGGGTATGGAGGGATTTTTCATCTTCAACATTACATCAAAATCAAATATGACTTGGCACGCAACATGGTGGGGTGCAGAATATCCATTTCCATCTGAATAACAATAATTCGTCAACAGAAATCATTGTCGGGTCGTCAGAGGGGGTATAGAGGGATTTTTCATTTTCAAAATTACCTCAAAAATCTAATAAAACTTGGCACGCATCATGGTGGGGTGCAAAGTATCCATTTCCATCTGAATAAAAATAATTCGTCAACAGAAATCATTGGCGGGTCGTTAGAGGGGGTATAGAGGGATTTTTCATTTTCAATATTTCTTCAAACATCTAATATGACTTGGCACGCATCATGGTGAGGTGCAGAATATCCATTCCCATCTGAATAACAATAATTCGTCAACAAAAATCATTGTCGAGTCGTCAGAGGGGAATGGAGGGATTTTTCATTTTCAAAATTACTTCAAAAATTCAATATGACTTGGCACGCATCATAGTGGGGTGCAAAGTATCCATATCCATCAAAATAACAATAATTCGTCAACAGAAATCATTGTCGGGTCGTTAGAGGGGGTATAGAGGGATTTTTCATTTTCAAAACGACTTCAAAAATCAAATATGACTTGGCACGCATCATGGTGGGGTGCAGAATATCCATTTCGATCTGAATAACAATAATTCATCAACATAAATCATTGATCAGTATAGAGGGATTTTTCATTTTCAAAATTTGCTCAAAATTCTAATATGACTTGGCACACATGATGATGGGGTGCAGAATATTCAATCCCATCTGAATAACAATAATTCGTCAACGGAAATCACAGTCGTGTAGTCAGAGGAGGTATGGAGGGATTCTTCATTTTCAAACTTACTTCAAAAATCTAATAAAACTTGGCACGCATCATGGTGGGGTGCAAAGTATCCATTCCCATCTGAATAAAAATAATTCGTCAACAGAAATCTTTGTCGTGTCGTCAGAAGAGGTATGGAGGGATTTCTCATTTTCAAAATTTCTTCAAAAATCTAATATGACTTGGCACGCATCATGGTGAGGTTCAGAATATCCATTTCCATCTGAATAACAAAAATTCGTCAACAAAAATCATTGTCGTGTCGTCAGAGGGGAATGGAGGGATTTTTCATTTTCAAAATTACTTCAAAAATTCAATATGACTTGGCACGCATCATAGTGGGGTGCAAAGTATCCATATCCTTCAAAATAACAATAATTCGTCAACAGAAATCATTGTCGGGTCGTTAGAGGTGGTATAGAGGGATTTTTCATTTTCTATATTTCTTCAAAAATCTAATATGACTTGGCACGCATCATGGTGGGGTTCAGAATATCCATTTCTATCTGAATAACAATAGTTCCCTAACATAAATCATTGTCGTGTCGTCAGAGGGGAATAGCAGGATTTTTCATTTTCAAAATTTTCTCAAAATCAAATATGACTTGGCACGCAACATAGTGGGGTGCAGAATATCTATTCCCATCTGAATAACAATAATTCGTCAACAGAAATCATTGTCGGGTCGTTAGAAGGGGTATAGAGGGATTTTTCATTTTCAAAATGCCTTCAAAAATCAAATATGACTTGGCACGCATCTTGGTGGGGTACAGAATATTCATTTCCACCTCAATAACAATAATTCGTCAACAGAAATCATTGTCGGGTCGTTGGAGGGGGTATACAGGGATTTTTCAATTTCAATACTTCTTCAAAAATCTAATATGACTTGGCACGCATCATGGTAGTGTGCAGAATATCCATTTTCATCTGAATAACAATAATTTGTCAACAGAAATCATTGTTGGGTCGTCAGAGGGGTTATAGAGGGATTTTTCATTTTCAAAATGACTTCAAAAATCAAATATGACTCTGCACGCATCATGGTGGGGTGCAGAATATCCATTTCGATCTAAATAACCATAATTCATCAACAGAAATCATTGGCGGGTCGTTAGAGGGGGTATAGAGGGATTTTTCATTTTCAAAATTTCTTCAAAAATCTAATATGACTTGGCACGCATCATGGTGAGGAGCAGAATATCCATTCCCATCTGAATAACAATAATTCGTCAACAAAAATCATTGTCGGGTAGTCAGAGGGGGTATAGAGGGATTTTCCATTTTCAAAATTACCTCAAAATCAAATATGACTTGGCACGCATCATGGTGGGGTGCAGAATATCCATTCCGATCTAAATAACAATAATTCGTCAACAGAAATCATTGGCGGGTCGTTAGAGAGGGTATAGAGGGATTTTTCATTTTCAAAATTTCTTCAAAAATCTAATATGACTTGGCACGCATCATGGTGAGGTGCAGAATATCCATTTCCATCTGAATAACAATAATTCGTCAACAGAAATCATTGTCGGGTGGTCAGAGGGGGTATAGAGGGATTTTTCATTTTCAAAATTACCTCAAAATCAAATATGACTTGGCACGCATCATGGTGGGATGCAGAATATCCATTCCGATCTAAATAACAATAATTCGTCAACAGAAATCATTGTCGGGTAGTCAGAGGGGGTATAGAGGGATTTTTCATTTTCAAAATTACCTCAAAATCAAATATGACTTGGCACGCATCATGGTGGGGTGCAGAATATCCATTCCGATCTAAATAACAATAATTCGTCAACAGAAATCATTGGCGGGTCGTTAGAGAGGGTATAGAGGGATTTTTCATTTTCAAAATTTCTTCAAAAATCTAATATGACTTGGAACGCATCATGGTGAGGTGCAGAATATCCATTCCCATCTGAATAACAATAATTCGTCAACAAAAATCATTGGCGGGTCGTTAGAGGGGGTATAGAGGGATTTTTCATTTTCAAAATTACTTCAAAAATTCAATATGACTTGGCACGCATCATAGTGAGGTGCAAAGTATCCATATCCATCAAAATAACAATAATTCGTCAACAGAAATCATTGTCGAGTCGTTAGAGGGGGTATAGAGGGATTTTACATTTTCAATATTTCTTCAAAAATCTAATATGACTTGGCACGCATCATGGTGGGGTGCAAAGTATTCATGTCCATCTGAATAACAATAATTCGTCAAAAGAAATCATTGTTTGGTTGTTAGAGGGGGTATAGAGGGATTTTTCATTTTCAATATTTCTTCAAAAATCTAATATGACTTGGCACGCATCATGGTGGGGTGCAGAATATCCATTTCTATCTGAATAACAATAATTCCCTAACATAAATCATTGTCGTGTCGTCAGAGGGGTATAGAGGGATTTTTCATTTTCAAAATTTTCTCAAAATCAAATATGACTTGGCACTCAACATAGTGGGGTGCAGAATATCCATTTCCATCTGAATAACAATAATTCGTCTACAGAAATCATTGTCGGGTCGTCAGAGGGGTTATAGAGGGATTTTTCATTTTCAAAATGACTTCAAAAATCAAATATGACTTGGCACGCATCATGGTAGTGTGCAGAATATCCATTTTCATCTGAATAACAATAATTTGTCAACAGAAATCATTGTCGGGTCGTCAGAGGGGTTATAGAGGGATTTTTCATTTTCAAAATGACTTCAAAAATCAAATATGACTTGGCACGCATCATGGTGGGGTACAAAATATTCATTTCCACCTCAATAACAATAATTCGTCAACAGAAATCATTGTCGGGTCGTTAGAGGGGGTATACAGGGAGTTTTCAATTTCAATACTTCTTCAAAAATCTAATTTGACTTGGCACGCATCATGGTAGTGTGCAGATTATCCATTTTCATCTGAATAACAATAATTTGTCAACAGAAATCATTGTCGGGTCGTCAGAGGGGTTATAGAGGGATCTTTCATTTTCAAAATGACTTCAAAAATCAAATATGACTTGGCACGCATCATGGTGGGGTACAGAATATTCATTTCCACCTCAATAACAATAATTCGTCAAAATAAATCATTGTCGGGTCGTCAGAGGGGGTATAGAGGGAATTTTCATTTTTAAAATTATCTCAAAATCAAATATGACTTGTCATGCATCATGGTGGGGTGCAAAGTATTCATGTCCATCCAAATAACAATAATTCGTCAACACAAATCATTGTCGGGTCGTTAGAGGTGGGATAGAGGGATTTTTCAATTTCAATATTTCTTCAAAAATCTAATATGACTTGGCACGCATCAAAGTAGTGTGCAGAATATTCATTTCCATCTGAATAACAATAGTTTGTCAACAGAAATCATTGTCGGGTCGTCTGAGGGGTTATAAAGGGATTTTTCATTTTCAAAATGACTTCAAAAATCAAATATGACTTGGCACGCATCATCTTGGGGTACAGAATATTCATTTCCACCTCAATAACAATAATTCGTCAAAATAAATCATTGTCGGGTCGTCAGAGGGGGTATAGACGGATTTTTCATTCGCAAAATTACCTCAGAATCAAATATGACTTGGCACGCATCATAGTGGGCTGCAGACTATCCATTTTAATCTGAATAACAATAATTCGTCAACAGAAATCATTGACGGGTCATTAAAGGGGGTATAGAGGGATATTTCATTTTCAAAATTACCTCAGAATCAAATATGACTTGGCACGCATCATAGTGGGCTGCAGAATATCCATTTCCATCTGAATAAGAATAATTCGTCAACAGAAATCATTGTCGGGTCGTTAGAGGGGGTATACAGGGATTTTTCAATTTCAATATTTCTTCAAAAATCTAATATGACTTGGCACGCATCATGGTAGTGTGCAGAATATCCATTTTCATCTGAATAACAATAATTTGTCAACAGAAATCATTGTCGGGTCGTCAGAGGGGTTATAGAGGGATTTTTCATTTTCAAAATGACTTCAAAAATCAAATATGACTTGGCACGCATCATGGTGGGGTACAGCATATTTATTTCCACCTCAATAACAATAATTCGTCAAAATAAATCATTGTCGGGTCGTCAGAGGGGGTATAGAGGGATTTTTCATTCTCAAAATTACCTCAGAATCAAATATGACTTGGCACGCATCATGGTGGGCTGCAGAATATCTATTTTCATCTGAATAACAATAATTCGTCAACAGAAATCATTGACGGGTCGTTAGAGGGGGGTATAGAGGGATTTTTCATTTTCAATATTTCTTCAAAAATCAAATATGACTTGGCACGCAACATAGTGGGGTGCAGAATATCCATTTTCATCTGAATAACAATAGTTCGTCAACAGAAATCATTGACGGGTCGTTAAAGGGGGTATAAAGGGATTTTTCATTTTCAAAATTTGTTCAAAATTCTAATATGACTTGGCACACATGATGATGGGGTGCAGAATATTCAATCCCATCTGAATAACAATAATTCGTCAACGCAAATCATTGTCGTGTAGTCAGAGGGGATATGGAGGGATTTTTCATTTTCAAAATTACTTCAAAAATCTAATAAAACTTGGCACGCATCATGGTGGGGTGCAAAGTATCCATTTCCAACTGGATAAAAATAATTCGTGAACAGAAATCATTGTCGTGTCGTCAGATGGGGTATGGAGGGATTTTTCATCTTCAACATTACATCAAAATCAAATATGACTTGGCACGCAACATGGTGGGGTGCAGAATATCCATTTCCATCTGAATAACAATAATTCGTCAACAGAAATCATTGTCGGGTCGTCAGAGGGGGTATAGAGGGATTTTTCATTTTCAAAATTACCTCAAAAATCTAATAAAACTTGGCACGCATCATGGTGGGGTGCAAAGTATCCATTTCCATCTGAATAAAAATAATTCGTCAACAGAAATCATTGGCGGGTCGTTAGAGGGGGTATAGAGGGATTTTTCATTTTCAATATTTCTTCAAACATCTAATATGACTTGGCACGCATCATGGTGAGGTGCAGAATATCCATTCCCATCTGAATAACAATAATTCGTCAACAAAAATCATTGTCGAGTCGTCAGAGGGGAATGGAGGGATTTTTCATTTTCAAAATTACTTCAAAAATTCAATATGACTTGGCACGCATCATAGTGGGGTGCAAAGTATCCATATCCATCAAAATAACAATAATTCGTCAACAGAAATCATTGTCGGGTCGTTAGAGGGGGTATAGAGGGATTTTTCATTTTCAATATTTCTTCAAAAATCTAATATGACTTGGCACGCATCATGGTGGGCTGCAGAATATCCATTTTCATCTGGATAACAATAATTCGTCAACAGAAATCATTGACGGGTCGTTAAAGGGGGTATAGAGGGATTTTTCATTTTCAAAATTTGTTCAAAATTCTAATATGACTTGGCACACATGATGATGGGGTGCAGAACATTCATTCCCATCTGAATAAAAATAATTCGTCAACAGATATCATTGTCGTGTCGTCAGAAGGGGTATGGAGGGATTTTTCATTTTCAATATTTCTTCAAAAATCTAATATGACTTGGCACGCATCATGGTGAGGTGCAGAATATCCATTCCCATCTGAATAACATTAATTCGTCAACAAAAATCATTGTCGTGTCGTCAGAGGGGAGTGGAGGGATTTTTCATTTTCAAAATTACTTCAAAAATTCAATATGACTTGGCACGCATCATGGTGAGGTGCAGAATATCCATTCCCATCTGAATAACATTAATTCGTCAACAAAAATCATTGTCGTGTCGTCAGAGGGGAATGGAGGGATTTTTCATTTTCAAAATTACTTCAAAAATTCAATATGACTTGGCACGCATCATAGTGATGTACAAAGTATCCATATCCATCAAAATAACATTAATTTGTCAATAGAAATCATTGTCGGGTTGTTCGAGGGGGTATAGAGGGATTTTTCATTTTCAATATTTCTTCAAAAATCTAATATGACTTGGCACGCATCATGGTGGGCTGCAGAATATCCATTTTCATCTGGATAACAATAATTCGTCAACAGAAATCATTGACGGGTCGTTAAAGGGGGTATAGAGGGATTTTTCATTTTCAAAATTTGTTCAAAATTCTAATATGACTTGGCACACATGATGATGGGGTGCAGAACATTCATTCCCATCTGAATAAAAATAATTCGTCAACAGATATCATTGTCGTGTCGTCAGAAGGGGTATGGAGGGATTTTTCATTTTCAATATTTCTTCAATAATCTAATATGACTTGGCACGCATCATGGTGAGGTGCAGAATATCCATTCCCATCTGAATAACATTAATTCGTCAACAAAAATCATTGTCGTGTCGTCAGAGGGGAGTGGAGGGATTTTTCATTTTCAAAATTACTTCAAAAATTCAATATGACTTGGAACGCATCATAGTGATGTACGAAGTATCCATATCCATCAAAATAACATTAATTTGTCAATAGAAATCATTGTCGGGTTGTTCGAGGGGGTATAGAGGGATTTTTCATTTTCAATATTTCTTCAAAAATCTAATATGACTTGGCACGCATCATAGTGGGCTGCAGAATATCCATTTTCATCTGAATAACAATAATTCGTCAACAGAAATCATTGACGGGTCGTTAAAGGGGGTATAGAGGGATTTTTCATTTTCAAAATTTGTTCAAAATTCTAATATGACTTGGCACACATGATGTTGGGGTGCAGAACATTCATTCCCATCTGAATAAAAATAATTCGTCAACAGAAATCATTGTCGTGTCGTCAGAAGGGGTATGGAGGGATTTTTCATTTTCAAAATTTCTTCAAAAATCTAATATGACTTGGCACGCATCATGGTGAGGTGCAGAATATCCATTCCCATCTGAATAACAATAATTCATCACAAAAATCATTGTCGTGTCGTCAGAGGGGAATGGAGGGATTTTTCATTTTCAAAATTACTTCAAAAATTCAATATGACTTGGCACGCATCATAGTGGGGTGCAAAGTATCCATATCCTTCAAAATAACAATAATTCGTCAACAGAAATCATTGTCGGGTCGTTAGAAGGGGTATAGAGGGATTTTTCATTTTCAAAATGACTTCAAAAATCAAATATGACTTGGCACGCATCATGGTGGTGTGCAGAATATCCATTTCGATCTAAATAACAATAATTCATCAACAGAAATCATTGGCGGGTCGTTAGAGGGGGTATAGAGGGATTTTTCATTTTCAAAATTACTTCAAAAATCAAATATGCTTTGGCACGCATCATGGTGGGGTGCAGAATATCCATTTCGATCTAAATAACAATAATTCATCAACAGAAATCATTGGCGGGTCGTTAGAGGGGGTATCGAGGGATTTTTCATTTTCAAAATTACCTCAAAATCAAATATGACGTGGCACGCAACATGGTGGGGTGCAGAATATCCATTTTCATCTGAATAAGAATAATTCGTCAACAGAAATCATTGTCGGGTCGTTAGAGGGGGTATACAGGGGTTTTTCATTTTCAAAATTTCTTCAAAAATCTAATATGACTTGGCACGCATCATGGTGAGGCGCAGAATATCCATTCCCATCTGAATAACAATAATTCGTCAACAAAAATCATTGTCGGGTAGTCAGAGGGGGTATAGAGGGATTTTTCATTATCAAAATTACTTCAAAAATCAAATATGACTTGGCACGCATCATGGTGGGGTACAGAATATTCATTTCCACCTCAATAACAATAATTCGTCAAAATAAATCATTGTCGGGTCGTCAGAGGGCGTATAGAGGGATTTTTCATTCTCAAAATTACCTCAGAATCAAATATGACTTGGCACGCATCATGGTGGGCTGCAGAATATCCATTTCCATCTGAATAACAATAATTCGTCAACAGAAATCATTGACGGGTCGTTAAAGGGGGTAGAGAGGGATTTTTCATTTTCAAAATTTGTTCAAAATTCTAATATGACTTGGCACACATGATAATGGGGTGCAGAATATTCAATCCCATCTGAATAACAATAATTCGTCAACGGAAATCATTGTCGTGTAGTCAGAGGGGGTATGGAGGAATTTTTCATCTTCAAAATTACCTCAAAATCAAATATGACTTGGCACGCAACATGGTGGGGTGCAGAATATCCATTTCCATCTGAATAACAATAATTCGTCAACAAAAATCATTGTCGGGTAGTCAGAGGGGGTATAGAGGGATTTTTCGTTTTCAAAATTACCTCAAAATCAAATATGACTTGGCACGCATCATGGTGGGGTGCAGAATATCCATTCCGATCTAAATAACAATAATTCGTCAACAAAAATCATTGGCGGGTCGTTAGAGGGGGTATAGAGGGATTTTTCATTTTCAAAATTTCTTCAAAAATCTAATTTGACTTGGCACGCATCATGGTGAGGTGCAGAATATCTATTCCCATCTGAATAACAATAATTCGTCAACAAAAATCATTGTCGTGTCGTCAGAGGGGAATGGAGGGATTTTTCATTTTCAAAATTACTTCAAAAATTCAATATGACTTGGCACGCATCATAGTGGGGTGCAAAGTATCCATATCCATCAAAATAACAATAATTCGTCAACAGAAATCATTGTCGGGTCGTTAGAGGGGGTATAGAGGGATTTTACATTTTCAATATTTCTTCAAAAATCTAATATGACTTGGCACGCATCATGGTGGGGTGCAGAATATCCATTTCTATCTGAATAACAATAATTCTCTAACATAAATCATTGTCGTGTCGTCAGAGGGGTATAGAGGGATTTTTCATTTTCAAAATTTTCTCAAAATCAAATATGACTTGGCACGCAACATAGTGGGGTGCAGAATATCCATTTCCATCTGAATAACAATAATTCGTCAACAGAAATCATTGTCGGGTCGTCAGAGGGGTTATAGAGGGATTTTTCATTTTCAAAATGACTTCAAAAATCAAATATGACTTGGCACGCATCATGATAGTGTGCAGAATATCCATTTTCATCTGAATAACAATAATTTGTCAACAGAAATCATTGTCGGGTCGTCAGAGGGGTTATAGAGGGATTTTTCATTTTCAAAATGACTTCAAAAATCAAATATGACTTGGCACGCATCATGGTGGGGTACAAAATATTCATTTCCACCTCAATAACAATAATTCGTCAACAGAAATCATTGTCGTGTCGTCAGAGGGGAATGGAGGGATTTTTCATTTTCAAAATTACTTCAAAAATTCAATATGACTTGGCACGCATCATAGTGGGGTGCAAAGTATCCATATCCATCAAAATAACAATAATTCGTCAACAGAAATCATTGTCGGGTCGTTAGAGGGGGTATAGAGGGATTTTACATTTTCAATATTTCTTCAAAAATCTAATATGACTTGGCACGCATCATGGTGGGGTGCAAAGTATTCATGTCCATCTGAATAACAATAATTCGTCAAAAGAAATCATTGTTTGGTTGTTAGAGGGGGTATAGAGGGATTTTTCATTTTCAATATTTCTTCAAAAATCTAATATGACTTGGCACGCATCATGGTGGGGTGCAGAATATCCATTTCTATCTGAATAACAATAATTCCCTAACATAAATCATTGTCGTGTCGTCAGAGGGGTATAGAGGGATTTTTCATTTTCAAAATTTTCTCAAAATCAAATATGACTTGGCACGCAACATAGTGGGGTGCAGAATATCCATTTCCATCTGAATAACAATAATTCGTCAACAAAAATCATTGTCGTGTCGTCAGAGGGGAATGGAGGGATTTTTCATTTTCAAAATTACTTCAAAAATTCAATATGACTTGGCACGCATCATAGTGGGGTGCAAAGTATCCATATCCATCGAAATAACAATAATTCGTCAACAGAAATCATTGTCGGGTCGTTAGAGGAGGTATAGAGGGATTTTACATTTTCAATATTTCTTCAAAAATCTAATATGACTTGGCACGCATCATGGTGGGGTGCAAAGTATTCATGTCCATCTGAATAACAATAATTCGTCAAAAGAAATCATTGTTTGGTTGTTAGAGGGGGTATAGAGGGATTTTTCATTTTCAATATTTCTTCAAAAATCTAATATGACTTGGCACGCATCATGGTGGGGTGCAGAATATCCATTTCTATCTGAATAACAATAATTCCCTAACATAAATCATTGTCGTGTCGTCAGAGGGGTATAGAGGGATTTTTCATTTTCAAAATTTTCTCAAAATCAAATATGACTTGGCACGCAACATAGTGGGGTGCAGAATATCCATTTCCATCTGAATAACAATAATTCGTCAACAGAAATCATTGTCGGGTCGTCAGAGGGGTTATAGAGGGATTTTTCATTTTCAAAATGACTTCAAAAATCAAATATGACTTGGCACGCATCATGGTAGTGTGCAGAATATCCATTTTCATCTGAATAACAATAATTTGTCAACAGAAATCATTGTCGGGTCGTCAGAGGGGTTATAGAGGGATTTTTCATTTTCAAAATGACTTCAAAAATCAAATATGACTTGGCACGCATCATGGTAGTGTGCAGAATATCCATTTTCATCTGAATAACAATAATTTGTCAACAGAAATCATTGTCGGTTCGTCAGAGGGGTTATAGAGGGATTTTTCATTTTCAAAATGACTTCAAAAATCAAATATGACTTGGCACGCATCATGGTGGGGTACAAAATATTCATTTCCACCTCAATAACAATAATTCGTCAACAGAAATCATTGTCGGGTCGTTAGAGGGGGTATACAGGGAGTTTTCAATTTCAATACTTCTTCAAAAATCTAATTTGACTTGGCACGCATCATGGTAGTGTGCAGATTATCCATTTTCATCTGAATAACAATAATTTGTCAACAGAAATCATTGTCGGGTCGTCAGAGGGGTTATAGAGGGATCTTTCATTTTCAAAATGACTTCAAAAATCAAATATGACTTGGCACGCATCATGGTGGGGTACAGAATATTCATTTCCACCTCAATAACAATAATTCGTCAAAATAAATCATTGTCGGGTCGTCAGAGGGGGTATAGAGGGATTTTTCATTTTTAAAATTATCTCAAAATCAAATATGACTTGTCACGCATCATGGTGGGGTGCAAAGTATTCATGTCCATCCAAATAACAATAATTCGTCAACACAAATCATTGTCGGGTCGTTAGAGGTGGGATAGAGGGATTTTTCAATTTCAATATTTCTTCAAAAATCTAATATGACTTGGCACGCATCAAAGTAGTGTGCAGAATATTCATTTCCATCTGAATAACAATAGTTTGTCAACAGAAATCATTGTCGCGTCGTCTGAGGGGTCACAGAGGGATTTTTCATTTTCAAAATGACTTCAAAAATCAAATATGACTTGGCACGCATCATCGTGGGGTACAGAATATTCATTTCCACCTCAATAACAATAATTCATCAAAATAAATCATTGTCGGGTCGTCAGAGGGGGTATAGACGGATTTTTCATTCGCAAAATTACCTCAGAATCAAATATGACTTGGCACGCATCATAGTGGGCTACAGACTATCCATTTTCATCTGAATAACAATAATTCGGCAACAGAAATCATTGTCGGGTCGTTAGAGGGGGTATAGAGGGATTTTTCATTTTCAAAATTACCTCAAAATCAAATATGACTTGGCACGCATCATGGTGGGGTGCAAAATATCCATTTCCATCTGAATAACAATAATTCGTCAACAGAAATCATTTTCGGGTCGTTAGAGGGGGTATAGAGGGATTTTTCATTTTCAAAATTACCTCAAAATAAAATATGACTTGGCACGCATCATGGTGGGGTGCAAAATATCCATTTCCATCTGAATAACAATAATTCGGCAACAGAAATCATTGTCGGGTCGTTAGAGGGGGTATAGAGGGATTTTTCATTTTCAAAATTACCTCAAAATAAAATATGACTCGGCACGCATCATGGTGGGGTGCAGAATATCCATTTCCATCTGAATAACAATAATTCGTCAACAGAAATCATTTTCGGGTCGTTAGAGGGGGTATAGAGGGATTTTTCATTTTCAAAATTACCTCAAAATCAAATATGACTTGGCACGCAACATGGCGGGGTGCAGAATATCCATTTCCATCTGAATAACAATAAGTCGTCAACAGAACTCATTGTCGGGTCGTTAGAGGGGGTATAGAGGGATTTTTCATTTTCAAAATTACTTCAAAAAATCAATTATGACTTGGCACGCATCATAATGGGGTGCAGAATATCCATTTCCATCTGAATAACAATTATTCGTCAACAGAAATCATTGTCGGGTCGTCAGAGGGGGTATAGAGTGAGTTTTCATTTTCAAAATTACTTCAAAAATCAAATATGACTTGGCACGCAACATGTTGGGGTGCAGAATATCCATTTCCATCTGAATAACAATTATTCGTCAACAGAAATCATTGTCGGGTCGTCAGAGGGGGTATAGAGGGATTTTTCATTTTCAAATTTACCCCAAAATCAAATATGACTTGGCACGCATTATGGTGGGCTGCAGAATATCCATTTCTATCTGAATAACAATAATTCGTCAACAGAAATCATTGTCGTGTCGTCAGAGGGGGTATAGAGGGATTTTTCATTTTCAAAATTACCTCAAAATCAAATATGACTTGGCACGCATCATGGTGGGGTGCAAAATATCCATTTCCATCTGAATAACAATAATTCGTCAACAGATATCATTTTCGGGTCGTTAGAGGGGGTATAGAGGGATTTTTCATTTTCAAAATTACCTCAAAATCAAATATGACTTGGCACGCAACATGGCGGGGTGCAGAATATCCATTTCTATCTGAATAACAATAAGTCGTCAACAGAAATCATTGTCGGGTCGTTAGAGGGGGTATAGAGGGATTTTTCATTTTCAAAATTACTTCAAAAAATCAATTATGACTTGGCACGCATCATAATGGGGTGCAGAATATCCATTTCCATCTGAATAACAATTATTCGTCAACAGAAATCATTGACGGATCGTTAAAGGGGGTATAGAGGGATATTTCATTTTCAAAATTACCTCAAATTCAAATATGACTTGGCACGCAACATGGTGGGGTGCAGAATATCCATTTCCATCTGAATAAGAATAATTCGTCAACAGAAATCATTGTCGGGTCGTTAGAGGGGGTATACAGAGATTTTTCAATTTCAATATTTCTTCAAAAATCTAATATGACTTGGCACGCATCATGGTAGTGTGCAGAATATCCATTTTCATCTGAATAACAATAATTTGTCAACAGAAATCATTGTCGGGTCGTCAGAGGGGTTATAGAGGGATTTTTCATTTTCAAAATGACTTCAAAAATCAAATATGACTTGGCACGCATCATGGTGGGGTACAGAATATTCATTTCCACCTCAATAACAATAACTCGTCAAAATAAATCATTGTCGGGTCGTCAGAGGGGGTATAGAGGGATTTTTCATTCTCAAAATTACCTCAGAATCAAATATGACTTGGCACGCATCATGGTGGGCTGCAGAATATCTATTTTCATCTGAATAACAATAGTTCGTCAACAGAAATCATTGACGGGTCGTTAAAGGGGGTATAAAGGGATTTTTCATTTTCAAAATTTGTTCAAAATTCTAATATGACTTGGCACACATGATGATGGGGTGCAGAATATTCAATCCCATCTGAATAACAATAATTCGTCAACGCAAATCATTGTCGTGTAGTCAGAGGGGATATGGAGGGATTTTTCATTTTCAAAATTACTTCAAAAATCTAATAAAACTTGGAACGCATCATGGTGGGGTGCAAAGTATCCATTTCCATCTGGATAAAAATAATTCGTCAACAGAAATCATTGTCGTGTCGTCAGATGGGGTATGGAGGGATTTTTCATCTTCAACATTACATCAAAATCAAATATGACTTGGCACGCAACATGGTGGGGTGCAGAATATCCATTTCCATCTGAATAACAATAATTCGTCAACAGAAATCATTGTCGGGTCGTCAGAGGGGGTATAGAGGGATTTTTCATTTTCAAAATTACCTCAAAAATCTAATAAAACTTGGCACGCATCATGGTGGGGTGCAAAGTATCCATTTCCATCTGAATAAAAATAATTCGTCAACAGAAATCATTGGCGGGTCGTTAGAGGGGGTATAGAGGGATTTTTCATTTTCAATATTTCTTCAAACATCTAATATGACTTGGCACGCATCATGGTGAGGTGCAGAATATCCATTCCCATCTGAATAACAATAATTCGTCAACAAAAATCATTGTCGAGTCGTCAGAGGGGAATGGAGGGATTTTTCATTTTCAAAATTACTTCAAAAATTCAATATGACTTGGCACGCATCATAGTGGGGTGCAAAGTATCCATATCCATCAAAATAACAATAATTCGTCAACAGAAATCATTGTCGGGTCGTTAGAGGGGGTATAGAGGGATTTCTCATTTTCAATATTTCTTCAAAAATCTAATATGACTTGGCACGCATCATGGTGAGGTGCAGAATATCCATTCCCATCTGAATAACATTAATTCGTCAACAAAAATCATTGTCGTGTCGTCAGAGGGGAATGGAGGGATTTTTCATTTTCAAAATTACTTCAAAAATTCAATATGACTTTCCATTTCCATCTGAATAACAATAATTCGTCAACAGAAATCATTGTCGGGTCGTCAGAGGGGGTATAGAGGGATTTTTCATTTTCAAAATTAACTCAAAATCAAATATGACTTGGCACGCATCTTGGTGGGGTGCAGAATATCCATTCCGATCTAAATAACAATAATTCGTCAACAGAAATCATTGGCGGATCGTTAGAGGGGGTATAGAGGGATTTTTCATTTTCAAAATTTCTTCAAAAATCTAATATGACTTGGCACGCATCATGGTGAGGTGCAGAATATCCATTCCCATCTGAATAACAATAATTCGTCAACAAAAATCATTGTCGTGTCGTCAGAGGGGAATGGAGGGATTTTTCATTTTCAAAATTACTTCAATAATTCAATATGACTTGGCACGCATCATAGTGTGGTGCAAAGTATCCATATCCATCAAAATAACAATAATTCGTCAACAGAAATCATTGTCGGGTCGTTAGAGGGGGTATAGAGGGATTTTTAATTTTCAAAATTACTTCAAAAATTCAATATGACTTGGCACGCATCATGGTAGTGTGCAGAATAACCATTTTTATCTGAATAACAATAATATGTCAACAGAAATCATTGTCGGGTCGTCAGAGGGGTTATAGAGGGATTTTTCATTTTCAAAATGACTTCAAAAATCAAATATGATTTGGCACGCATCATGGTGGGGTACAGAATATTCATTTCCACCTCAGTAACAATAATTCGTCAACAGAAATCATTGTCGGGTCGTTAGAGGGGGTATACAGGGATTTTTAAATTTCAATACTTCTTCAAATATCAAATAAGACTTGGCACGCATCATGGTGGGGTACAGAATATTCATTTCCACCTCAATAACAATAATTCGTCAACAGAAATCATTGTCGGGTCGTTAGAGGGGGTATACAGGGATTTTTCAATTTCAATACTTCTTCAAAAATCTAATTTGACTTGGCACGCATCATGGTAGTGTGCAGAATATCCATTTTCTTCTGAATAACAATAATTTGTCAAAATAAAGCATTGTCGGGTCGTCAGAGGGGGTATAGAGGGATTTTTCATTTTTAAAATTATCTCAAAATCAAATATGACTTGGCACGCATCATGGTGGGGTGCAAAGTATTCATGTCCATCCGAATAACAATAATTCGTCAACACATATCATTGTCAGGTCGTTAGAGGGGGGTATAGAGGGATTTTTCATTTTCAATATTTCTTCAAAAATCAAATATGACTTGGCACGCAACATAGAGGGGTGCAGAATATCCATTCCCATCTGAATAACAATAATTCGTCAACAGAAATCATTGTCGGGTCGTTAGAGGGGGTATACAGGGATTTTTCAATTTCAATATTTCTTCAAAAATCTAATATGACTTGGCACGCATCATGGTAGTGTGCAGAATAATCATTTTCATCTGAATAACAATAATTTGTCAACAGAAATCATTGTCGGGTCGTCTGAGGGGTTATAGAGAGATTTTTCATTTTCAATATTTCTTCAAAAATCAAATATGACTTGGCACGCAACATAGTGGGGTGCAGAATATCCATTTCCATCTGAATAACAATAATTCGTCAACAGAAATCATTGTCAAGTCGTTAGAGGGGGTATACAGGGATTTTTCAATTTCAATATTTCTTCAAAAATCTAATATGACTTGGCACGCATCATGGTAGTGTGCAGAATATTCATTTTCATCTGAATAACGATAATTTGTCAACAGAAATCATTGTCGGGTCGTCTGAGGGGTTATAGAGGGATTTCTCATTTTCAAAATTACCTCAAAATCAAATATGACTTGGCACGCAACATGGTGGGGTGCAGAATATCCATTTCCATCTGAATAACAATAATTCGTCAACAGAAATCATTGTCGGGTCGTCAGAGGGGTTATAGAGGGATCTTTCATTTTCAAAATGACTTCAAAAATCAAATATGACTTGGCACGCATCATGGTGGGGTACAGAATATTCATTTCCACCTCAATAACAATAATTCGTCAAAATAAATCATTGTCGGGTCGTCAGAGGGGGTATAGAGGGATTTTTCATTTTTAAAATTATCTCAAAATCAAATATGACTTGTCACGCATCATGGTGGGGTGCAAAGTATTCAAGTCCATCCAAATAACAATAATTACTCAACACAAATCATTGTCGGGTCGTTAGAGGTGGGATAGAGGGATTTTTCAATTTCAATATTTCTTCAAAAATCTAATATGACTTGGCACGCATCATAGTAGTGTGCAGAATATTCATTTCCATCTGAATGACAATAATTTGTCAACAGAAATCATTGTCGGGTCGTCTGAGGGTTTATAGAGGGATTTTTCATTTTCAAAATGACTTCAAAAATCAAATATGACTTGGCACGCATCATCGTGGGGTACAGAATATTCATTACCACCTCAATAACAATAATTCGTCAAAATAAATCATTGTCGGGTCGTCAGAGGGGGTATAGACGGATTTTTCATTCTCAAAATTACCTCAGAATCAAATATGACTTGGCACGCATCATGGTGGGCTGCAGACTATCCATTTTCATCTGAATAACAATAATTCGTGAACAGAAATCATTGACGGGTCGTTAAAGGGGGTATAGAGGGATTTTTCATTTTCAAAATTACCTCAAAATCAAATATGACTTGGCACGCAACATAGTGGGGTGCAGAATATCCATTCCCATCTGAAAAACAATAATTTTTCAACTGAAATTATTGTCGGGTCGTTAGAAGGGGTATAGAGGGATTTTTCATTTTCAAAATTACCTCAAATTCAAATATGACTTGGCACGCAACATGGTGGGGTGCAGAATATCCATTTCAATCTGAATAAGAATAATTCGTTAACAGAAATCATTGTCGGGTCGTTAGAGGGGGTATACAGGGATTTTTCAATTTCAATATTTCTTCAAAAATCTAATATGACTTGGCACGCATCATGGTAGTGTGCAGAATATCCATTTTCATCTGAATAACAATAATTTGTCAACAGAAATCATTGTCGGGTCGTCAGAGGGGTTATAGAGGGATTTTTCATTTTCAAAATGACTTCAAAAATCAAATATGACTTGGCACGCATCATGGTGGGGTACAGAATATTCATTTCCACCTCAATAACAATAATTCGTCAAAATAAATCATTGTCGGGTCGTCAGAGGGGGTATAGAGGGTATTTTCATTCTCAAAATTACCTCAGAATCAAATATGACTTGGCACGCATCATGGTGGGGTGCAGAATATCCATTTTCATCTGAATAACAATAATTCGTCAACAGAAATCATTGACGGGTCGTTAAAGGGGGTATAGAGGGATTTTTCATTTTCAAAATTTGTTCAAAATTCTAATATGACTTGGCACACATGATGATGGGGTGCAGAACATTCAATCCCATCTGAATAACAATAATTCGTCAACGGAAATCATTGTCGTGTAGTCAGAGGGGGTATGGAGGGATTTTTCATTTTCAAACTTACTTCAAAAATCTAATAAAACTTGGCACGCATCATGGTGGGGTGCAAAGTATCCATTCCCATCTGAATAAAAATAATTCGTCAACAGAAATCATTGTCGTGTCGTCAGAAGGGGTATGGAGGGATTTTCCATTTTCAAAATTTCTTCAAAAATCTAATATGACTTGGCACGCATCATGGTGAGGTGCAGAATATCCATTCCCATCTGAATAACAATAATTCGTCAACAAAAATCATTGTCGTGTCGTCAGAGGGGAATGGAGGGATTTTTCATTTTCAAAATTACTTCAAAAATTCAATATGACTTGGCACGCATCATAGTGGGGTGCAAAGTATCCATATCCTTCAAAATAACAATAATTCGTCAACAGAAATCATTGTCGGGTCGTTAGAAGGGGTGTAGAGGGATTTTTCTTTTCAAAATGACTTCAAAAATCAAATATGACTTGGCACGCATCATGGTGGGGTACAGAATATCCATTTCCATATCTATAAAAATAATCTGTCAACAGAAATCATTGTCGGGACGTCAGAGGGGGTATAGAGGGATTTTTCATTTTCAAAATTACCTCAAAATCAAATATGACTTGGCACGCATCATGGTGGGGTGCAGAATATCCATTTCCATCTGAATAACAATAATTCGTCAACAGAAATCATTTTGGTGTCGTCAGAGGGTGTATAGAGGGATTTTTCATTTTCAAAATTACCTCAAAATCAAATATGACTTGGCACGCATCATGGTGGGGTGCAGAATATCCATTTCCATCCGAATTACAATAATTCGTCAACAGAAATCATTGACGGGTAGTTAGAGGGGGTATAGAGGGATTTTTCATTTTCAAAATTTCTTCAAAAATAAAGTATGACTTGGCACGTATCATAGTGGAGTGCATAATATCCATTTTCATCTGAATAAAAATAATTCGTCAACAGAAATCAATGACGGGTCGTTAGAGGGGGTATAGAGGGATTTTTCATTTTCAAAATGACTTCAAAAATCAAATATGATTTGGCACGCATCATGGTGGGGTACAGAATATCCATTTCCATATCTATAAAAATAATTTGTCAACAGAAATCATTGTCGGGACGTCAGAGGGGGTATAGAGGGATTTTTCATTTTCAAAATTACCTCAAAATCAAATATGACTTGGCACGCATCATAGTGGGGTGCAAAACATATATTTCCATCTGAATAACAATAATTCGTCAACAGAAATCATTGTCGGGTCGTCAGAGGGGGTATAGAGGGGTTTTTCATTTTCAAAATGACTTCAAAAATCAAGTATGACTTGGCACGCATCATGGTGGTGTACAGAATATCCATTTCCATCTCTATAAAAATAATTTGTCAACAGAAATCATTTTCGTGTCGTCAGAGGGTGTATAGAGGGATTTATCATTTTCAAAATTACCTCAAAATCAAATATGACTTGGCACGCATCAAGGTGGGGTGCGGAATATCCATTTCCATCTGAATAACAATAATTCGTCAACAGAAATCATCGACGGGTCGTCAGAGGGTGTATAGAGGGATTTTTCATTTTCAAAATTACCTCAAAATCAAATATGACTTGGCACGCATCAAGGTGGGGTGCAGAATATCCATTTCCATCTGAATAACAATAATTCGTCAACAGAAATCATTGACGGGTCGTCAGAGGGGGTATAGAGCGATTTTTCATTTTCAAAATGACTTCAAAAATCAAATATGACTTGGCACGCATCATGGTAGGGTACGTAATATGCATTTTCATCTCTATAAAAATAATTTGTCATCAGAAATCATTTTCGTGTCGTCAGAGGGTTTATAGAGGGATTTTTCATTTTCAAAATTACCTCAAAATCAAATATGACTTGGCACGCATCAAGGTGGGGTGCAAAATATCCATTTCCATCTGAATAACAATAATTCGTCAACAGAAATCATTGACGGGTCATCAGAGGGGGTATAGAGCGATTTTTCATTTTCAAAATTTCTCCAAAAATCAAATATGACTTGGCACGCATCATGGTTGGGTGCAGATAATCCATTTCCATCTCAAGAACAATAATTTGTCAACAGAAATCATTGTCGGGACGTCAGAGGGGGTATAGAGGAATTTTTCATTTCCAAAATTACGTCAAAATCAAATATAACTTGGCACGCAACATGATGGGGTGCAGAATATCCATTTCCATCTCAATAACAATAATTTGTCAACAGAAATCATTGTCGGGTCGTCAGAAGGAATATAGAGGGATTTTTCATTTTCAAAATTACCTCAAAATCTAATATGACTTGGCACGCATCAAGGTGGGGTGCAGAATATCCATTTCCATCTAAATAACAATAATTCGTCAACATAAATCATTGTCGGGTCGTTAGAGGGGGTATAGAGGGATTTTTCCTTTTCAAAATTACCTCAAATTCAAATATGACTTGGCACGCAACATGGTGGGGTGCAGAATATCCATTTCCATCTCAATAACAATAATTTGTCAACAGAAATCATTGTCGGGTCGTCAGAGGGGATATAGAGGGATTTTTCATTTCCAAAATTACGTCAAAATCAAATATGACTTGGCAGGCATCATGATGGGGTGCAGAATATCCATTTCCATCTCAATAACAATAATTTGTCAACAGAATTCATTGTCGGGTCGTCAGAGGGAATATAGAGGGATTTTTCATTTTCAAAATTACCTCAAAATCTAATATGACTTGGCACGCATCAAGGTGGGGTGCAGAATATCCATTTCCTTTTGGATAACAATAATTCGTCAACAGAAATCATTGTCGGGTCGTTAGAGGGGGTATAGAGGGATTTTTCATTTTCAAAATTACCTCAAATTCAAATATGACTTGGCACGCAACATGGTGGGGTGCAGAATATCCATTTCCATCTCAATAACAATAATTTGTCAGAACAGGAGACATTGACGGGTCGTTAGAGGGAGTACAGAGGGATTTTTCATTTTCAAAATTTCTTCAAAAATCAAATATGACTTGGCACGTATCATGATGGGGTACAGAATATCCTTTTCCATCTCTATAAAAATAATTTGTCAACAGAAATCATTGTCGGGACGTCTGAGGGGGTATAGAGGAATTTTTCATTTTCAAAATTACCTCAAAATCAAATATGACTTGGCACGCATCATGGTGGGGTGCAGAATATCTATTTCCATCTGAATAACAATAATTCGTCAACAGAAATCAATGACGGGTCGTTAGAGGGGGTATAGAGGGATTTTTCATTTTCAAAATGACCTCAAAAATCAAATATGATTTGGCACGCATCATGGTGGGGTACAGAATATCCATTTCCATCTCTATAAAAAAAATTTGTCAACAGAAATCATTGTCGGGACGTCAGAGGGGGTATAGAGGGATTTTTCATTTTCAAAATTACCTCAAAATCAAATATGACTTGGCACGCATCATAGTGGGGTGCAAAACATATATTTCCATCTGAATAACAATAATTCGTCAACAGAAATCATTGTCGGGTCGTCAGAGGGGGTATAGAGGGATTTTTCATTTTCAAAATGACTTCAAAAATCAAGTATGACTTGGCACGCATCATGGTAAGGTACAGAATATCCATTTCCATCTCTATAAAAATAATTTGTCAACAGAAATCATTTTCGTGTCGTCAGAGGGTGTATAGAGGGATTTATCATTTTCAAAATTACCTCAAAATCAAATATGACTTGGCACGCATCATGGTGGGGTGCAGAATATCCATTTCCATCTGAATAACAATAATTCGTCAACAGAAATCATTTTGGTGTCGTCAGAGGGTGTATAGAGGGATTTTTCATTTTCAAAATTACCTCAAAATCAAATATGACTTGGCACGCATCATGGTGGGGTGCAGAATATCCATTTCCATCCGAATTACAATAATTCGTCAACAGAAATCATTGACGGGTAGTTAGAGGGGGTATAGAGGGATTTTTCATTTTCAAAATTTCTTCAAAAATCAAGTATGACTTGGCACGTATCATAGTGGAGTGCATAATATCCATTTTCATCTGAATAAAAATAATTCGTCAACAGAAATCAATGACGGGTCGTTAGAGGGGGTATAGAGGGATTTTTCATTTTCAAAATGACTTCAAAAATCAAATATGATTTTGCACGCATCATGGTGGGGTACAGAATATCCATTTCCATATCTATAAAAATAATTTGTCAACAGAAATCATTGTCGGGACGTCAGAGGGGGTATAGAGGGATTTTTCATTTTCAAAATTACCTCAAAATCAAATATGACTTGGCACGCATCATAGTGGGGTGCAAAACATAT
Source organism: Chrysolina americana (assembly GCA_958502065.1). Taxonomy (NCBI): domain Eukaryota; kingdom Metazoa; phylum Arthropoda; class Insecta; order Coleoptera; family Chrysomelidae; genus Chrysolina; species Chrysolina americana. The sequence continues at coordinate 43,594,293 of OY293413.1, read as the reverse complement.
ATTTCCATCTGAATAACAATAATTCGTCAACAGAAATCATTGTCGGGTCGTCAGAGGGGGTATAGAGGGATTTTTCATTTTCAAAATGACTTCAAAAATCAAGTATGACTTGGCACGCATCATGGTGGTGTACAGAATATCCATTTCCATCTCTATAAAAATAATTTGTCAACAGAAATAATTTTCGTGTCGTCAGAGGGTGTATAGAGGGATTTATCATTTTCAAAATTACCTCAAAATCAAATATGACTTGGCACGCATCAAGGTGGGGTGCGGAATATCCATTTCCATCTGAATAACAATAATTCGTCAACAGAAATCATCGACGGGTCGTCAGAAGGTGTATAGAGGGATTTTTCATTTTCAAAATTACCTCAAAATCAAATATGACTTGGCACGCATCAAGGTGGGGTGCAGAATATCCATTTCCATCTGAATAACAATAATTCGTCAACAGAAATCATTGACGGGTCGTCAGAGGGGGTATAGAGCGATTTTTCATTTTCAAAATGACTTCAAAAATCAAATATGACTTGGCACGCATCATGGTAGGGTACGTAATATGCATTTTCATCTCTATAAAAATAATTTGTCTTCAGAAATCATTTTCGTGTCGTCAGAGGGTTTATAGAGGGATTTTTCATTTTCAAAATTACCTCAAAATCAAATATGACTTGGCACGCATCAAGGTGGGGTGCAAAATATCCATTTCCATCTGAATAACAATAATTCGTCAACAGAAATCATTGACGGGTCATCAGAGGGGGTATAGAGCGATTTTTCATTTTCAAAATTTCTCCAAAAATCAAATATGACTTGGCACGCATCATGGTTGGGTGCAGATAATCCATTTCCATCTCAAGAACAATAATTTGTCAACAGAAATCATTGTCGGGACGTCAGAGGGGGTATAGAGGAATTTTTCATTTCCAAAATTACGTCAAAATCAAATATAACTTGGCACGCAACATGATGGGGTGCAGAATATCCATTTCCATCTCAATAACAATAATTTGTCAACAGAAATCATTGTCGGGTCGTCAGAAGGAATATAGAGGGATTTTTCATTTTCAAAATTACCTCAAAATCTAATATGACTTGGCACGCATCAAGGTGGGGTGCAGAATATCCATTTCCATCTAAATAACAATAATTCGTCAACATAAATCATTGTCGGGTCGTTAGAGGGGGTATAGAGGGATTTTACCTTTTCAAAATTACCTCAAATTCAAATATGACTTGGCACGCAACATGGTGGGGTGCAGAATATCCATTTCCATCTCAATAACAATAATTTGTCAACAGAAATCATTGTCGGGTCGTCAGAGGGGATATAGAGGGATTTTTCATTTCCAAAATTACGTCAAAATCAAATATGACTTGGCACGCATCATGATGGGGTGCAGAATATCCATTTCTATCTCAATAACAATAATTTGTCAACAGAAATCATTGTCGGGTCGTCAGAGGGAATATAGAGGAATTTTTCATTTTCAAAATTACCTCAAAATCTAATATGACTTGGCACGCATCAAGGTGGGGTGCAGAATATCCATTTCCATCTCTATAAAAATAACTTGTCAACAGAAATCGTTGTCGGGACGTCAGAGGGGGTATAGAGGGATTTTTCATTTTCAAAATTACCTCAAAATCAAATATGACTTGGCACGCATCATAGTGGGGTGCAAAACATCCACTTCCATCTGTATAACAATAATTCGTCAACAGAAATCATTGTCGGGTCGTCAGTGGGGGTATAGAGGGATTTTTCATTTTCATAATGACTTCAAAAATCAAATATGACTTGGCACGCATCATGGTGGGGTACAGAATATCCATTTCCATCTCTATAAAAATAATTTGTCAACAGAAATCATTTTCGTGTCGTCAGAGGGTGTATAGAGGGATTTTTCATTTTCAAAATTACCTCAAAATCAAATATGACTTGGCACGCATCAAGGTGGGGTGCGGAATATCCATTTCCATCTGAATAACAATAATTCGTCAACAGAAATCATTGATGGGTCGTCAGAGGGTGTATAGAGGGATTTCTCATTTTCAAAATTACCTCAAAATCAAATATGACTTGGCACGCATCAAGGTGGGGTGCAGAATTTCCATTTCCATCTGAATAACAATAATTCGTCAACAGAAATCATTGACGGGTCGTCAGAGGGGGTATAGAGCGATTTTCATTTTCAAAATGACTTCAAAAATCAAATATGACTTGGCACGCATCATGGTGGGGTACAGAATATGCATTTTCATCTCTATAAAAATAATTCGTCAACAGAAATCATTGTCGGGTCGTTTGAAGGGGTATAGAGGGATTTTTCATTTTCAAATTTTCCTCAAATTCAAATATGACTTGGCACGCAACATGGTGGGGTGCAGAATATCCATTTCCATCTGAATAACAATAATTCGCCAACAGAAATCATTGACGGGTCGTTAGAGGGGGTATAGAGGGATTTTTCATTTTCAAAATTTCTTCAAAAATCAAATATGACATGGCACGCATCACGGTTGGGTGCAGAATATCCATTTCCATCTCAAGAACAATAATTTTTCAACAGAAATCATTGTCGGGTCGTAAGAGGGGGTATAGAGGGATTTTTCATTTTCAAAATTACCTCAAATTCAAATATGACTTGGCACGCATCACGGTTGGGTGCAGAATATCCATTTCCATCTCAAGAACAATAATTTTTCAACAGAAATCATTGTCGGGTCGTCAGAGGGGGTATAGAGGGATCTTTCATTTCCAAAATTACGTCAAAATCAAATATGAATTGGCACGCATCATGATGGGGTGCAGAATATCCATTTCCATCTCAATAACAATAATTTGTCAACAGAAATCATTGTCGGGTCGTAAGAGGGGGTATAGAGGGATTTTTCATTTTCAAAATTACCTCAAAAATCAAATATGATTTGGCACGCATCATGGTGGGGTACAGAATATCCATTTCCATCTCTATAAAAATAATTTGTCAACAGAAATCATTGTCGGGACGTCAGAGGGGGTATAGAGGGATTTTTCATTTTCAAAATTACCTCAAAATCAAATATGACTTGGCACGCATCATAGTGGGGTGCAAAACATATATTTCCATCTGAATAACAATAATTCGTCAACAGAAATCATTGTCGGGTCGTCAGAGGGGGTATAGAGGGATTTTTCATTTTCAAAATGACTTCAAAAATCAAGTATGACTTGGCACGCATCATGGTAAGGTACAGAATATCCTTTTCCATCTCTATAAAAATAATTTGTCAACAGAAATCATTGTCGGGACGTCTGAGGGGGTATAGAGGAATTTTTCATTTTCAAAATTACCTCAAAATCAAATATGACTTGGCACGCATCATGGTGGGGTGCAGAATATCTATTTCCATCTGAATAACAATAATTCGTCAACAGAAATCAATGACGGGTCGTTAGAGGGGGTATAGAGGGATTTTTCATTTTCAAAATGACCTCAAAAATCAAATATGATTTGGCACGCATCATGGTGGGGTACAGAATATCCATTTCCATCTCTATAAAAAAATTTGTCAACAGAAATCATTGTCGGGACGTCAGAGGGGGTATAGAGGGATTTTTCATTTTCAAAATTACCTCAAAATCAAATATGACTTGGCACGCATCATAGTGGGGTGCAAAACATATATTTCCATCTGAATAACAATAATTCGTCAACAGAAATCATTGTCGGGTCGTCAGAGGGGGTATAGAGGGATTTTTCATTTTCAAAATGACTTCAAAAATCAAGTATGACTTGGCACGCATCATGGTAAGGTACAGAATATCCATTTCCATCTCTATAAAAATAATTTGTCAACAGAAATCATTTTCGTGTCGTCAGAGGGTGTATAGAGGGATTTATCATTTTCAAAATTACCTCAAAATCAAATATGACTTGGCACGCATCATGGTGGGGTGCAGAATATCCATTTCCATCTGAATAACAATAATTCGTCGACAGAAATCATTTTGGTGTCGTCAGAGGGTGTATAGAGGGATTTTTCATTTTCAAAATTACCTCAAAATCAAATATGACTTGGCACGCATCATGGTGGGGTGCAGAATATCCATTTCCATCCGAATTACAATAATTCGTCAACAGAAATCATTGACGGGTAGTTAGAGGGGGTATAGAGGGATTTTTCATTTTCAAAATTTCTTCAAAAATCAAGTATGACTTGGCACGTATCATAGTGGAGTGCATAATATCCATTTTCATCTGAATAAAAATAATTCGTCAACAGAAATCAATGACGGGTCGTTAGAGGGGGTATAGAGGGATTTTTCATTTTCAAAATGACTTCAAAAATCAAATATGATTTGGCACGCATCATGGTGGGGTACAGAATATCCATTTCCATATCTATAAAAATAATTTGTCAACAGAAATCATTGTCGGGACGTCAGAGGGGGTATAGAGGGATTTTTCATTTTCAAAATTACCTCAAAATCAAATATGACTTGGCACGCATCATAGTGGGGTGCAAAACATATATTTCCATCTGAATAACAATAATTCGTCAACAGAAATCATTGTCGGGTCGTCAGAGGGGGTATAGAGGGATTTTTCATTTTCAAAATGACTTCAAAAATCAAGTATGACTTGGCACGCATCATGGTGGTGTACAGAATATCCATTTCCATCTCTATAAAAATAATTTGTCAACAGAAATCTGTTTCGTGTCGTCAGAGGGTGTATAGAGGGATTTATCATTTTCAAAATTACCTCAAAATCAAATATGACTTGGCACGCATCAAGGTGGGGTGCGGAATATCCATTTCCATCTGAATAACAATAATTCGTCAACAGAAATCATCGACGGGTCGTCAGAGGGTGTATAGAGGGATTTTTCATTTTCAAAATTACCTCAAAATCAAATATGACTTGGCACGCATCAAGGTGGGGTGCAGAATATCCATTTCCATCTGAATAACAATAATTCGTCAACAGAAATCATTGACGGGTCGTCAGAGGGGGTATAGAGCGATTTTTCATTTTCAAAATGACTTCAAAAATCAAATATGACTTGGCACGCATCATGGTAGGGTACGTAATATGCATTTTCATCTCTATAAAAATAATTTGTCATCAGAAATCATTTTCGTGTCGTCAGAGGGTTTATAGAGGGATTTTTCATTTTCAAAATTACCTCAAAATCAAATATGACTTGGCACGCATCAAGGTGGGGTGCAAAATATCCATTTCCATCTGAATAACAATAATTCGTCAACAGAAATCATTGACGGGTCATCAGAGGGGGTATAGAGCGATTTTTCATTTTCAAAATTTCTTCAAAAATCAAATATGACTTGGCACGCATCATGGTTGGGTGCAGATAATCCATTTCCATCTCAAGAACAATTATTTGTCAACAGAAATCATTGTCGGGACGTCAGAGGGGGTATAGAGGAATTTTTCATTTCCAAAATTACGTCAAAATCAAATATAACTTGGCACGCAACATGATGGGGTGCAGAATATCCATTTCCATCTCAATAACAATAATTTGTCAACAGAAATCATTGTCGGGTCGTCAGAAGGAATATAGAGGGATTTTTCATTTTCAAAATTACCTCAAAATCTAATATGACTTGGCACGCATCAAGGTGGGGTGCAGAATATCCATTTCCATCTAAATAACAATAATTCGTCAACATAAATCATTGTCGGGTCGTTAGAGGGGGTATAGAGGGATTTTTCCTTTTCAAAATTACCTCAAATTCAAATATGACTTGGCACGCAACATGGTGGGGTGCAGAATATCCATTTCCATCTCAATAACAATAATTTGTCAACAGAAATCATTGTCGGGTCGTCAGAGGGGATATAGAGGGATTTTTCATTTCCAAAATTACGTCAAAATCAAATATGACTTGGCACGCATCATGATGGGGTGCAGAATATCCATTTCCATCTCAATAACAATTATTTGTCAACAGAAATCATTGTCGGGTCGTCAGAGGGAATATAGAGGGATTTTTCATTTTCAAAATTACCTCAAAATCTAATATGACTTGGCACGCATCAAGGTGGGGTGCAGAATATCCATTTCCTTTTAGATAACAATAATTCGTCAACAGAAATCATTGTCGGGTCGTTAGAGGGGGTATAGAGGGATTTTTCATTTTCAAAATTACCTCAAATTCAAATATGACTTGGCACGCAACATGGTGGGGTGCAGAATATCCATTTCCATCTCAATAACAATAATTTGTCAGAACAGGAGACATTGACGGGTCGTTAGAGGGAGTACAGAGGGATTTTTCATTTTCAAAATTTCTTCAAAAATCAAATATGACTTGGCACGTATCATGATGGGGTACAGAATATCCTTTTCCATCTCTATAAAAATAATTTGTCAACAGAAATCATTGTCGGGACGTCTGAGGGGGTATAGAGGAATTTTTCATTTTCAAAATTACCTCAAAATCAAATATGACTTGGCACGCATCATGGTGGGGTGCAGAATATCTATTTCCATCTGAATAACAATAATTCGTCAACAGAAATCAATGACGGGTCGTTAGAGGGGGTATAGAGGGATTTTTCATTTTCAAAATGACCTCAAAAATCAAATATGATTTGGCACGCATCATGGTAAGGTACAGAATATCCATTTCCATCTCTATAAAGATAATTTGTCAACAGAAATCATTTTCGTGTCGTCAGAGGGTGTATAGAGGGATTTATCATTTTCAAAATTACCTCAAAATCAAATATGACTTGGCACGCATCATGGTGGGGTGCAGAATATCCATTTCCATCTGAATAACAATAATTCGTCAACAGAAATCATTTTGGTGTCGTCAGAGGGTGTATAGAGGGATTTTTCATTTTCAAAATTACCTCAAAATCAAATATGACTTGGCACGCATCATGGTGGGGTGCAGAATATCCATTTCCATCCGAATTACAATAATTCGTCAACAGAAATCATTGACGGGTAGTTAGAGGGGGTATAGAGGGATTTTTCATTTTCAAAATTCCTTCAAAAATCAAGTATGACTTGGCACGTATCATAGTGGAGTGCATAATATCCATTTTCATCTGAATAAAAATAATTCGTCAACAGAAATCAATGACGGGTCGTTAGAGGGGGTATAGAGGGATTTTTCATTTTCAAAATTACCTCAAAATCAAATATGACTTGGCACGCATCATAGTGGGGTGCAAAACATATATTTCCATCTGAATAACAATAATTCGTCAACAGAAATCATTGTCGGGTCGTCAGAGGGGGTATAGAGGGATTTTTCATTTTCAAAATGACTTCAAAAATCAAGTATGACTTGGCACGCATCATGGTGGTGTACAGAATATCCATTTCCATCTCTATAAAAATAATTTGTCAACAGAAATCATTTTCGTGTCGTCAGAGGGTGTATAGAGGGATTTATCATTTTCAAAATTACCTCAAAATCAAATATGACTTGGCACGCATCAAGGTGGGGTGCGGAATATCCATTTCCATCTGAATAACAATAATTCGTCAACAGAAATCATCGACGGGTCGTCAGAGGGTGTATAGAGGGATTTTTCATTTTCAAAATTACCTCAAAATCAAATATGACTTGGCACGCATCAAGGTGGGGTGCAGAATATCCATTTCCATCTGAATAACAATAATTCGTCAACAGAAATCATTGACGGGTCGTCAGAGGGGGTATAGAGCGATTTTTCATTTTCAAAATGACTTCAAAAATCAAATATGACTTGGCACGCATCATGGTAGGGTACGTAATATGCATTTTCATCTCTATAAAAATAATTTGTCATCAGAAATCATTTTCGTGTCGTCAGAGGGTTTATAGAGGGATTTTTCATTTTCAAAATTACCTCAAAATCAAATATGACTTGGCACGCATCAAGGTGGGGTGCAAAATATCCATTTCCATCTGAATAACAATAATTCGTCAACAGAAATCATTGACGGGTCATCAGAGGGGGTATAGAGCGATTTTTCATTTTCAAAATTTCTCCAAAAATCAAATATGACTTGGCACGCATCATGGTTGGGTGCAGATAATCCATTTCCATCTCAAGAACAATAATTTGTCAACAGAAATCATTGTCGGGACGTCAGAGGGGGTATAGAGGAATTTTTCATTTCCAAAATTACGTCAAAATCAAATATAACTTGGCACGCAACATGATGGGGTGCAGAATATCCATTTCCATCTCAATAACAATAATTTGTCAACAGAAATCATTGTCGGGTCGTCAGAAGGAATATAGAGGGATTTTTCATTTTCAAAATTACCTCAAAATCTAATATGACTTGGCACGCATCAAGGTGGGGTGCAGAATATCCATTTCCATCTAAATAACAATAATTCGTCAACATAAATCATTGTCGGGTCGTTAGAGGGGGTATAGAGGGATTTTTCCTTTTCAAAATTACCTCAAATTCAAATATGACTTGGCACGCAACATGGTGGGGTGCAGAATATCCATTTCCATCTCAATAACAATAATTTGTCAACAGAAATCATTGTCGGGTCGTCAGAGGGGATATAGAGGGATTCTTCATTTCCAAAATTACGTCAAAATCAAATATGACTTGGCACGCATCATGATGAGGTGCAGAATATCCATTTCTATCTCAATAACAATAATTTGTCAACAGAAATCATTGTCGGGTCGTCAGAGGGAATATAGAGGAATTTTTCATTTTCAAAATTACCTCAAAATCTAATATGACTTGGCACGCATCAAGGTGGGGTGCAGAATATCCATTTCCATCTCTATAAAAATAACTTGTCAACAGAAATCGTTGTCGGGACGTCAGAGGGGGTATAGAGGGATTTTTCATTTTCAAAATTACCTCAAAATCAAATATGACTTGGCACGCATCATAGTGGGGTGCAAAACATCCACTTCCATCTGTATAACAATAATTCGTCAACAGAAATCATTGTCGGGTCGTCAGTGGGGGTATAGAGGGATTTTTCATTTTCATAATGACTTCAAAAATCAAATATGACTTGGCACGCATCATGGTGGGGTACAGAATATCCATTTCCATCTCTATAAAAATAATTTGTCAACAGAAATCATTTTCGTGTCGTCAGAGGGTGTATAGAGGGATTTTTCATTTTCAAAATTACCTCAAAATCAAATATGACTTGGCACGCATCAAGGTGAGGTGCGGAATATCCATTTCCATCTGAATAACAATAATTCGTCAACAGAAATCATTGATGGGTCGTCAGAGGGTGTATAGAGGGATTTCTCATTTTCAAAATTACCTCAAAATCAAATATGACTTGGCACGCATCAAGGTGGGGTGCAGAATATCCATTTCCATCTGAATAACAATAATTCGTCAACAGAAATCATTGACGGGTCGTCAGAGGGGGTATAGAGCGATTTTTCATTTTCAAAATGACTTCAAAAATCAAATATGACTTGGCACGCATCATGGTGGGGTACAGAATATGCATTTTCATCTCTATAAAAATAATTTGTCAACAGAAATCATTTTCGTGTCGTCAGAGGGTGTATAGAGGGATTTTTCATTTTCAAAATTACCTCAAAATCAAATATGACTTGGCACGCATCAAGGTGGGACGCACAATATCCATTTCCATCCGAATAACAATAATTCGTCAAGAGAAATCATTGACGGGTCGTCAGAGGGGGTATAGAGCGATTTTTCATTTTCAGAATGACTTCAAAAATCAAATATGACTTGGCACGCATCATGGTGGGGTACTGAATATGCATTTTCATCTCTATAAAAATAATTCGTCAACAGAAATGATTGTCGGGTCGTTAGAGGGGGTATAGAGGGATTTTTCATTTTCAAAATTACCTCAAATTCAAATATGACTTGGCACGCAACATGGTGGGGTGCAGAATATCCATTTCCATCTGAATAACAATAATTCGTCAACAGAAATCATTGACGGGTCGTTAGAGGGGGTATAGAGGGATTTTTCATTTTCAAAATTTCTTCCAAAATCAAATATGACTTGGCACGCATCATGGTTGGGTGCAGATTATCCATTTCCATCTCAAGAACAATAATTTGTCAACAGAAATCATTGTCGGGACGTCAGAGGGGGTATAGAGGGATTTTTCTTTTCCAAAATTACGTCAAAATCAAATATTACTTGGCACGCAACATGATGGGGTGCAGAATATCCATTTCCATCTCAATAACAATAATTTGTCAACAGATATCATTGTCGGGTCGTCAGAGGGAATATAGAGGGATTTTTCATTATCAAAATTACCTCAAAATCTAATATGACTTGGCACGCATCAAGGTGGGGTGCAAAATATCCATTTCCATCTGAATAACAATAATTCGTCAACATAAATCATTGTCGGGTCGTTAGATGGGGTATAGAGGGATTTTTCATTTTCAAAATTACCTCAAATTCAAATACGACTTGGCACGCAACATGGTGGGGTGCAGAATATCCATTTCCATCTCAATAACAATAATTTGTCAACAGAAATCTTTGTCGAGTCGTCAGAGGGGATATAAAGGGATTTTTCATTTCCAAAATTACGTCAAAATCAAATATGACTTGGCACGCATCATGATGGGGTGCAGAATATCCATTTCTATCTCAATAACAATAATTTGTCAACAGATATCATTGACGGGTCGTCAGAGGGAATATAGAGGGATTTTTCATTTTCAAAATTACCTCAAAATCTAATATGACTTGGCACGCATCAAGGTGGGGTGCAGAATATCCATTTCCATCTGAATAACAATAATTCGTCAACAGCAATTATTGACGTGTCGTTAGAGGGGGTATAGAGGGATTTTTCATTTTCAAAATTTCTTCAAAAATCTAATATGACTTGGCACGCTTCATAGTGGGGTGCAGAATATTCATTTCCATCTGAATAACAATAATTCGTCAACAGAAATCATTGTCGTGTCGTCAGAGGGGGTATGGAGGGATTTTTCATTTTCAAAATTACCTCAAAATCAAATATGACTTGGCACGCATCATAGTGGGGTGCAGAATAACCATTTCCATCTGAATAACAATAATTCGTCAACAGAAATCATTGACGGGTCGTTAGAGGGGATATAGAGGGATTTTTCATTTTCAGAATTACTTCAAAAATCAAGTATGACTTGGCACGTATCATAGTGAAGTGCATAGTATCCATTTTCATCTAAATAATAATTATTCGTTAACAGAAATTATTGTCGGGTCGTCAGAGTGGGTTAAAGGGATTTTTCATCTTCTAAATTACCTCAAAATCAAATATGACTTGGCACGCAACATGGTGGGGTGCAGAATATCCATTTCCATCTGAATAACAATAATTCGTCAACAGAAATCATTGTCGTGTCGTCAGAGGTGGTATGGAGGGATTTTTCATTTTCAAAATTACCTCAAAATCAAATATGACTTGGCACGCATCTTGATGGGGTGCAGAATATTCATTTCCATCTGAATAACAATAATTCGTCAACAGAAATCATTTTGGTGTCGTCAGAGGGTGTATAGAGGGATTTTTCATTTTCAAAATTACCTCAAAATCAAATATGACTTGGCACGCATCATGGTGGGGTGCAGAATATCCATTTCCATCCGAATTACAATAATTCGTCAACAGAAATCATTGACGGGTAGTTAGAGGGGGTATAGAGGGATTTTTCATTTTCAAAATTTCTTCAAAAATCAAGTATGACTTGGCACGTATCATAGTGGAGTGCATAATATCCATTTTCATCTGAATAAAAATAATTCGTCAACAGAAATCAATGACGGGTCGTTAGAGGGGGTATAGAGGGATTTTTCATTTTCAAAATGACTTCAAAAATCAAATATGATTTGGCACGCATCATGGTGGGGTACAGAATATCCATTTCCATATCTATAAAAATAATTTGTCAACAGAAATCATTGTCGGGACGTCAGAGGGGGTATAGAGAGATTTTTCATTTTCAAAATTACCTCAAAATCAAACATGACTTGGCACGCATCATAGTGGGGTGCAAAACATATATTTCCATCTGAATAACAATAATTCGTCAACAGAAATCATTGTCGGGTCGTCAGAGGGGGTATAGAGGGATTTTTCATTTTCAAAATGACTTCAAAAATCAAGTATGACTTGGCACGCATCATGGTGGGGTACAGAATATCCATTTCCATCTCTATAAAAATAATTTGTCAACAAAAATCATTTTCGTGTCGTCAGAGGGTGTATAGAGGGATTTATCATTTTCAAAATTACCTCAAAATCAAATATGACTTGGCACGCATCAAGGTGGGGTGCAGAATATCCATTTCCATCTCAATAACTATAATTCGTCAACAGAAATCATTGACGGGACGTCAGAGGGGGTATAGAGCAATTTTTCATTTTCAAAATGACTTCAAAAATCAAATATGACTTGGCACGCTTCATGGTGGGGTACAGAATATGCATTTTCATCTCTATAAAAATGATTCGTCAACAGAAATCATTGTCGGGTCGTTAGAGGGGGTATAGAGGGATTTTTCATTTTCAAAATTACCTCAAAATCAAATATGACTTGGCACGCATCAAGGTGGGGTGTAGAATATCCATTTCCATCTGAATAACAATAATTCGTCAACAGAAATCATTGACGGGTCGTCAGAGGGGGTATAGAGGGATTTATCATTTTCAAAATGACTTCAAAAATCAAATATGACGTGGCACGCATCATGGTGGGGTACAGAATATGCATTTTCATCTCTATAAAAATAATTTGTCAACAGAAATCATTTTCGTGTCGTCAGAGGGTGTATAGAGGGATTTTTCATTTTCAAAATTACCTCAAAATCAAATATGACTTGGCACGCATCAAGGTGGGGTGCAGAATATCCATTTCCATCTGAATAACAATAATTCGTCAACAGAAATCATTGACGGGTCGTCAGAGGGGGTATAGAGCGATTTTTCATTTTCAAAATGACTTCAAAAATCAAATATGACGTGGCACGCATCATGGTGGGGTACAGAATATGCATTTTCATCTCTATAAAAATAATTCGTCAACAGAAATCATTGTCGGGTCGTTAGAAGGGGTATAGAGGGATTTTTCAGTTTCAAATTTTCCTCAAATTCAAATATGACTTGGCACGCAACATGGTGGGGTGCAGAATATCCATTTCCATCTGAATAACAATAATTTGTCAACAGAAATCATTGTCGGGTCGTCAGAGGGGGTATAGAGGGATCTTTCATTTCCAAAATTACGTCAAAATCAAATATGAATTGGCACGCATCATGATGGGGTGCAGAATATCCATTTCCATCTCAATAACAATAATTTGTCAACAGAAATCATTGTCGGGTCGTCAGAGGGAATATAGAGGGATTTTTCATTTTCAAAATTACCTCAAAATCTAATATGACTTGGCACGCATCAAGGTGGGGTGCAGATTATCCATTTCCTTTTGAATAACAATAATTCTTCAACAGAAATCATTGTCGGGTCGTTAGAGGGGGTATAGAGGGATTTTTCATTTCCAAAATTACCTCAAAATCAAATATGACTTGGCACGCATCTTGATGGGGTGCAGAATATTCATTTCCATCTGAATAACAATAATTCGTCAACAGAAATCATTGTCGTGTCGTCAGAGGTGGTATGGAGGGATTTTTCATTTTCAAAATTACTTCAAAATCAAATATGACTTGGCACGCATCTTGATGGGGTGCAGAATATTCATTTCCATCTGAATAACAATAATTCGTCAACAGAAATCATTTTGGTGTCGTCAGAGGGTGTATAGAGGGATTTTTCATTTTCAAAATTACCTCAAAATCAAATATGACTTGGCACGCATCATGGTGGGGTGCAGAATATCCATTTCCATCTGAATAACAATAATTTGTCAACAGAAATCATTGTCGGGTCGTCAGAGGGGGTATAGAGGGATCTTTCATTTCCAAAATTACGTCAAAATCAAATATGAATTGGCACGCATCATGATGGGGTGCAGAATATCCATTTCCATCTCAATAACAATAATTTGTCAACAGAAATCATTGTCGGGTCGTCAGAGGGAATATAGAGGGATTTTTCATTTTCAAAATTACCTCAAAATCTAATATGACTTGGCACGCATCAAGGTGGGGTGCAGATTATCCATTTCCTTTTGAATAACAATAATTCTTCAACAGAAATCATTGTCGGGTCGTTAGAGGGGGTATAGAGGGATTTTTCATTTCCAAAATTACCTCAAAATCAAATATGACTTGGCACGCATCTTGATGGGGTGCAGAATATTCATTTCCATCTGAATAACAATAATTCGTCAACAGAAATCATTGTCGTGTCGTCAGAGGTGGTATGGAGGGATTTTTCATTTTCAAAATTACTTCAAAATCAAATATGACTTGGCACGCATCTTGATGGGGTGCAGAATATTCATTTCCATCTGAATAACAATAATTCGTCAACAGAAATCATTTTGGTGTCGTCAGAGGGTGTATAGAGGGATTTTTCATTTTCAAAATTACCTCAAAATCAAATATGACTTGGCACGCATCATGGTGGGGTGCAGAATATCCATTTCCATCCGAATTACAATAATTCGTCAACAGAAATCATTGACGGGTCGTTAGAGGGGGTATAGAGGGATTTTTCATTTTCAAAATGACTTCAAAAATCAAATATGACTTGGCACGTATCATGATGGGGTACAGAATATCCTTTTCCATCTCTATAAAAATAATTTGTCAACAGAAATCATTGTCGGGACGTCTGAGGGGGTATAGAGGAATTTTTCATTTTCAAAATTACCTCAAAATCAAATATGACTTGGCACGCATCATGGTGGGGTGCAGAATATCTATTTCCATCTGAATAACAATAATTCGTCAACAGAAATCAATGACGGGTCGTTAGAGGGGGTATAGAGGGATTTTTCATTTTCAAAATGACCTCAAAAATCAAATATGATTTGGCACGCATCATGGTGGGGTACAGAATATCCATTTCCATCTCTATAAAAATTATTTGTCAACAGAAATCATTGTCGGGACGTCAGAGGGGGTATAGAGGGATTTTTCATTTTCAAAATTACCTCAAAATCAAATATGACTTGGCACGCATCATAGTGGGGTGCAAAACATATATTTCCATCTGAATAACAATAATTCGTCAACAGAAATCATTGTCGGGTCGTCAGAGGGGGTATAGAGGGATTTTTCATTTTCAAAATGACTTCAAAAATCAAGTATGACTTGGCACGCATCATGGTAAGGTACAGAATATCCATTTCCATCTCTATAAAAATAATTTGTCAACAGAAATCATTTTCGTGTCGTCAGAGGGTGTATAGAGGGATTTATCATTTTCAAAATTACCTCAAAATCAAATATGACTTGGCACGCATCATGGTGGGGTGCAGAATATCCATTTCCATCTGAATAACAATAATTCGTCAACAGAAATCATTGACGGGTAGTTAGAGGGGGTATAGAGGGATTTTTCATTTTCAAAATTACCTCAAAATCAAATATGACTTGGCACGCATCATAGTGGGGTGCAAAACATATATTTCCATCTGAATAACAATAATTCGTCAACAGAAATCATTGTCGGGTCGTCAGAGGGGGTATAGAGGGATTTTTCATTTTCAAAATGACTTCAAAAATCAAGTATGACTTGGCACGCATCATGGTGGGGTACAGAATATCCATTTCCATCTCTATAAAAATAATTTGTCAACAGAAATCATTTTCGTGTCGTCAGAGGGTGTATAGAGGGATTTATCATTTTCAAAATTACCTCAAAATCAAATATGACTTGGCACGCATCAAGGTGGGGTGCAGAATATCCATTTCCATCTCAATAACTATAATTCGTCAACAGAAATCATTGACGGGACGTCAGAGGGGGTATAGAGCAATTTTTCATTTTCAAAATGACTTCAAAAATCAAATATGACTTGGCACGCATCATGGTGGGGTACAGAATATGCATTTTCATCTCTATAAAAATGATTCGTCAACAGAAATCATTGTCGGGTCGTTAGAGGGGGTATAGAGGGATTTTTCATTTTCAAAATTACCTCAAAATCGAATATGACTTGGCACGCATCAAGGTGGGGTGCAGAATATCCATTTCCATCTGAATAACAATAATTCGTCAATAGAAATCATTGACGGGTCGTCAGAGGGGGTATAGAGGGACATATCATTTTCAAAATGACTTCAAAAATCAAATATGACGTGGCACGCATCATGGTGGGGTACAGAATATGCATTTTCATCTCTATAAAAATAATTTGTCAACAGAAATCATTTTCGTGTCGTCAGAGGGTGTATAGAGGGATTTTTCATTTTCAAAATTACCTCAAAATCAAATATGACTTGGCACGCATCAAGGTGGGGTGCAGAATATCCATTTCCATCTGAATAACAATAATTCGTCAACAGAAATCATTGACGGGTCGTCAGAGGGGGTATAGAGCGATTTTTCATTTTCAAAATGACTTCAAAAATCAAATATGACTTGGCACGCATCATGGTGGGGTACAGCATATGCATTTTCATCTCTATAAAAATAATTCGTCAACAGAAATCATTGTCGGGACGTCTGAGGGGGTATAGAGGGATTTTTCATTTTCAAAATTACCTCAAAATCAAATATGACTTGGCACGCATCATAGTGGGGTGCAAAACATATATTTCCATCTGAATAACAATAATTCGTCAACAGAAATCATTGTCGGGTCGTCAGAGGGGGTATAGAGGGATTTTTCATTTTCAAAATTTCTTCAAAAATCAAATATGACATGGCACGCATCACGGTTGGGTGCAGAATATCCATTTCCATCTCAAGAACAATAATTTTTCAACAGAAATCATTGTCGGGTCGTCAGAGGGGGTATAGAGGGATCTTTCATTTCCAAAATTACGTCAAAATCAAATATGAATTGGCACGCATCATGATGGGGTGCAGAATATCCATTTCCATCTCAATAACAATAATTTGTCAACAGAAATCATTGTCGGGTCGTCAGAGGGAATATAGAGGGATTTTTCATTTTCAAAATTACCTCAAAATCTAATATGACTTGGCACGCATCAAGGTGGGGTGCAGAATATCCATTTCCTTGTGGATAACAATAATTCGTCAACAGAAATCATTGTCGGGTCGTTAGAGGGGGTATAGAGGGATTTTTCATTTTCAAAATTACCTCAAATTCAAATATGACTTGGCACGCAACATGGTGGGGTGCAGAATATCCATTTCCATCTCAATAACAATAATTTGTCAACAGAAATCATTGTCGGGTCGTCAGAGGGGGTATAGAGGGATTTCTCATTTCCAAAATCACGTCAAAATCAAATATGACTTGGCACGCATCATAGTAGGGTGAAAAACATCCATTTCCATCTGAATACCAATAATTCGTCAACAGAAATCATTGTCGTGTCGTCAGAGGTGGTATGGAGATATTTTTCATTTTCAAAATTACCTCAAAATCAAATATGACTTGGCACGCATCTTGATGGGGTGCAGAATATTCATTTCCATCTCAATAACAATAATTCGTCAACAGAAATCATTTTGGTGTCGTCAGAGGGTGTATAGAGGGATTTCTCATTTTCAAAATTACCTTAAAATCAAATATGACTTGGCACGCATTATGGTGGGGTGCAGAATATCCATTTCCATCCGAATTACAATAATTCGTCAACAGAAATCATTGACGGGTCGTTAGAGGGGGTATAGAGGGATTTTTCATTTTCAAAATTTCTTCAAAAATCAAGTATGATTGGCACGTATCATAGTGGAGTGCATAATATCCATTTTCATCTAAATAATAATAATTCTTCAACAGAAATTATTGTCGGGTCGTCAGAGGGGGTTAAAGGGATTTTTCATTTTCAAAATGACTTCAAAAATCAAATATGACTTGGCACGTATCATGATGGGGTACAGAATATCCTTTTCCATCTCTATAAAAATAATTTGTCAACAGAAATCATTGTCGGGCCGTCTCAAAATCAAATATGACTTGGCACGCATCATAGTGGGGTGCAAAACATATATTTCCATCTGAATAACAATAATTCGTCAACAGAAATCATTGTCGGGACGTCTGAGGGGGTATAGAGGGATTTTTCATTTTCAAAATTACCTCAAAATCAAATATGACTTGGCACGCATCATAGTGGGGTGCAAAACATATATTTCCATCTGAATAACAATAATTCGTCAACAGAAATCATTGTCGGGTCGTCAGAGGGGGTATAGAGGGATTTTTCATTTTCAAAATTTCTTCAAAAATCAAATATGACATGGCACGCATCACGGTTGGGTGCAGAATATCCATTTCCATCTGAATACCAATAATTCGTCAACAGAAATCATTGTCGTGTCGTCAGAGGTGGTATGGAGATATTTTTCATTTTCAAAATTACCTCAAAATCAAATATGACTTGGCACGCATCTTGATGGGGTGCAGAATATTCATTTCCATCTGAATAACAATAATTCGTCAACAGAAATCATATTGGTGTCGTCAGAGGGTGTATAGAGGGATTTCTCATTTTCAAAATTACCTTAAAATCAAATATGACTTGGCACGCATTATGGTGGGGTGCAGAATATCCATTTCCATCCGAATTACAATAATTCGTCAACAGAAATCATTGTCGGGTCGTTAGAGGGGGTATAGAGGGATTTTTCATTTTCAAAATTACCTCAAATTCAAATATGACTTGGCACGCAACATGGTGGGGTGCAGAATATCCATTTCCATCTCAATAACAATAATTTGTCAACAGAAATCATTGTCGGGCCGTCTGAGGGGGTATAGAGGAATTTTTCATTTTCAAAATTACCTCAAAATCAAATATGACTTGGCACGCATCATAGTGGGGTGCAAAACATATATTTCCATCTGAATAACAATAATTCGTCAACAGAAATCATTGTCGGGACGTCTGAGGGGGTATAGAGGAATTTTTCATTTTCAAAATTACCTCAAAATCAAATATGACTTGGCACGCATCATGGTGGGGTGCAGAGTATCTATTTCCATCTGAATAACAATAATTCGTCAACAGAAATCAATGACGGGTCGTTAGAGGGGGTATAGAGGGATTTTTCATTTTCAAAATGACCTCAAAAATCAAATATGATTTGGCACGCATCATGGTGGGGTACAGAATATCCATATTCCATCTCTATAAAAATAATTTGTCAACAGAAATCATTGTCGGGACGTCTGAGGGGGTATAGAGGGATTTTTCATTTTCAAAATTACCTCAAAATCAAATATGACTTGGCACGCATCATAGTGGGGTGCAAAACATATATTTCCATCTGAATAACAATAATTCGTCAACAGAAATCATTGTCGGGTCGTCAGAGGGGGTATAGAGGGATTTTTCATTATCAAAATTTCTTCAAAAATCAAATATGACATGGCACGCATCACGGTTGGGTGCAGAATATCCATTTCCATCTCAAGAACAATAATTTTTCAACAGAAATCATTGTCGGGTCGTCAGAGGGGGTATAGAGGGATCTTTCATTTCCAAAATTACGTCAAAATCAAATATGAATTGGCACGCATCATGATGGGGTGCAGAATATCCATTTCCATCTCAATAACAATAATTTGTCAACAGAAATCATTGTCGGGTCGTCAGAGGGAATATAGAGGGATTTTTCATTTTCAAAATTACCTCAAAATCTAATATGACTTGGCACGCATCAAGGTGGGGTGCAGAATATCCATTTCCTTGTGGATAACAATAATTCGTCAACAGAAATCATTGTCGGGTCGTTAGAGGGGGTATAGAGGGATTTTTCATTTTCAAAATTACCTCAAATTCAAATATGACTTGGCACGCAACATGGTGGGGTGCAGAATATCCATTTCCATCTCAATAACAATAATTTGTCAACAGAAATCATTGTCGGGTCGTCAGAGGGGGTATAGAGGGATTTCTCATTTCCAAAATCACGTCAAAATCAAATATGACTTGGCACGCATCATAGTAGGGTGAAAAACATCCATTTCCATCTGAATACCAATAATTCGTCAACAGAAATCATTGTCGTGTCGTCAGAGGTGGTATGGAGATATTTTTCATTTTCAAAATTACCTCAAAATCAAATATGACTTGGCACGCATCTTGATGGGGTGCAGAATATTCATTTCCATCTGAATAACAATAATTCGTCAACAGAAATCATTTTGGTGTCGTCAGAGGGTGTATAGAGGGATTTCTCATTTTCAAAATTACCTTAAAATCAAATATGACTTGGCACGCATTATGGTGGGGTGCAGAATATCCATTTCCATCCGAATTACAATAATTCGTCAACAGAAATCATTGACGGGTCGTTAGAGGGGGTATAGAGGGATTTTTCATTTTCAAAATTTCTTCAAAAATCAAGTATGACTTGGCACGTATCATAGTGGAGTGCATAATATCCATTTTCATCTAAATAATAATAATTCTTCAACAGAAATTATTGTCGGGTCGTCAGAGGGGGTTAAAGGGATTTTTCATTTTCAAAATGACTTCAAAAATCAAATATGACTTGGCACGTATCATGATGGGGTACAGAATATCCTTTTCCATCTCTATAAAAATACTTTGTCAACAGAAATCATTGTCGGGCCGTCTGAGGGGGTATAGAGGAATTTTTCATTTTCAAAATTACCTCAAAATCAAATATGACTTGGCACGCATCATAGTGGGGTGCAAAACATATATTTCCATCTGAATAACAATAATTCGTCAACAGAAATCATTGTCGGGTCGTTAGAGGGGGTATAGAGGGATTTTTCATTTTCAAAATGACCTCAAAAATCAAATATGATTTGGCACGCATCATGGTGGGGTACAGAATATCCATTTCCATCTCTATAAAAATAATTTGTCAACAGAAATCATTGTCGGGACGTCTGAGGGGGTATAGAGGGATTTTTCATTTTCAAAATTACCTCAAATTCAAATACGACTTGGCACGCAACATGGTGGGGTGCAGAATATCCATTTCCATCTCAATAACAATAATTTGTCAACAGAAATCTTTGTCGAGTCGTCAGAGGGGATATAAAGGGATTTTTCATTTCCAAAATTACGTCAAAATCAAATATGACTTGGCACGCATCATGATGGGGTGCAGAATATCCATTTCTATCTCAATAACAATAATTTGTCAACAGATATCATTGACGGGTCTTCAGAGGGAATATAGAGGGATTTTTCATTTTCAAAATTACCTCAAAATCTAATATGACTTGGCACGCATCAAGGTGGGGTGCAGAATATCAATTTCCATCTGAATAACAATAATTCGTCAACAGCAATTATTGACGTGTCGTTAGAGGGGGTATAGAGGGATTTTTCATTTTCAAAATTTCTTCAAAAATCTAATATGACTTGGCACGCTTCATAGTGGGGTGCAGAATATTCATTTCCATCTGAATAACAATAATTCGTCAACAGAAATCATTGTCGTGTCGTCAGAGGGGGTATGGAGGGATTTTTCATTTTCAAAATTACCTCAAAATCAAATATGACTTGGCACGCATCATAGTGGGGTGCAGAATAACCATTTCCATCTGAATAACAATAATTCGTCAACAGAAATCATTGACGGATCGTTAGAGGGGATATAGAGGGATTTTTCATTTTCAGAATTACTTCAAAAATCAAGTATGACTTGGCACGTATCATAGTGGAGTGCATAGTATCCATTTTCATCTAAATAATAATTATTCGTTAACAGAAATTATTGTCGGGTCGTCAGAGTGGGTTAAAGGGATTTTTCATCTTCTAAATTACCTCAAAATCAAATATGACTTGGCACGCAACATGGTGGGGTGCAGAATATCCATTTCCATCTGAATAACAATAATTCGTCAACAGAAATCATTGTCGTGTCGTCAGAGGTGGTATGGAGGGATTTTTCATTTTCAAAATTACCTCAAAATCAAATATGACTTGGCACGCATCTTGATGGGGTGCAGAATATTCATTTCCATCTGAATAACAATAATTCGTCAACAGAAATCATTTTGGTGTCGTCAGAGGGTGTATAGAGGGATTTCTCATTTTCAAAATTACCTCAAAATCAAATATGACTTGGCACGCATCATGGTGGGGTGCAGAATATCCATTTCCATCCGAATTACAATAATTCGTCAACAGAAATCATTGACGGGTAGTTAGAGGGGGTATTGAGGGATTTTTCATTTTCAAAATTTCTTCAAAAATCAAGTATGACTTGGCACGTATCATAGTGGAGTGCATAATATCCATTTTCATCTGAATAAAAATAATTCGTCAACAGAAATCAATGACGGGTCGTTAGAGGGGGTATAGAGGGATTTTTCATTTTCAAAATGACTTCAAAAATCAAATATGATTTGGCACGCATCATGGTGGGGTACAGAATATCCATTTCCATATCTATAAAAATAATTAGTCAACAGAAATCATTGTCGGGACGTCAGAGGGGGTATAGAGAGATTTTTCATTTTCAAAATTACCTCAAAATCAAACATGACTTGGCACGCATCATATGGGGTGCAAAACATATATTTCCATCTGAATAACAATAATTCGTCAACAGAAATCATTGTCGGGTCGTCAGAGGGGGTATAGAGGGATTTTTCATTTTCAAAATGACTTCAAAAATCAAGTATGACTTGGCACGCATCATGGTGGGGTACAGAATATCCATTTCCATCTCTATAAAAATAATTTGTCAACAAAAATCATTTTCGTGTCGTCAGAGGGTGTATAGAGGGATTTATCATTTTCAAAATTACCTCAAAATCAAATATGACTTGGCACGCATCAAGGTGGGGTGCAGAATATCCATTTCCATCTCAATAACTATAATTCGTCAACAGAAATCATTGACGGGACGTCAGAGGGGGTATAGAGCAATTTTTCATTTTCAAAATGACTTCAAAAATCAAATATGACTTGGCACGCTTCATGGTGGGGTACAGAGTATGCATTTTCATCTCTATAAAAATGATTCGTCAACAGAAATCATTGTCGGGTCGTTAGAGGGGGTATAGAGGGATTTTTCATTTTCAAAATTACCTCAAAATCAAATATGACTTGGCACGCATCAAGGTGGGGTGTAGAATATCCATTTCCATCTGAATAACAATAATTCGTCAACAGAAATCATTGACGGGTCGTCAGAGGGGGTATAGAGCGATTTTTCATTTTCAAAATGACTTCAAAAATCAAATATGACTTGGCACGCATCATGGTGGGGTACAGAATATGCATTTTCATCTCTATAAAAATAATTCGTCAACAGAAATCATTGTCGGGTCGTTAGAAGGGGTATAGAGGGATTTTTCAGTTTCAAATTTTCCTCAAATTCAAATATGACTTGGCACGCAACATGGTGGGGTGCAGAATATCCATTTCCATCTGAATAACAATAATTTGTCAACAGAAATCATTGTCGGGTCGTCAGAGGGGGTATAGAGGGATCTTTCATTTCCAAAATTACGTCAAAATCAAATATGAATTGGCACGCATCATGATGGGGTGCCGAATATCCATTTCCATCTCAATAACAATAATTTGTCAACAGAAATCATTGTCGGGTCGTCAGAGGGAATATAGAGGGATTTTTCATTTTCAAAATTACCTCAAAATCTAATATGACTTGGCACGCATCAAGGTGGGGTGCAGATTATCCATTTCCTTTTGAATAACAATAATTCTTCAACAGAAATCATTGTCGGGTCGTTAGAGGGGGTATAGAGGGATTTTTCATTTCCAAAATTACCTCAAAATCAAATATGACTTGGCACGCATCTTGATGGGGTGCAGAATATTCATTTCCATCTGAATAACAATAATTCGTCAACAGAAATCATTGTCGTGTCGTCAGAGGTGGTATGGAGGGATTTTTCATTTTCAAAATTACCTCAAAATCAAATATGACTTGGCACGCATCTTGATGGGGTGCAGAATATTCATTTCCATCTGAATAACAATAATTCGTCAACAGAAATCATTTTGGTGTCGTCAGAGGGTGTATAGAGGGATTTTTCATTTTCAAAATTACCTCAAAATCAAATATGACTTGGCACGCATCATGGTGGGGTGCAGAATATCCATTTCCATCCGAATTACAATAATTCGTCAACAGAAATCATTGACGGGTCGTTAGAGGGGGTATAGAGGGATCTTTCATTTTCGAAATGACTTCAAAAATCAAATATGACTTGGCACGTATCATGATGGGGTACAGAATATCCTTTTCCATCTCTATAAAAATAATTTGTCAACAGGAATCATTGTCGGGACGTCTGAGGGGGTATAGAGGAATTTTTCATTTTCAAAATTACCTTAAAATCAAATATGACTTGGCACGCATCATGGTGGGGTGCAGAATATCTATTTCCATCTGAATAACAATAATTCGTCAACAGAAATCAATGACGGGTCGTTAGAGGGGGTATAGAGGGATTTTTCATTTTCAAAATGACCTCAAAAATCAAATATGATTTGGCACGCATCATGGTGGGGTACAGAATATCCATTTCCATCTCTATAAAAATTATTTGTCAACAGAAATCATTGTCGGGACGTCAGAGGGGGTATAGAGGGATTTTTCATTTTCAAAATTACCTCAAAATCAAATATGACTTGGCACGCATCATAGTGGGGTGCAAAACATATAATTCCATCTGAATAACAATAATTCGTCAACAGAAATCATTGTCGGGTCGTCAGAGGGGGTATAGAGGGATTTTTCATTTTCAAAATGACTTCAAAAATCAAGTATGACTTGGCACGCATCATGGTAAGGTACAGAATATCCATTTCCATCTCTATAAAAATAATTTGTCAACAGAAATCATTTTCGTGTCGTCAGAGGGTGTATAGAGGGATTTATCATTTTCAAAATTACCTCAAAATCAAATATGACTTGGCACGCATCATGGAGGGGTGCAGAATATCCATTTCCATCTGAATAACAATAATTCGTCAACAGAAATCATTGACGGGTAGTTAGAGGGGGTATAGAGGGATTTTTCATTTTCAAAATTACCTCAAAATCAAATATGACTTGGCACGCATCATAGTGGGGTGCAAAACATATATTTCCATCTGAATAACAATAATTCGTCAACAGAAATCATTGTCGGGTCGTCAGAGGGGGTATAGAGGGATTTTTCATTTTCAAAATGACTTCAAAAATCAAGTATGACTTGGCACGCATCATGGTGGGGTACAGAATATCCATTTCCATCTCTATAAAAATAATTTGTCAACAGAAATCATTTTCGTGTCGTCAGAGGGTGTATAGAGGGATTTATCATTTTCAAAATTACCTCAAAATCAAATATGACTTGGCACGCATCAAGGTGGGATGCAGAATATCCATTTCCATCTCAATAACTATAATTCGTCAACAGAAATCATTGACGGGACGTCAGAGGGGGTATAGAGCAATTTTTCATTTTCAAAATGACTTCAAAAATCAAATATGACTTGTCACGCATCATGGTGGGGTACAGAATATGCATTTTCATCTCTATAAAAATGATTCGTCAACAGAAATCATTGTCGGGTCGTTAGAGGGGGTATAGAGGGATTTTTCATTTTCAAAATTACCTCAAAATCAAATATGACTTGGCACGCATCAAGGTGGGGTGCAGAATATCCATTTCCATCTGAATAACAATAATTCGTCAATAGAAATCATTGACGGGTCGTCAGAGGGGGTATAGAGGGACATATCATTTTCAAAATGACTTCAAAAATCAAATATGACGTGGCACGCATCATGGTGGGGTACAGAATATGCATTTTCATCTCTATAAAAATAATTTGTCAACAGAAATCATTTTCGTGTCGTCAGAGGGTGTATAGAGGGATTTTTCATTTTCAAAATTACCTCAAAATCAAATATGACTTGGCACGCATCAAGGTGGGGTGCAGAATATCCATTTCCATCTGAATAACAATAATTCGTCAACAGAAATCATTGACGGGTCGTCAGAGGGGGTATAGAGCGATTTTTCATTTTCAAAATGACTTCAAAAATCAAATATGACTTGGCACGCATCATGGTGGGGTACAGCATATGCATTTTCATCTCTATAAAAATAATTCGTCAACAGAAATCATTGTCGGGTCGTTAGAAGGGGTATAGAGGGATTTTTCATTTTCAAATTTTCCTCAAATTCAAATATGACTTGGCACGCAACATGGTGGGGTGCAGAATATCCATTTCCATCTGAATAACAATAATTCGTCAACAGAAATCATTGACGGGTCGTTAGAGGGGGTATAGAGGGATTTTTCATTTTCAAAATTTCTTCAAAAATCAAATATGACATGGCACGCATCACGGTTGGGTGCAGAATATCCATTTCCATCTCAAGAACAATAATTTTTCAACAGAAATCATTGTCGGGTCGTCAGAGGGGGTATAGAGGGATCTTTCATTTCCAAAATTACGTCAAAATCAAATATGAATTGGCACGCATCATGATGGGGTGCAGAATATCCATTTCCATCTCAATAACAATAATTTGTCAACAGAAATCATTGTCGGGTCGTCAGAGGGAATATAGAGGGATTTTTCATTTTCAAAATTACCTCAAAATCTAATATGACTTGGCACGCATCAAGGTGGGGTGCAGAATATCCATTTCCTTTTGGATAACAATAATTCGTCAACAGAAATCATTGTCGGGTCGTTAGAGGGGGTATAGAGGGATTTTTCATTTTCAAAATTACCTCAAATTCAAATATGACTTGGCACGCAACATGGTGGGGTGCAGAATATCCATTTCCATCTCAATAACAATAATTTGTCAACAGAAATCATTGTCGGGTCGTCAGAGGGGGTATAGAGGGATTTCTCATTTCCAAAATCACGTCAAAATCAAATATGACTTGGCACGCATCATAGTAGGGTGAAAAACATCCATTTCCATCTGAATACCAATAATTCGTCAACAGAAATCATTGTCGTGTCGTCAGAGGTGGTATGGAGGGATTTTTCATTTTCAAAATTACCTCAAAATCAAATATGACTTGGCACGCATCTTGATGGGGTGCAGAATATTCATTTCCATCTGAATAACAATAATTCGTCAACAGAAATCATTTTGGTGTCGTCAGAGGGTGTATAGAGGGATTTTTCATTTTCAAAATTACCTCAAAATCAAATATGACTTGGCACGCATCATGGTGGGGTGCAGAATATCCATTTCCATCCGAATTACAATAATTCGTCAACAGAAATCATTGACGGGTCGTTAGAGGGGGTATAGAGGGATTTTTCATTTTCAAAATTTCTTCAAAAATCAAGTATGACTTGGCACGTATCATAGTGGAGTGCATAATATCCATTTTCATCTAAATAATAATAATTCTTCAACAGAAATTATTGTCGGGTCGTCAGAGGGGGTTAAAGGGATTTTTCATTTTCAAAATGACTTCAAAAATCAAATATGACTTGGCACGTATCATGATGGGGTACAGAATATCCTTTTCCATCTCTATAAAAATAATTTGTCAACAGAAATCATTGTCGGGACGTCTGAGGGGGTATAGAGGAATTTTTCATTTTCAAAATTACCTCAAAATCAAATATGACTTGGCACGCATCATGGTGGGGTGCAGAGTATCTATTTCCATCTGAATAACAATAATTCGTCAACAGAAATCAATGACGGGTCGTTAGAGGGGGTATAGAGGGATTTTTCATTTTCAAAATGACCTCAAAAATCAAATATGATTTGGCACGCATCATGGTGGGGTACAGAATATCCATTTCCATCTCTATAAAAATAATTTGTCAACAGAAATCATTGTCGGGACGTCTGAGGGGGTATAGAGGGATTTTTCATTTTCAAAATTACCTCAAAATCAAATATGACTTGGCACGCATCATAGTGGGGTGCAAAACATATATTTCCATCTGAATAACAATAATTCGTCAACAGAAATCATTGTCGGGTCGTCAGAGGGGGTATAGAGGGATTTTTCATTTTCAAAATTTCTTCAAAAATCAAATATGACATGGCACGCATCACGGTTGGGTGCAGAATATCCATTTCCATCTCAAGAACAATAATTTTTCAACAGAAATCATTGTCGGGTCGTCAGAGGGGGTATAGAGGGATCTTTCATTTCCAAAATTACGTCAAAATCAAATATGAATTGGCACGCATCATGATGGGGTGCAGAATATCCATTTCCATCTCAATAACAATAATTTGTCAACAGAAATCATTGTCGGGTCGTCAGAGGGAATATAGAGGGATTTTTCATTTTCAAAATTACCTCAAAATCTAATATGACTTGGCACGCATCAAGGTGGGGTGCAGAATATCCATTTCCTTGTGGATAACAATAATTCGTCAACAGAAATCATTGTCGGGTCGTTAGAGGGGGTATAGAGGGATTTTTCATTTTCAAAATTACCTCAAATTCAAATATGACTTGGCACGCAACATGGTGGGGTGCAGAATATCCATTTCCATCTCAATAACAATAATTTGTCAACAGAAATCATTGTCGGGTCGTCAGAGGGGGTATAGAGGGATTTCTCATTTCCAAAATCACGTCAAAATCAAATATGACTTGGCACGCATCATAGTAGGGTGAAAAACATCCATTTCCATCTGAATACCAATAATTCGTCAACAGAAATCATTGTCGTGTCGTCAGAGGTGGTATGGAGATATTTTTCATTTTCAAAATTACCTCAAAATCAAATATGACTTGGCACGCATCTTGATGGGGTGCAGAATATTCATTTCCATCTGAATAACAATAATTCGTCAACAGAAATCATTTTGGTGTCGTCAGAGGGTGTATAGAGGGATTTCTCATTTTCAAAATTACCTTAAAATCAAATATGACTTGGCACGCATTATGGTGGGGTGCAGAATATCCATTTCCATCCGAATTACAATAATTCGTCAACAGAAATCATTGACGGGTCGTTAGAGGGGGTATAGAGGGATTTTTCATTTTCAAAATTTCTTCAAAAATCAAGTATGACTTGGCACGTATCATAGTGGAGTGCATAATATCCATTTTCATCTAAATAATAATATTTCTTCAACAGAAATTATTGTCGGGTCGTCAGAGGGGGTTAAAGGGATTTTTCATTTTCAAAATGACTTCAAAAATCAAATATGTCTTGGCACGTATCATGATGGGGTACAGAATATCCTTTTCCATCTCTATAAAAATAATTTGTCAACAGAAATCATTGTCGGGCCGTCTGAGGGGGTATAGAGGAATTTTTCATTTTCAAAATTACCTCAAAATCAAATATGACTTGGCACGCATCATAGTGGGGTGCAAAACATATATTTCCATCTGAATAACAATAATTCGTCAACAGAAATCATTGTCGGGTCGTCAGAGGGTGTATAGAGGGATTTATCATTTTCAAAATTACCTCAAAATCAAATATGACTTGGCACGCATCATGGTGGGGTGCAGAATATCCATTTCCATCTGAATAACAATAATTCGTCAACAGAAATCATTGACGGGTAGTTAGAGGGGGTATAGAGGGATTTTTCATTTTCAAAATTACCTCAAAATCAAATATGACTTGGCACGCATCATAGTGGGGTGCAAAACATATATTTCCATCTGAATAACAATAATTCGTCAACAGAAATCATTGTCGGGTCGTCAGAGGGGGTATAGAGGGATTTTTCATTTTCAAAATGACTTCAAAAATCAAGTATGACTTGGCACGCATCATGGTGGGGTACAGAATATCCATTTCCATCTCTATAAAAATAATTTGTCAACAGAAATCATTTTCGTGTCGTCAGAGGGTGTATAGAGGGATTTATCATTTTCAAAATTACCTCAAAATCAAATATGACTTGGCACGCATCAAGGTGGGGTGCAGAATATCCATTTCCATCTCTATAAAAATAATTTGTCAACAGAAATCATTTTCGTGTCGTCAGAGGGTGTATAGAGGGATTTATCATTTTCAAAATTACCTCAAAATCAAATATGACTTGGCACGCATCAAGGTGGGGTGCAGAATATCCATTTCCATCTCAATAACTATAATTCGTCAACAGAAATCATTGTCGGGTCGTTAGAGGGGGTATAGAGGGATTTTTCATTTTCAAAATTACCTCAAAATCAAATATGACTTGGCACGCATCAAGGTGGGGTGCAGAATATCCATTTCCATCTGAATAACAATAATTCGTCAATAGAAATAATTGACGGGTCGTCAGAGGGGGTATAGAGGGACATATCATTTTCAAAATGACTTCAAAAATCAAATATGACGTGGCACGCATCATGGTGGGGTACAGAATATGCATTTTCATCTCTATAAAAATAATTTGTCAACAGAAATCATTTTCGTGTCGTCAGAGGGTGTATAGAGGGATTTTTCATTTTCAAAATTACCTCAAAATCAAATATGACTTGGCACGCATCAAGGTGGGGTGCAGAATATCCATTTCCATCTGAATAACAATAATTCGTCAACAGAAATCATTGACGGGTCGTCAGAGGGGGTATAGAGCGATTTTTCATTTTCAAAATGACTTCAAAAATCAAATATGACTTGGCACGCATCATGGTGGGGTACAGCATATGCATTTTCATCTCTATAAAAATAATTCGTCAACAGAAATCATTGTCGGGTCGTTAGAAGGGGTATAGAGGGATTTTTCATTTTCAAATTTTCCTCAAATTCAAATATGACTTGGCACGCAACATGGTGGGGTGCAGAATATCCATTTCCATCTGAATAACAATAATTCGTCAACAGAAATCATTGACGGGTCGTTAGAGGGGGTATAGAGGGATTTTTCATTTTCAAAATTTCTTCAAAAATCAAATATGACATGGCACGCATCACGGTTGGGTGCAGAATATCCATTTCCATCTCAAGAACAATAATTTTTCAACAGAAATCATTGTCGGGTAGTCAGAGGGGGTATAGAGGGATCTTTCATTTCCAAAATTACGTCAAAATCAAATATGAATTGGCACGCATCATGATGGGGTGCAGAATATCCATTTCCATCTCAATAACAATAATTTGTCAACAGAAATCAATGTCGGGTCGTCAGAGGGAATATAGAGGGATTTTTCATTTTCAAAATTACCTCAAAATCTAATATGACTTGGCACGCATCAAGATGGGGTGCAGAATATCCATTTCCTTTTGGATAACAATAATTCGTCAACAGAAATCATTGTCGGGTCGTTAGAGGGGGTATAGAGGGATTTTTCATTTTCAAAATTACCTCAAATTCAAATATGACTTGGCACGCAACATGGTGGGGTGCAGAATATCCATTTCCATCTCAATAACAATAATTTGTCAACAGAAATCATTGTCGGGTCGTCAGAGGGGGTATAGAGGGATTTCTCCTTTCCAAAATCACGTCAAAATCAAATATGACTTGGCACGCATCATAGTAGGGTGAAAAACATCCATTTCCATCTGAATACCAATAATTCGTCAACAGAAATCATTGTCGTGTCGTCAGAGGTGGTATGGAGGGATTTTTCATTTTCAAAATTACCTCAAAATCAAATATGACTTGGCACGCATCTTGATGGGGTGCAGAATATTCATTTCCATCTGAATAACAATAATTCGTCAACAGAAATCATTTTGGTGTCGTCAGAGGGTGTATAGAGGGATTTTTCATTTTCAAAATTACCTCAAAATCAAATATGACTTGGC
The DNA here is from genome assembly GCA_958502065.1 of Chrysolina americana. Lineage (NCBI taxonomy): Eukaryota > Metazoa > Arthropoda > Insecta > Coleoptera > Chrysomelidae > Chrysolina > Chrysolina americana. The sequence goes on along the minus strand of OY293413.1, from coordinate 43,562,568 downwards.
ACGCATCATGGTGGGGTGCAGAATATCCATTTCCATCCGAATTACAATAATTCGTCAACAGAAATCATTGACGGGTCGTTAGAGGGGGTATAGAGGGATTTTTAATTTTCAAAATTTCTTCAAAAATCAAGTATGACTTGGCACGTATCATAGTGGAGTGCATAATATCCATTTTCATCTAAATAATAATAATTCTTCAACAGAAATTATTGTCGGGTCGTCAGAGGGGGTTAAAGGGATTTTTCATTTTCAAAATGACTTCAAAAATCAAATATGACTTGGCACGTATCATGATGGGGTACAGAATATCCTTTTCCATCTCTATAAAAATAATTTGTCAACAGAAATCATTGTCGGGACGTCTGAGGGGGTATAGAGGAATTTTTCATTTTCAAAATTACCTCAAAATCAAATATGACTTGGCACGCATCATGGTGGGGTGCAGAGTATCTATTTCCATCTGAATAACAATAATTCGTCAACAGAAATCAATGACGGGTCGTTAGAGGGGGTATAGAGGGATTTTTCATTTTCAAAATGACCTCAAAAATCAAATATGATTTGGCACGCATCATGGTGGGGTACAGAATATCCATTTCCATCTCTATAAAAATAATTTGTCAACAGAAATCATTGTCGGGACGTCTGAGGGGGTATAGAGGGATTTTTCATTTTCAAAATTACCTCAAAATCAAATATGACTTGGCACGCATCATAGTGGGGTGCAAAACATATATTTCCATCTGAATAACAATAATTCGTCAACAGAAATCATTGTCGGGTCGTCAGAGGGGGTATAGAGGGATTTTTCATTTTCAAAATTTCTGCAAAAATCAAATATGACATGGCACGCATCACGGTTGGGTGCAGAATATCCATTTCCATCTCAAGAACAATAATTTTTCAACAGAAATCATTGTCGGGTCGTCAGAGGGGGTATAGAGGGATCTTTCATTTCCAAAATTACGTCAAAATCAAATATGAATTGGCACGCATCATGATGGGGTGCAGAATATCCATTTCCATCTCAATAACAATAATTTGTCAACAGAAATCATTGTCGGGTCGTCAGAGGGAATATAGAGGGATTTTTCATTTTCAAAATTACCTCAAAATCTAATATG